>LPNX011093150.1:20005-180601 GCA_001517045.1 Pseudotsuga menziesii | reverse complement strand
GGGGGTGTTTTTGGTGTTTTTTTTGCAAAAATCATCATTTTTATGGGTAGAGTTCTCGTTCATAGTATATAGTTCTCGTTTCATAGTATAAGTGGTTGTAAGCATAGGATGAATAGAGAGTTCAATGTTGGGGATCAGGTTTACCTCAAACTGAATGCAAAGAAAAGTTCCTTGAAGCTTTGATGTTGTGCCAAGTTGTCACCTAGATAATGTGGGTCATTTGAAGTGCTTCAAAGAATATGGCCTGTTGCATTTAGACTTGCATTTCCTGCTAGTACTAGAGATCATAATGTTTTTCATGTTTCTTTTCTTAATAAATGTGTACATGATCCTAACCATGTGATCAATTAGGATGCGATTCAGGTGGAACCCGAGGGAGAATTCTAAATTGAGCCTATGTGCATCCTTGACAGGAAGGTCACAATGCTCTAGAACTGAGCCATAGGGCAGGTAAAGGTGTAATGGGAGCACTACAGACTTGAAGAGGCTACATGGGAGCTGGAGGATGCCATGCGATTGGCACATCCATTTTTGTTCAATCCTGTAGAACATTGAGGTGGTACGAGTGTAGCATTTTGTTCAAATTTTGTAAAGCACTGAGGTTAGTGCTATTGAAGGGGGAGGGGAATGTAACACCTTGGTTTTTGACCCCATTTGTGTTAAACATACATGATATATATGTTGTAATAATCATGGTGAGGAGCTAGGGGAAAAATCCCCACCATCGATTTGGTTATGTTATGATTCAGATTGGAATGGTCACCAATGGTATATCAGGACATATGACATATATTAAATTGTGACATCATGTAAATGTTCATTTTTAATTAAAATACCCAACCAGCTATGTTCAGTACAACTAAATTGAGAAGGGGTATGATTCCTAAGGATAAGGAGGGGGAATTTTGAACATTGAGTCATGGGGGAAAAACCATGTGTCACCACCCTATTTGTTTTGCTCATTTTCCCTTGTTTCATCCAACCACAACATTCATTCATTTTGTTGATCAGTTGGGGCATCTATTTTCTGGAAAAATGACCACTACTACGCCCATGCCTACTCTCTCTCTCTCTCTCTCTCTCTCTCTCTCTCTCTCCACGATGCACCTTCTGGGTTGTGGATGGTCTATCCACTATCCCAATGGTGACTATACATTTTCTTCAGGTGGAGGGAGTTAAGAGGATGGCGATTCCTTTTGTGGGGTTTTGGCCTTTCCCTCTCATACACCGTTTTGCTAGTTGGAGACGTTCTTTTCTCCTGTTCATGCATAGAACCTACGTTATTCCACCATTGCCGATTGTGAAGGGTTCGTTGGTTCTCCCTTTTCGCTGGGATTGCTAGCGTGCAGTGGGTTCTCCTTTTCCTCATAAAATTTTTGGCTTGAGGATCGATTCTTTCCCCTGTTCACACCGAATTTTGTGTCTTTCTCCACCATCATCAGACCGTGTAATGATTCTGTTACTCTATTGTTCAGTCGTGACCATAATTCCATTCACATTCTTGGTTGACGATGTATTTTTCCATCATGCATAGTTTGGGAGTTTGTTCTTTCCCCATTTTCTTCCTGTGCAATTTCTCCAGTGATTGCATTGAGGATCGGGTGTTGTGGGTTCATGATTGTTTGTGGGCTACTGTTTGCCCATAATCACTTGTCTGTGTTTTCCATTTTTATGGTGGTATCGGTTGAATATTGTTCTGAGTTCCTACCATTGATTAATTGTGTTTTTCCCCTTGTTTCCACCTTTCACACACCTGGCTCATGTGGTAGAAATATTCAAGCCACTCGGTGTGTCCTTGGGGACAAGTCTCGAGTCAAGGCTGTCACGTTGTTCTTCACTCCTCCATTTAGGCTCAAATCCTAATGAAGCCAAGGGGGGTAGACCCTATTAAGTTACTAGGATAATTACTTAGTATAGTGATGTTAAACTGAATGAGTTACTTAGGAGTTTGAGATTTAACTATAGATAAACAAAGATGGCAGTATACAAAAATGAACACATGAAATAGCAATGCTGAGACACAATATATATATAAAGCAAGAAAATAACCAGTGCCTTAGAATGGAGTCAAAAAAATAAGATCAATGTACTTACATGTGCTTGGAGTGAATGTTTTGCGATTTCCTCTTGGTACGTTTTAAGTTAAATTTGAGGTGTGAGTTGATTACAATTAGGAGAAGGGGGGACTTCAGATATACCTGAGAGTACTTGGAGTATGTCCAAAACTAACCTTCACGGCTACCCGTAAGGAATATGTGGGATAAAATGGAGTCTCTGGGGCTATGGTTCATAATACACCTGTTAAGGTGTGACAAAGATCGGCGCCTCGAGGTCACTTTTCAGAAGTTCCCGCTTCCTTTGGGTATTTTGCCACCATGATGGCTTGTTAATTTAGGAGAGTGAGTGTTAATTATACTAGTCACTCAAGTGCTTCTGATATAGCTTGACTGATTGGATGAACCGCAGCCAAGTGTAGAGCATACACACTGGAGTCTTGTCAATTTTAGTAAATTTTTCAATGGGTGTTCTTGTTTAAAAGAAAAACCTCCATGAACCTCTTTCGATCCAAGTGGATCTCAATCGGGGAATCAAGGAGGGATTAATTTTATAATAGCTGAAAAATGAATGATATAAAATAAAATAGATACACAATTCTACTTTCCGAATTAATCCTACCACGAGTCTCTTTCCCCTTTCGGGTCAATCGGGAAGTCGTGGGGTAAGTATTACGATTACTTTGAAATATAAAATATGGAATATGGAATTTATAATGAAATAAAGTATAGTACCCTATAGATTAGATCAATGTGATTTTTAACAGAAATGAGCAAAAACCAACAAAAAGGACACCAACGCAAATCGCCCCAGGGGGGATGAGGAAAGGGATCGAAGGAGCCTATTCAAAAATTATTTTTATTAATAGTGGTTACCATATCATAGAACTGATATCATTCCTCTTGATCCTTATATGGAGTGAAATCAAGAGCTTACAAAGTGTGAAATTAAAGTTTTTAGTCAAATGGGAGACCCCTGGGGGGATTTGAACTCTCCTGAGGCCACTTCCAAATAGCAGCTTCCTTTCTTTTCTGTCAAACCTGATAAAAACCAGCAATAATATCAGACTGAAATATTCCCAAAAGAACTATGAAAGTACCTTTGGGTCAGCTCACTTTTAACCAAAAAAGGTAAGTTGAAAACTAGCTAAAAGGGGCAAACAGGAACCAAGGAAAGTAGGATTTCCTTGGGATCTTGGATTTCCTTTTGGGAAGCCAATAATATGTGCAATTTTATTGCAGAATATGTAATTTTAACGTACAGCAAAGATAAATAAAATGCATGCAAGATACAAATTTTCTTTAAAATTACAGGCAAAAAAGGACGATTTCCCTAAAGCTAGATCTAGAAAGCTTATGAAACCTTTGAAGAGAAAGATCTAGACTATGGGATTTGAGAGGATAGATATATGTTGAAATTACTTTTAATATGATAGATATAAACAAAATCAAAGCTATGAACAAAGTAACCGGGTAAAAGAGTTGATTTTGAGGGAGGAAGAGGAGGAGAGAAATGCTTGTTTCCTTGAAGATCCACAGTGGATATTTCAGGTGGAATGTCAAGGGACTATTCCTTTGGAAGGATTTGGAGAGAGTGAAGAATAAAAATAGATCAGCATCCTCTCCAATGTAGGAACCTGCAGCTCAGCTGGAATCACGAAAACTTGCCGAAAAACTTGTGAGATCTAATTAGTACATACACAGAGATTCAAAATAACATGCATATAAGCTTATAAGACATGCTGAATCTAGATATCTAAACATGCATCAAAGAAAAGAGATGGCCAATAAACTTATTGAAAATCACCTTCCTATCAAGATTATAACAAGCTTATTATCAATCTTAGCAACGGATCTACAAGCAATTTAGAAAATCATGAACACAGATAGAGGTTACCTCATTAAAACAATGGCAATGATCATCCACACATACAATGGCACCACACCATATTGCCTCCAAAGATTATCTTTATTTCAAATGAACAATACAACATTACAATAGCAGCAACACCTCAATCCCAGTTCTAACTCTTTTGGAAGAGGGAGCCTCAGCCATGATATATACAAAAAATAGGACATCCAGCCCAGGGGTGGCACAAATCCCAAGGAGATAGACCAAATATGCTGATGAAGAGTCCATCAATGCCTGATCTGTGTCTAACTAATTTAGATCTGAGTCTCATTGAGTGCAATTGTTAATCGGAGAGCTGATCTGACTGACACCTCAACCTGTAGACTGAAGCATCCACCAAAACTCATCCAGATGAGCCAAAACATGTTAAGGAGAGAGGGAGGGTGAAATTCCCCATAAAGGATGCTGGATCTGATTTGATCACCTCCTTCAGTCAAGGATTTGTCAGATCCAGTCAATTTGCTTCAGATCTGACTGATTTCAATCGAAACGGCTGAGAATCCACTGATTTATGATTTTGGATTTGCTCCATTATTCATCAATTTATTAATTAAAATAATCAATAATTGATTTTTGGGGATTTCTGACCTGAGTGATGGAAAATCACTCAAAACTAAGAAATAATGGGTCCATGGGTTTACATGGTGCTCTTAGCTTGAAAATGAGCACCTACATGATTGAAACGGATTATTTGGCCCACTTTTATTAGAAAATCAAATTTTCTAATTAAACTATTAAAAATTAGCCTATGTTTTGGAAAAAATATATTTTAATAAAAAACACTGAAAAAACTAAAAAAATGAAAAATTGAAAAAACCTAGGGGGACTTAGACATGTTCATATGACTCGACCATGATGTCTAGAATGTTTGTACATTGACACATAAACTCTAATAACATCAATAGGCCTAAATGCCAAGCCAACCACCCCAACTTTGGAGGTATGGAGTGAAAAACTCAGAAATTATCAGTCATTTATTCAACAACCAATAATAACCAAGGGAAAAAACACCCTGGGCTAATCAGATTGACAAATAAAGTCTAAGAGACTGAGTCTTTTACAAACACTATCATGCTAGAACATTTATTACAATTCCCCCATGGGGTATGAACATGTGATATAGTACAACAAAGCTTTCTAGCAGCAAGACTGAAGGTTCTCTGAAGTCCAAACAAGTTATCCTTGTCCAGTTCACCAGGATCACTTGATAAAAAAAACCACTAAGTACAACTTAGGTGCTAACATTCTGGCTCCAACTGTGGGATGTGTGCTCAATATGGTCTTTAAGGCAAGGAGAGGATATGAGAACACCAGAATCTCTGGTTTATATACCCTGTAAAAACATCTCAACTTGACAAAAAAACCTTAGTAGCACAAGCTTTACATAAAAAACCAAATGAACCATTAAGATGATTTATTTAAACAAAATAAATGTAACTAACTAATGAAAACAAAAGTGTTTGATTATAGCTAAGTAAAAAACAAAAATTGCGGAAAGTGAGTGCTCTTTTTCAAGGAGCTTATTTTCTACTCTAAGCATGATATAAAAATGGTTAAGTGTAATCAGAAATCCAATGTAACCACCTAAGAATTTTATTAACATAAAAAAAAATTTCCTTGTCTTTGGTTACCAGCCAAAGTAAGGATACTTTATTCAGAAAATGCAAACCTGCGTGATGATTCGGAAGGGGCGGGATGGATGGGAAATCATAGGCATGAATAATGTCATCAAACTTCCTCCCAAACTGGTAAGTGCTTGCGCAGGCTGCTTCTATCGATGACTGGACAGGGTTGATGTACAAATCGGAATGATGAGGCAGATTGACTACATCATCATACTAATCATCAAGGTTTACTGGATGATAATTCACTGTATAGGCCCCAAGCAGCTCCAAGTCATGAGGAAACTCTATATGTGAAGATGATAGTTGAGACTGATATTCTAATAACTGCATCACATCTGTCTTTTCACAACACTGCTTCTCCATGTCTTCATTATTGATACCTTTGTGTGGCTCTACATGATATGACTCTGAATGATCATATGGATAAACTGCATGTTCCTTTTTCATATCAAATTTTTCCAAGGACACATGGTCCATGCTCTCTCCTTTAGATATGCCATAGACAGAAAAATCAACAAAACCATCAAAATTTTCTGGTTCATTATTTTCTTCTTTATTCGTGTCACAGACCGGATTTTCCATGAATGTCCAGGACTCCTCATCAACATATTTGTTGGGGATAAGGGAGTCTTCGTCACTTGTATCATGATCCAAGCTATACTTGTCCTCATTTTCATACTCATCTTCTTCATAGAGGTAGTAAACCTTCCAGATTGTCATCATTATATGGAGAACACATAGGAGTCCCAACATGTATATTACAGTTTTCATCATAAGTTTCACTAAAAGATTCTGCAATGGTTTCATCCTCAGGATTGTACTGTTTAGACGGTAACAAAAGGTAGGCATGGCCTACCATGTATATATGATCAGGCTCGCTTGAATTTGTTTCCTGATTACTGACCTCGGGAAGTCCATGTTCCATGACTTGATTTGCAACATAATAAGTACTTTCTTGGTGGAATTGTTCACAGGGTCTACACCATGGAATTACTTCTTCTACCATGTTCACTGAGTCTAACATGTTAGGAATCCTAAGCTCTTGTTGAGGAAACTTCTTTTGATACATCTGATTCTGCCTAGGCTGAAATTTCCTAGGTCCATTATTTCTTTCCATTGTGATTATTCTATTATGCATAGGATTCAATTGTGCAGACTGATCTGTCATAAGTTGGTTTTGACTAGTAACCAAGTCTTTTACAATGTCTGTTACCTTTTCCATGGGATCTTTAGAGGCTCCCTTTTCTTCTGATTAAAAGGATTTTCCATTTTCTTCGTTGTATGAAGTGTTTCCCATAGTGTAACCTGGAATGTTGGATTTTCCTGAAGACTGTATATTCTTTTCTATTTTCTTGGCCAATTCCTAACCAATTTTTAGATTGGTCAGCTCTTTGTCCCTTAACTGGTACCTCAAATCACCAGTGAAAACTTCGATGCAAGATATGAGGATGGAGGCATCCCTTGGCTTGATTTCTCTAGGGAGGTTCGCAACCACACACCTGAACTTGGTATTAAATTCATCAATGGTTTCATTCTCCATGTTCTTTATGTTATGGAGGGTAGCAAGCAGATGTATTGGTTCTTTATTTTCCCCCTATTTCTTCTTAAAACCTCTAGGAATTCACTAAGAGTTTTATATGAATCATCATCTAGGTCGAAGTACCATTCTTCAGCATCATCTTCCAAGGATAAAGCAAAGAGCGTCATTTTGACATCATCATGGTCATGGGAAACATCATTGCAATAACTAACCAGCTACTTTTCAAACTTTCGAAGGTGAGACTTGGCAGTGATGGTTTATTTCCCTGAAATATGGGGAGCTTCTTGATAGCATCATTCAGAATGTCATGAGGACTACTTGCTATCTGAGAAAAGTCAATGGGTTTGTAAAATTCCATCATTTCTTGAGATTAGTGAACATGACTCTCTACAAATATGTGATGGATATCTGAGAGGGATTGGTCTCCTAAATCTTCAAGGTTTCTATGAGAAGTATTCCTATTCAATCTTTCCCTAATAAACCTTTCAGGACCAGGGAGAGGATTGAATAATTGTCGGTGGTTTCTTCAGGTAGAAATTCTTGAAGGGATTTTAGATAGTGGAGTCACCAGATGGATCAAGTTTTAATTTTTATGTTTTTTAAAGACTAGATCAATCAAAAGTTTTTATCTTTTTAGTTGTTTATAAAAAAGTTAAGCTAATTCGTACTCGGGAATAAAACGATTTATCCCTAGCAACGTCGCCAAAAGATGTTTCCACCTTTCACACACCTGGGTCACATGGCAGAAATCTTCAAGCCACTCAATATGTCCTTGGGGGAAAGTCTCGAGTCAAGGCTGTCACCTTGTTCTTGACTCCTCTGTTTAGGCTCAACTCCTAACAAAGCCGAGGGGGGTAGACCCTATTAAGTTACTAGGATAATTACTTAGTATAGTGATGTTAAACTGAATGAGTTACTTAGGAGTTTGAGATTTAACTATAGATAATTAAAGATGGTAGGATACAAAAATGAACACATGAAAGAACAATGCTGAGACACAATATATATATACAGCAAGAAAATAACCAGTGGCTTAGAATGGAGTCAAAAAAATAAGATCAATGTACTTGCATGTGCTTGGAGTGAATGTTTTGCGATTTCCTCTTGGTATGTTTTAAGTTAAATTTGAGGTGAGAGTTGATTACAACTAGGAGAAGGGGGGACTCCAGATATACCTGAAAGTACTTGGAGCATGTCCAAAGCTAACGTTCATGGCTACCCACAAGGAATATGTGGGCTGAAATGGAGTCTTTGGGGCTATTGTTCATAACACACCTATTAGGGTGTGAAAGAGATTGGCGCCCCGAGGTCACTTTTCAGAAGTTCTTGCTTCCTTTGGGTATTTTGCCACTGTGATGGTTTGATCTAGGTGTTGGAGATGTAGCAGCACCTCAATCACAGTTCTAACTCTTTTGGAAGAGGGAGCCTCAGCCATGATATATACAAAAAACAGGACATCCAGCCCAGGGGGGTACAAATCCCAAGGATATAGACCAAATATGCTGATGAAGAGTCCATTAATGCATGATCTGTGTCTAACTGAGCCAGATCTGAGTCTCACTGAGTGCAATTGTCAATCGGAGAGCTGATCTGACTAACACCTCAACCTGTTGACTGAAGCATCCACCAAAACTCATCTAGATGAGCCAAAACGTGTTGAGGAGAGAGGGAGGGTGAAATTCCCCATAAAGGATGCTGAAGATCAACTCTAGATCTGATTTGATCAGCTCCTTCAGTCAAGGATTTGTTAGATTCAGTCAATCTGTTTCAGATCTGACTGATTTCAGTCAAAACGGATGAGAATCCACTGATATATGATTTTGGATTTGCTCCATTATTCATCAATTTATTAATTAAAATAATCAATAATTGATTTTTGGGGATTTCTGACCTAAGTGATGGAAAATCACTCAAAACTAGGAAATAGTGGGTCCATGGGTTTACATGGTGCTCTTAGCTTGAAAATGAGCACCTACATGATTGAAACATATTATTTGGCCCACTTTTATTACAAAATAAATTTTTCCAATTAAACTATTAAAAAATAGCCTATGTTTTGGAAAAATTAAATTTTAATAAAAAAACACTGAAAAAACTAAAAAAATTGAAAAATTGAAAAAACCTAGGGTGACTTAGACATGTTGATATGACTCGACCATGATGTCTAGCATGTTTATACATTGACACATAGACTCGAATAACCTCAATAGGCCTAAATTCCAAGTCGACCACCCTAACTTTGGAGGTATGGAGTGAAAAACTCAGAAATTATCAGTCGTTTATTCAACAACCAATAATAACCAAGGGAAAAAACACCCTGGGCTGATTGGATTGAGAATAAAGTCTAAAAGACTGAGTCTTTTACAGACATTGTCATGCTAGAACATTTATTACAATTCCCCCATGGGGTATGAATATGTGATATAGTACAACAAAGCTTCCCAGAAGCAAGACTAAAGGTTCTCTGAAGTCCGAACAAGTTATCCTTGTCCAGTTCACTAGGCTCACTTGATTAAAAAAACCACTAAGTACAACTTAGGTGGTAACACCCCTATAAAAGCTTGAATAACTGTTTGGCTGCTTGCATGCAGTGGTTTTGTCCTTGGACTGCATTGGAGTGATGAATGAGAGCTTGAGGTGCTTGATAAACCTGGTTGGTTGAGAACCACATAGACAGAGCTATTGAGTTGGATTTCTTCTCCACAAACCCTGAATAGCAATGAAAGGGAGATCAGGGTCTGAGGGACTGCGTTGCAGAGAAGGGATTAATTTCCTTGTGTTGGGTGTGTGTGGGTGTTCTAGAAGCTAGGTTGGCTCTGGTGTTGGTGTTTGTATCTCTTCAATGAGCTCACTAGCTTAGCATTTATCCTTTCCCAGCTTCTAGATGGCCTGATAAACCCAACTTGGTTGGCTTGGCTGATCTGATGTTCGCCTGATAAACCCAGCTGTGTTAGCTTGGATGAATTATGTACCAGTGTGGTGTTGTTATCCTTGGCTATGTGTAAACCTGTTAGTTCCTTATTCCTTGGGGAATCATTCCCAGCTTGGGGGTGGCATTGTTGTTGAGAGATTAAGGAGCACGTGGGCCTATGGCTGGGTGGAACGTTGCAGCAACGTAGCTGGTTGTGGAATAAGTTCTTAATAAGATAAGTATTCTTACCTAACTTGTGTCTGCAATCATATTTACCATTGATGAATGATGATAAACATGTTAAATGTTTATCTGTATATGTATGAGTGTTGATTGATATGTTTTGCTTCCGTTGTGTATATGAATGATTATGCTTCGTAATATGTTTTATATTTTAAGTATCATGCTTTAGCATTATATGTATGTATGTTCATGTTCATGGGGCCAGATTCCCAGATGATTTGATGTATCATAGTGTCCTCTTCACCAGTCAAAGGATCAGGGACATTATAGATGCTCCCAAGAATCAACTGAGATAATAAGATCATCCAAGATTCCTTCAGGTTTAATAGTGGATCTATCTGCCAGTTCTAAAAGGGTAGGAGTTGGCTTGATATTAGTGAGCCCAAATTTTCTTACAGTTTCAATGGTCATGACATTAATTGTTGCACCTAAGTCTACCAATACGTTGGGTATTTATGTGCTCCCAATATGCACAGTGACAGTTGGATTCCCAGGATCATCGTCTTTGGCCAAGAGGGTTTTCCCCATTATTAATTTAGATAATTTTTCTATGACATGAACAATGGGAGGATCCCTAGTTCTTCTTCCTGATTTCCTTATACACAGATCCCTAATGGTTCTGGCATATATAGGTACATCTTGAAGGGCCTAAAGGAGTGGAATTTTAACATAAAGATTTTTTTAACTCTCCTAAGAGGTTAAATTGAGGTTCTCCCACTACCTTCGGTAATATTAATATTTCAAGGTATGGTGGTTCCCTAATCAATTATGTAGGTTGTGTGTCGATAAATGCATTTTTGTGTGTTTCATCCAGCATATTAGTAGGATGTTTAGGATCTTCAATAATGGGGGTCGATGTATTGGATAAATACTATGGGTTCATCATTTCTTCACGCACATAGGATGGAACATCCTCAATGATCAAAGGCTCCACTACCCTCCATGATCGTAGGCGGATGTCGTTGCAGGGTACAGGAGTAATGGAGTAAGCGGGCATGTTGGTAGTCTCAAAATGATGGACTGCTTTATTATTTGGGTTGGGGTTAGGTTGAGCAAGCCGCTGTGGTCATATCAACATATTGGGGACAACATTATTCTACAGTTGCAGTTGTGACTGCTGATAAGGCTGAGGATATTGTTGAGGAGGATATGGTTGATGAGGAAACATTTTATGTGGAAGCTATTGAGAAAGTTGTTTATGGGGAAACTGGTTCCTTGGATGGAAGTTCCTCCATCCAAGAGACCAAGAATTTTGTTGGTTTGGTGGCTGTGTTGAGGGGTTCAAGGAGTTAAAATTTTGCATTGGAGGTTGAGAGGGGTATCATTGAGGTTTAGAATAAGATGAAGGTAATTGTGTATTCATGTGCTACATATTATTCCAATTATTCATGTTATTCAAAAATGGAAACAAGTCTGGAGTCATACCTTGATTTTGAGGCTGCCAGGGCTTTTTCTATGCAATAAAGTAAGCTGGTTCCACATCTAGAGTTGATTCCTACAAAAATGCCTGCACTTGAGGTAGTGAAGGGCATTCGTTTATGCCATGGTTCAACTCGTACGACTGACACACTTCTACCTTGTCGAGCAGGAACTCCTTTAAAGGGTGGTTCTTCCTACATTTAGGGCAGAATACACCAAGTGTGAGATCCTCTACTATGTATTTCTGCTTTTCCCTCAGGACATCTATTTTTGAGGAGATGAAGCTTATCATTTCCATCATGAAATTTTCAAGGAGATTGCCTATTTCTTCCCGGGTGGCTCCTACATTAGATGAATTTTGTGTTCTGTTGAAGACATCATGTTCTAATTTCTCCTATTTGTCCCATTTGTTGTTCCTGGAAGATCCCCTGAAATATCTTTTGCACAGTTCAATGATATTTTCAAAGGAATTTTTGGAGATATCCCCCTTTCTTAACAGGTTTAACATGTCTAGAAAATATTCCCTAATCCCACGAAGTAGGATTATTTTGAGCACATCTAACCCCATATTAGTTTCTCAAGCTCTCTACACATTATATAAAATCCTTTCAACAAAATATTCCATACTTTCATCATCCCTCTGTACCATTTTAAATAGTTATTCTCTCTTGTCCTTGGTATCGCAATACTCCTGATATTTCTCCAGGAACACCTATTTCATCTGGTCCTTGGTAGTGACAGTTCCCCCTCCCAGGCTCATTAACCAACGTAATGAATTGTCCTTCAGAGTGGCAGAAAAAAGTTTCAGCTTTTGTGCATTGGTGGTGTAGTTGTAGTTGTGACAGAGGATGTCAAATTCAAAAATAAATTCATCCGGATCCTCTACCACTTTTCCATAAAAGTGGGGCAACACCGATGGCAATGAGGGTGTTGTAGCTCCTCATGTGTTCTCCACTATAGAGACTAACATTGCTACTCCAAGGGTAAATGGGGTTCTTCTAATAGGTTTTTCCTGATAGCGAGCCCTAGTAGAAGAATTGGTCCTATCAACCAGGTTGTTAATGAATGTTCTTCTTCCCAATGCCATATTTCCCCCATGGGGTCAGCCACCTCCAATGTTGGTGTTCTGTGGGGTTCTGTAATTTATAAGATGGTCACGTTGTACCCTTCTTGTATTCATGGAACCTAAAACATCAAACTTAAAAACTGAAGAAGAATGAATAAATATAATTACTGGATGCAAATACTATGGTGTCTAATAATTATCCTTCCCCGGCAACGATGCCAAAATGTTCAGCACCCTATATGCAAGTTAATTAAAGCTAACATACATAGTGTTCAATATAAATTGTCAACCCAGGGAAGTCTCTTATTTCAAGGATAATGTGCACTGTATATGCTTTAAACACTAAGTAGTGGATGCTGTAAATGAATGACTCTACTTTCCTGTTCAGCCGAACTCATCCCATAATCTACTTAATCTAATTTACCTTTTTAAGAATGAAATCACAAGTACCTTCTTACGATATTTAATATAGAATTAAAAGATTCAATAAATAACATCTACATTACTTTTACAGAAAGTTAAATCCTTAATTACCAAACCATCTGAAGATCCATCTCAACTATCTTAATTCAGCTTATTCTAGAAATTCAAAGTATCGGAATTAAATTCTGCAATTATAAATGTGAAGAAACAAACTGCAAAGATCTAAATAAAACAATGATTGGAAGAACTAGGGATGAACAGGGCTGTCATAGCTATCACACCGCTGCATAAAAGAAAGTTAACCTATAGAGACGACTAGCACACCACACTACTACAACTTACAGAGGATGCAATTACTGATTATTTAAATGACACAAGTCAAATCAATGAGTGTTGCATCTTACTATAAATAAAGGAAATTATCACAAAATCCAACCACACAACAGAATAAATAGAATACCTAATTAACTCAGAAATCCCTATGGGAAGGCAGGCCTAGCCTTCACACAGACATGCTGGAAGTAACACACATTAGAACGTCGATATCTGATGAATCAAACTCCTTGTATTAAAATGGCAGATGAACAGACAACCTCAATCACAACTAAGACAATAATTTGATTAATTTTTCAACCCTTGGCTTAGAATAGTTCCTAGTATTTATACAATTACAATCATAACATCTTCCCACTATTATCGAGAAGCCATGAAGATCTATGATCTTTAGGCTGCCCTAATTACGATAAGCTATCACAGTCGGGTAAGATGAAAGCAGAAAATATAGGAAGGCTATTACTCAAGCCAAAAATAATGATCATGATAAATTGAGAAGATACTCTATGGATTGCAGCTATTTTTTAGTAGTGGCACACTATTGCCTCTGAATCTATTGCAGCCTATTACAGCTACCTTTGTACAACTCCCATGGAATAGTATCCTTGAACTGTGTTCTTTAGGAAACGATGGAATGGATGGAAATCATCTCAGCAGTGAATGTTCATCCCTCTCTTGGCATATTCGGCCCACTACACCTGTATCCTTTACATCTCGAACTATCTTTATAAAGCCACCATATGCTAGCATAATTTAATATGTAAAGACCTGATTACAACAATCCTAATCATTAATAAAATAAGACAATGATTAACCATACATGTATGAATTGAGGGACTGAGTGAAGGAAAAACGTCTGTTTAGTGTACATAATAGAGTAGGATGAGGAAAAAAGAGGTAAGTAAAGGTGGTCAAAAAGGGGTCATTTCTAGGAGGTGAATATTCTTGGAGGTGACAAATTTGGACCGATCCAACACACATCAAGTGAAGACAGTGCATGGAAATCAATGGTTTCATTCAATTAGAAGCTCAAACAACTTGTCCCTACAAATTTGGACAAGATTGAAGGATTTATTTTGTGGTTACTGTAGCATCGATGAATGGGATGATTGTGAGTACACATATGATTGATACATGGGATCAAGTGACACTTGTCACCGATTTGAAACAGGATAATGAAATAGACTGAATGGAATATGACCAAACATATATTTCTATAGAGTATGATCACATATCGGATCTCATACAAGCAGGTACAAAATTGTAAATTTGTAGTACTTAAATCACTATAAGCATTTACATTTAAAGAAACTTTATTTATGTTGCATGCAAGACTTTTTTTAACAAATGTATTGTTAACTTGACCTATTTCCTTTCACATGTCATACATATGCAATGGTTTCCCCAAAAAATAATGAATGGGGTTCTTACTATTGGTTGGCTCGTTGCTTAGAGGGGAAACAAGCAATTCTCGAACCTGTTCTAAATGATGAAAATATTGAATTCCTAGCTGGCTTGATGGTTATTAAACACGAGTACTTGACACTAGAAGCACAACAGAAAAGGAAGGGTGGGCATGTATATTAGGATTATAGACCAAGAGCTATTGTATACCACTTCACCAACCTAGTAGTTGGTATAAACATAAAGCTCAACACACTTTTGAACAAAAATAGGTAACCTATACGATACTTGCTACATCATTTAGAGAATGAGAGATTGATGGACACCATAGGAAACAAAGATGATCCATATGGCCTACTCAAATGAGTGTATTGTGAGGTGTTACTATATTGTCTAGTGTGGATATATTGTCAGGTGCATTATTCAAACTTTAAAGTGTGCATTGAAGAACAATTTCAATACCATTAACCTATACAATTTCAATACTAACATGTGATTGGAGAATACCATTCACAGACATCCTACTATTCACAGTATACTAGACAGTATAAACACTTTCCTACACCCTCAGGTGAGTTATCTATAATCAATGTTTGCACAATTTCATTGGGTTCTCTTTATTTTTGGATGAGAGTACTAATGTTTATCCTTTTGTGTTCCTAGAATACAAACACAATCTATGGCACATTGGAGGCACCAAGAAATAATGGTTTCTTTAGAAACCACCAAATAGAATTCGAAAAATAACATGCTCTAGAGTTTTGCAATTTACTTTTAATGATTTGTTTATATTAATGCACATTTAATTACATTCGTGGGTCAACTCTGAAAAACAATCCACCGTGCACCTATTGGTAGTGTTCCCATATCGACCTTTCCCATACACACCTGCGGAAGCCAACTCCATGCAATTATGCTGCTCCGTTTGGTTTTTCGCTCTAGGACCAAAAGTCACCAAGTGTCCCTGAACAACATTTTGAGGCAACTTTCAACTAGACATAAGTCATCAAACGAAGGTTGGATCGATGAACTGTTGAATTCATTGGTCTCCTAGAATGTGAATACATCTAGGGTGGCCTCTTTAGACTATTTGAATTTCCCAATGACTACATTATGCATTGATTTCATAAACTCAGTTTTTGCTCAGTTTCCTTGAATCCAACTCTTCCATTGGTGGGTTTACTCTGCAAAAAAACTCTACTCTGGGGCTATTGGTAGTGTTACCATATCGGGCTTGCCCATACATAACTGCAGGAGCCAACAAGATGTAGTTATGTTTCTCCAAGTTTGGTTTTTCGCTTCAGGACCAAAATTCACCAAGTGTCCCTGAACCACATTTTGAGGCGACTTTCAACTGGACATACATTGTCTACCGGAGGTCAAATCAACGAGCCATCAACTCTATTGGTCTTTTGGGATGCGAATACATCTAGGGGGGCCTCTCCATCCTGTTCCATTTCTTGATGACTACATTGTGCATTGATTTCATAAACTAGGGTTTTGCTTAGTTTCCTTGAATGCAACTCTTGCATTGGTGGGTCAATTATGCAAAAAAAATATCGTGTGACTATTGGTAGTGTTCCCATATCGAACTTTCCCATACACACCTGTAGGATCTACCAACATGAAATTATGCTGCTCCGTTTGTTTTTTCACTCCATGACCAAAAGTCACAAAGTGTCCTTGAACCACATTTTGAGGTGACTTTCAACTAGACATAAATCGTCAATCAGAGGTCGGATGACGAACCGTTGACTACGTTGGTCTCTTGGCATGAAAATACATATAGGGTATTTTTTTATCCTATTTTCATTTCCTTGCGACTACATTGTGCATTGATTTCATAAACTAGGGTTTTTCTCAGTTTCCTTGAATGCAACTCTTGCATTGGTGGGTCAACTTTGCAAAAACCTCCACTATGTGAATATTTGTAGTGTTTCCATATTGGCCTTTCCCATACACATGTGTAGGAGCCAACGACATGCAATTATGATGCTCCATTTTTTTTATGTCTAGTTGAAAGTCACAAAGTTCCATTGAACTACATTTTGAGGTGACTTTCAATTGGACAAAAATCATCAACCAGAGGTCATATTGATGAACCATCAACTATGTTGGTCTTGTGGCATGTGAATACATCTAAGTGGCCCTCTCGATCCTTTTTTCATTTCCTGCTGACTACATTGTGCATTGATTTTATAAACTAGGGTTTTGTTGAGTTTCCTTGAATGCAACTCTTGCATTGGTGGGTCAACTCTTGCATTGGTGACACACATATGCTAATTTCTGAAGTCTAAGTAATTTTCCCTAGTTCAAAACCTTTCTACATGGCATCATAGTTTTTTTGGGTTGGGATCACTCTATAGGTGAAACATGGATTTGGTATTCCAATTGTTATGTACTTAGGTTAGGTTCTTGAATTTGTTGATATTGTTGGGTGTGATACCCTAATTTCTTTGGGAGAAGCTCATGGACCCTAAGAAATTTTTTGTCTTTTTCATATTTTTGTTTTTTAACATGGATATGTCTATGGTGTCTTACTTATATTTTATGATTGTGTCTATACTTGGATGGTATGTCGACATTGGATCTTTAAGACGTGTGATATATGATAGGTCATTATTAAACATGTTTCAAGATAAATATGGAGGTATGTGTGTGGAACTTGGTTATGATGCTACTTATCACGTGTGAGTGATGTTCGCATTGTCCCTTGTTTGAATAAGAATTTTTTGAGAGAATTCCTTATATGATATATGTATAGTTTAAATTTCCATTTGAAGGAAAATAATGCACCATCAATGATTGTAGTTTGTTGAGAGAGGGTGGTATTTACAGGTTTCTTGTTGATCAAGTGGCAGTTGTATATTCCATGGAATTTCGTAGGTAGAGATAATTTACCCTGATGATAATCTTTCTTGAAAATTCTCTTAGAAATTGAGACTTGACCTAGCTCAGGTTAACGTTCCCATTGTCAAAGGTTTTAAGGTGTGTGAGAGAGGTTATGATGTTAAAAGGTTGATGATACCCCTACATGGGTTGTTGATTGAACCATGATCTTGTTATTTCATTAAGGATGGATTTCTAAAGTTATCTATCTTTGTGATTTTCATAGATACAATTCAATTGTCTTGGTCTTGTATGGATATGTGATTATCTTCATAGGATGTCCTAAAGAACTCATGATGTGGTTTCTAGTGATTTTATCCCATGGTTTTGACTTAAGGGATGAAGGATTTTGGAAATTTGTTAATGATGCAGAGTTATGCTCCTTCATATTCATAGGTGGTCAACATTCTTGGAGGTTTGAGATGTTGTGATCTAACTAGATGGTAACTCTAGTTTATTTGCAATGTGAACTTACTTGTATTAGTGAAAAAAATTTCCTTATAAGAGGGAGTATTAGCTTTCTAAGTTACTACAAAATCCCTTACATCGTATTTAGGGGTTTTTCATGAGACTTGGGGTAAATGGTGTATCATTAGCCCTTGGATGGTATCTAACATATATACATATTAGAGGTGTCTTACTTAATGGTTACTTGATATTAGTTGGATGAGTCATACATTCTTCCTTGAAGTATTGGAGAACTTCAAATAGTTAGTAGGATATGTCATGATAAGGTATATAATATCATAATATCACATCAGGGGTGAAATCATGAATATGGGTTTCTATTTCATGTGAATAATTTTTCCGAATTCATATTCCATAATATTTCAGCCGAACTAATTTATGTTTTCGGCCGAAAACATAGAACTATCTTTCGGTCGAAAAAATAGTTCTGCCGAAAGTTCCTTTTAATAGATATCGTTAACTTTAAAGTTAGAAAAAAATAACTTTCTAACTTTCTAAATTTAAAATTAACGGTATCCTTTTTTTTTAATTGGCAAAGTGGTGGAACCCCCCTAACTATCAATATTTCCATTGGCTAAGAAACCATGAACCAGGGGCATTTGAGCTGTCAAAATCACCCGAGGATCGCACTCCGCCTGGAACACACCAACCCTTAACATGGTTGAATTTTTTGGTATCTGATAGGATTAGAACCGGTGACCTTTCATCTTAGAGGGCGTATTAACCATACCCCGCCACCAATTGTTCTACATCTCATAGAAATTAACGGTATCCATTAAAAGTATCTTTCGGATGAAATATTTGTTTGGTCAAAAACCTGTAAATTTTTAGAAATGGAATTCCATTTCATTTTTTACTCTTCTTCCAATTTCAGACAGATCAGATCGTATCAAATACTTACAATTTCTCTTCACAAATAATACCATTAGTTGCATAATTCAATCTACTTTCTATAGATGCTATTTTTTTTTATTTGGTGTGATCCACTAATTTTATTTATTATATTTCTTAGAAGGTGTGTGGATTGCTTCAAAATTTAATAAAATTCATTGAAATGAAAATTCAATAACTTCTTAAAGACACAATAAATTTTTTTGGAAAAATCATGGTGCCCAACATTGATGTGTTGTCTTCAAAAGGGTACTTTTAGTTTTATTTTTTGAATTGGAAAGTAGGGAAGATGTTGTCGCAAACTAAACATGTCAATTTTATGTTATCTTTTCAGATTGGTCCACTTCAAAAATTCTAATAATTATTGCATGCAGCTATTGGATACAAACTTATAGACATCCTTTAGTACAATTTGTCTAGATCATCATAGCATATTTTGTTTTTAATGAACAATAATTTAATAATGAATAAACTGGTGTAAAACAAACATGACTATTTATGATAATTTCATTAATTAATAACATACTATGAAACACTTGCAAAATTACATATCAAATTCCAATAAAAAAATCTAAAGAATAACCAATAGAAATCTAACACAATTCTCTACAACTTTTGTTTTTACTTCAAAATGAAATTCTAAATACAAATCTAATTTTTCTTTGCTCAAATTTGACAAACATGAAAAAACAACACTTCTTTTCTCATAACACCACCCCCCCCCCAAAAAAATAAAAATTAGACACCCATATTCATGATTTCACCCATAGGTGAACCACACATTAAGTATCATTTTAATTAAACACATACTTAATGAAATATATAGTTAAGCATATATGAAAGGAATATAATAAATATCATGTTCCCCTATCAAGTAAACCGTCTATATAAATCTGAACCTTGCCTTATATTATATGTACATATAATGTTTTCAAAAATAACATGCCATGGCCATAATACAAAATAGTGTATCATACTATACATCTATGTGTATACAAACAAAACGTTACATGTATGTATCCCCCCTATGCATGAATTCTATTTACCCCCCCTTTCACTTCCACTGTCAGTGGCTTTTGAGAATTCTATCTTTCTTTTTCGACTGCTAAGTGGTGTTCCCCAACACTAAACAAGAGGAACAAATCTCATTTCTAGAGACTGCACACAAACAAAAATTTGTAAGTTACTTTGCCAACCTATAAAAATTCTATGTACATTTGTTCAAATTCCAATCCAATATAACATTTTTACTTTCTATTCGTGTGTAAGTGATGGTGGGTCAAGGTGTAACTACATGTACCATTGGCGTCTCACTAACATCCTACAAAAAATAAATGGTACCAACAATTAGATACATGTACAACCCTATATAAGACGATCAATTATATAAATACTTGAAAATTTATTTACACCCTACATTGACTTTTTCAAATAAAGCGAGACATACATGAACTTGGGGGGTGGAAGAGGTGGGTAAGCAGCGGCCCTAATTGGGTGCTCTTCAAACACCACTAGCTCCCTATAAAGATGCATAAAATAATATATATGTCAATGTTGACAAATCAATGGGTGCACCAAAAATATACTTATATGTACAAATAAAACTATAGTACATGGAGGGACAATGACTTTTTCAAAGAAAGCGAGACATACATGTACCTAGGGGGGCAGGAGGCGGGTGAGCAATGACCCCGATTGCATGCTCTTCAAGCACTAGTAGCTCACTAAAAGGCTGTATAAAATAATATATGTCAATGTGAGAAAATAAATTGGTGCACCAAAAATATACTTACATGTACTTGAATAAAACTGTACTACATGGAGGGAGAATGATTATTTCAAAGAAAGCGAGACATACATGTACCTTGGGCGGGGGAGAGGTTCATGACCAGCGGCCCTGATTGGGTACTCTTCAAGAACCACTAACTCACTATAAATCTACATAAAATAATATTTAGGTCAATGCAAGCAAATGAATGGATGCACAAAAAAGATACTTGCATGTAGAAAGAAAACTATACTACATGGAGGGACAATGAATTTTTCAAAGAAATCAAGACATACATGTACCTTGGGGGAGGGGAGGGGGGTGGCCAACAACCCCGATTGGGTGCTATTTAAGAACCACTAAGAAAATCAATGGGTGCAGCAAATAGATACTTGGATGTACAAAGAAAACTATACTGCATAAAGGAACAATTGGGAAAACTATACTACTTTCCATCTCTTCATTAGATTCTTCATGTTCTATCTCGAGGCTCCTCCTTCGAATGTTCCTGTCAACATGTTAGTATAATGGGTGGTGCTTACAACACCACTAAAGGGAATGATAAGATTTACGCTTCAAAATTTGAAAATGAAATAAAACGGAATGCAAAGAAAGAAGAAAAAACACACTCAAAGAAAATTCAGTAAACTAAAATGTAATCATGCAACCTACATGCCCTACTTTAAAAATGCATCTACAGAACAATGTTAGATGTAATTTTGCACCATTGATAACTTCCCCAGCAACATCTCCAAAATTTTGGTTGGATTAATTGTGTAATTAAATAAACATTTGTAGAGTCCCAGAACATAAATTGTTAACCCAACGAAGTCTTTATTTCAAAGCTATCATGCAATATCTATGCAAGCAGAATTTCTACCTGACACTGTTGATATATTGGTATGAAATCAAAACTCATTATAAACTATATCACACTTTCTTAAAAATAAATCAAACCCTTATCTTATTCATAAAATCACACCGTAAACCTAATCACACTTCAAACATTGCAATAAAAATAAACTCTTACAAAGAAAGTACTAACAACATAAATCAGAAAGAAATGCTTTGTTGGTGAACAATCTATCAAAAGAAATTAACATGAAAATAACTATGATAAATCTAATGAATGAAAACATGAATGGAACTATAAAAAAATATACAAAATAACACAATTACAATCAACACTATCAACATCTACTCAAGGAAGAGGGCCCTTCATCCATTGAGCAGTGCTAGATCTCCACAATGAAAGAGGCTACAACTCGAGAATTAAGAAACTGCAAACATGTATTATCAGAATGAAAGTATTACAATAGAGTCTGGATCAAATCCTATAACATAAGATTGATTTATCTCCCTCCCCCATAAATCAAAATGATTACATATTTATACATAAAATTCTTTGAGGAGAATGAGAAACCGAATCCCCAACTTGTAATCTGTTTCAACAAATTTGCTAATTTGAAAATCGATCACAATAGTAAATATAGGAATTAAATGTTTATATAACCAGATATATATATCAAACCATGGCTTTGTTTGGTGATTTCCTTGGGCACCAGGTAATTGAGGCCATTTCGCACAAAACCCATGAACCATATTTTTGAGATTCTTGTTCATATTCCTGCAAATCGCGACGTAAATCAGTGTGTTCTTATCTGGCACACATTTTTAGTCATTAGGGGAGATTTTAACTCAAGATGGGCCTCCTAAGAAAAATAATAAAATAATAGTTAAAACAATAAAATAATATTTATTAATTTTGAAGGAAGAAAAGAAAAAAACTACTTTTTTTTCTTTGTATTTTCAACATATCTCCCTGTTTGTTTACTCAAATTGCAATCAAAAGAACTCATTGGATGCAAAATTAAATTTCACATCCAACGAGTACACACACTGCATACTTTTGATAGACCCCTCTACCCTAAAAACAAGAAATACCTAAAAAATGTGATGATGACATCATCATCACATTTTTTCAGGTATTTCTTACTTTTGGGGAAGTGGGGTCTGTCAAAATTATGGAGTGTCGGTACTCGTTGGATGGATAATATAATTTTGCATCCAAAGAGTTCTCCGGCTCAAAATTTGAGTGAAAACATAGGGAGATATGTCAAAAATACGAACAAAAAAAGTAGTTTTTATATGATACGTATCCCCAAATTTATATTAAAAATTTGTTTAAGACCTATATGGTATTTCAAATTTAAATCAATTTCATTAGCTAACACGTGATTACATGGAAGTTGAATTAGGGTTGAAAGGCACATTTTGAGTTTACATTTCCTCTAATGTAAGGTCGCTTGATCATGAGTTAGAGGCTTCCATGTTCGACTTGGGCGTGAATTGAAATCACAAGTCCACATAATCGGTCCTAGAAATGAAACCATGTTGTGAATCTTCATGCCAACTTTGGAGGCTTGAACCATGAGTGCTGCTACTCTTAATATGAAAATCACTCCATAAACCATCCTTAGTAAAATTATGCATAATAGTCTTCCATTCATAAAAAATAAAGGAAAATAATCGTGATTAAACATTAAAGCATCAATGTAAGTAATATGGTATTTTATGGGAAGTTATAGCAAATGGATGGAAAATGGAATGATAAATAGATAATGATGTGAAGAAGAGGGATGAAATATATGTCGATAGGTGATGAAAATATGGACAAATCCGTGACCCAATATCTCCCCCAAATTAAACTTGTTGCATGTCCTCATGCAACCCAACATGTGTGTAGCATCAAAACTAAAAGGACTCATTTAACTATTGCTTTCATTTTACCATGCATAGGGACCAAAACCAGAAGAGCTACAACGGAAAAATTGGCAAGTTTAGTAGAGTTGCAGTTGTGAAATGGAAAATTTAGCAGAAAATTTGGTGGAGTCGCATCTGGTTGATAAGACAAATTTGGCAAAGTCACAGTTGCGAGGATAGGAAAAATGGATAAAATTGGTGTAGTCATAGTTGGTGTATAAGACAAATTTGGCAGAAACTTTAGTCGAGTATTTAGTGGAAAATTTAGTGAAGTCGCATCCATTTAGCGGAGAATTTGGCGGAAAATTTAGCAGAGTTGTACCCATTTAGCAGTGAATTTGGCAAAAATTTAGCGGATTCATAGCCATTTAGCAGAGAACTTGGAAAGGTCATAGATGTGAGAATAGGGAAATGGACAAAATTGGCAGAGTTGCAGCTAGTGTTTCAACAAAATTACTGAGCTAATATCTCACAAAATACAAACTGGGTTTGGCTGAAATTTTGCAAACAAGTTTCTACAAGTCCAATGCATCTACACACCGAAAATTAGAGATACCCATATCATGGATTTTGAGAAAAATAAAAATTGGCTGTAGGTGCTGATGGTTGTTTTCTTGAACAAATGTGCAACCATTTTTTCTAAAACTTGGCGCTTATGTTCCTCTTAGCACAATTCTTCTTCACGGAAAAAATAAATCCATATGATGCACAGATTTTGAGATGTAGGAAAAATTGATATAGATGACTATGTTTGATTTCTCGAAAATTACAAATTGGGTTTTGCTACAACTTTGACATATTGTTCATATTACCTTGGTGCATATACTCACCAAATTTCATGAATACCCTTATCACCATTTGAGAGATATGCCCACTTCAATTTATTCCCTGTTTAAAAAAACAAAAAACGTGTATGAATAAAACATGAATTAGCCATCATGATTATGAATGTCTTGAGTGCCCACTGGTCATGCATTCCAGATTGAAGGTCACTAATTGATTATCTTTGTTTAGAAGGAGCACATTATCCTTTAGTGAGACAAATTAACTCCATATAAAAGCTCAACCATATTGTTAGTGAGAGAAATTAGGGAAAAAAATGAAACATACTGTTGATATCCCAAATTTACAATTCGTTTGTATAATAGTGCCCTCAAGCCAACATCATATGTAACTTAATTTGTTCATTTTTGGTGTACCATCTACGAATGCTTCAAAGTATCCTCAAGATAGCTCAAACTTGTGAATTTTAGCCTTAAATATGTCCTCACCATTTAGAGAGCACTTGGGAAAATAACAAATCTTGTCATCCTTATAAGAAATTCAACCTGCAGTTATAGATCAGAGAATTTGTTTGGAAAAATTCAAAGGCCTAATTCAACTCTTGACTATCTCAACAAAATACCAGGAGGTGTATGAAGAGAAATGCATGGACACCAAGCAAATATTAACTCATGTCTATGTTTTATACTCATGTGCATTCAGGTTGTTGGATAATACACTCTCATCAATTTTTTCATCATAAATGAAAACTAAGGAGATCTTTTTTCTGTCCACTATTATTTTGTTGCTTGAAAATTCACATAACTGCAGGTCAGAAAATAGATTTATCTCCATAATAGTGGCACTGATTGACAAAGAAAACAAGTTGCTATAGGAAATTAGCTCATAATATTTGCAAATAAATGGTTTAAGATATGAAACCCATTGCTTAATGCAACCAACAAATTTATTGCACACAAGTTCCAGTAATCAAATCCTTTAATACATCCAATTTGAGAAACCCATGAGGTATGGCAAACCTTATTGCAACCATAATGAATTTTCAACTTTTCTCACTATTACATGAAGGAAGCAAAAACATAATGTTCCAATTTTTTTTTAAAACCCATTGATCAAGTTGCAAATAAGATCTTGTGAATATATGATTGTCATAGAAATTTGGAAAATTTTTGAGTTTACCAATAATTTGCATTTTCAGCCAGTGATCTACCTCACTTGGATTTTCCTGTAATCAATATTGACCTTTGCAAAAGAAAGAACAGTCTTACCTATAGGCTACAACATTCAATCTTCTTTCACTTTCATTCAAGGTAAATGATCCACCCATTTGTCTCTGCAAAAATATTCATGTTGCTCTAAATTTTGAACATATATTGAAATTTTGTTTTACATGCTGGTCTGAAAGTAACAATTGCAATTTTCTCTTTCAATGCTAGAACATGCATGGACTTGTGGATTGTTCCTTCTCTTCATTTAATTTCTTGTAAACATATGCACTTTTGCAACACACAATATATACTCATTAACTTCATCAACTAAATTGTAATCTTCCTCAGTTTAGGGATGAAAATAATATTGCATGTATCATATTAATGCATTGATTGTTCAGTAATGAAAATATCATAGAGTTCACAATAATCCTTCTCCCCTAAATTGAATGCAAAGCATGTCCTCATGCATCATTTCTTGATAATCGAGTTGGAGCATAATGTTTGATTCATTTTGTAGCCATAGAATATTTGCAGTGCCCACATGCATAAAAATCGCCAAATTTGAAAAGAACAACCTTCAAGCAATAATATGACTATAAAATTATGAAGCAAAATACCATGTTTTGGTGTATGTTTGAGTGAAAATGAAACCATGAGGTCCATGATGATCCATATGTGGTAGATTAATCTCAGCTTAATCTTTGTTCACAATAGATTATTCTGTTGTAGGTTCTTGTGGAGAGCTTGTCATTTTTTCCAATTTCTTTAGCATGTGTATCAGCTACTTTGTTTCTTCTGATTGTTGGTTTTTTTGTGGCAACACGGCATCTTTAATAATACTTTGTTCTTGTTTTGTAGCAGCAAGTCATCTTCTTATTCTTGTGTTGGGTAAAATATGCACTCTCTAATTCAACACTTAATTGTCAACCCAAGAAGGGAGCTTGTGAGATGCAAACACTATATGCGCATGATTGAAGGCTTGAACTAACATGAGCTAACTAAAGATGCAAATGAAATAACATGCAACTATATGATTTTAATATACATGCATGGCTTTCATAATTCAAATGTAAGAATTTTAATCTATCTGTGAAAACAGGAAATTAACTAAGAACTTGAAAAGTGACTATAATTTCAAATCTAATATAATGTATTCTATAAAAGAAGGAAAATGATTAATAGCTGAGATTCAAACTAGTCTAATGCTATGCTAATCTATTCTATGGAAGGGAATTGTAGATATTAATCTAGAAATAAATTGCTTGGTCCGAAAGTTATTTAACTAATGAAGGCAAAACTAACTACTTGTAGAAAATTATCTGATCTATATTATAAATTGGAAACTATTCCATGTATGCATAAGTAAATTCTTATCTAAGAATGCAAGTGCGACTTAGTTACGGAAAACAATGAATTATTTAATTGCAAATTCATAGAAAGCAAAACAAGTAACCGTGGGTTCATAGAAAGCAAAGAAAATATTATTCTAAAGATTAGGCATAAATAAATGTGGTGCAAAACAGTAAACTAATCAAAGAAAACTAAACTTGGAGCTTTATAATCAAACCTAAAATTAAGTACAAAACAATAACTGGAAATATATTCAATATGTAAGCAAACCAACAACAAAAAGACAAAATACTTCTATTTTAACTCTTCAACAAACTATACCATAAACTAAAGAATGTTAACAAATCATAAAAAGATCATGCAAATAATTTACAATTTGAAAAGTAAACTTACACTAAACTAGGTTATGTGAGTTTTTATCATCAAACTTTAAAATACTGAAAACCAGCGCATATTTAAAATCTAAGTGAACCTATTAAGCCCGAATTTGAAACTAAGTACTAATCTTTTACATCTACTTGAATGAAATAAATTGAAGAAATAAAACTAACAAAGCCTAAGACAATGAAAAGTGTAATTGGAAATGAAAGGATGATTATGAACTCAAATGAAAACTTAAAATGGAGTGCTGAACTTATTTCAGAAATGAGACAAACTAATATTCAACAAATTATATGACAATATTTTAAACAAACTTAAACTAATCTAGGTTTTAGGCAAGAAAACAAATGAAAGTATCTCACAAAATATCTTAGTCATGATCAAAAATAAAACTAAAACCATTTCTCATTTGAATCAGTAAAATATAGGTTAAATATAAATGGATTTTATCATTATTAAAACTGAAATAATCAATCTATGTGTTAATATAGAACTAAATATGAATTGTTAGATGTGGATTCGAATCCCAACTAGCTACATAACACAGTGGAATGCTGAAAAATTAACCTCTTCTTTAACTAACTATTTCTGCAAAAACAAAATATTAAAAATTCTGAAAATGAATTAAAATTTTGTCTAAGTGCAAATAAATTGATGAACAACGGTCTACATTAACGTGCGAACAGAAGGCTGGAAAAAAGTCTGCACATAGGGACGAACAAAAGGATGAAAAATAGTCTACATAGAGGGACGAACATAAGGCTCAAAAATAGTCTGCACAGAGGGACGACTGGCCGATCGTATGGATTCTGAAGGCAAAATTTGCATAAAAATGGAGGAAATAAACAATAAAGTGTCACCTACAGGAAAACAAACTTCTTGCTTGCAGAAATGAAATAAGTTACAGGAAAATGTAATATATATATATCAACAAAATGACTTAGATACAAACATAAAAATAAATTGATGAGGGTACTCCCAAAAGACCAAACACCTAGAGCAACCACTACACACAAAAATATCATAGATCAATACACTGATGTTTGACACGTGCTTAAAACCCTCAGGAGAAAAATATTCCATGGCCCCAGCCAAATAGCTACTTGGAGCAATTTATTATATAAAAGAAAGAAAGTTACATGAGCTTCTCATAATCGATCAACTAGCAAAGGACCCTCCATGCTCTCTAAATAGAGATCATGGACCAATCGGGTGTTAAGCCATGGATCAATGATATGTATGATCTAAGAGAAGTTGAACCGTTAGATAACTTTATGTCTAGAGCATATCGTGACCGTCATTTTAGAATATTTACAATACTAATGCATACTAAAGAAACACACTTTACCTAACAGATATATTACACAAGTTGATCTTAACTAAATATTGAGTGTCTAAATATCCTAACATCCCCCCTTAACAACAACTTGGGATAGGATTGAAGGATTTATAAAAGTTATAGTATTAGGAGAAGGAAGGAGGCATTAAATCCTATCCCCCCTTAAGGACACATTCCTGGACTCCTAACATAGATCGAAGTTTAGAAAACTTTGCTTCTGTAAGAGACTTGGTGAAGATGCCTGCAACTTGATCATCTGTAGGGAAATAGATCATTTCAAGAACACAATCATGAAAAAGATTTCTGATGAAGTTCATGTATAGCTCAATGTTTTCTCTACGTTGATGTAGAACTGGATCTTTGGCAAGCTTGATGGCACTTTGATTGTCACACCAAAGTGGAGTAGGTTGCTGCTGCTCAAATCCAAACTCTGAAAGGATCTATTGAAGCCATAAAGCCTCTTGACTGGCATTAACTATGACTTGATATTATGCTTCTACTGAAGAAAGAGCAAGATCTTGTTATTTCTTACAAGCCCAAGTGATAGGTCCAGATCCCAGATTGAAAACATAACCCGCAATAGAATTTCGATCATCAGGATCACCGACCCAATCTAAATTAGTGAAACCAACCAACAAAGGTTTCCCCCATGTACTGTAAAGAATCCCAAACTTAATTGTACCTTGAATATATTGAAGTATTATTTTTGTTGCTTTCTACTGACTTTCATGAGGAGTTTGCATATAACGAAAAACACAACAAATGACAAAGGAAACGTCAGGATGGGAACGAGTCAAGTATAAAAGACTACCAACAAGCTTACAATACAAGGTGGAATCTACTTCAGGGGAAGTACCAGTGGCATAAAGTTTGACTCCAGACTAGAAGGGAGAAGGGGCTGGTTTACAATCTTCCATGTGGAAGCGATGAAGAAGGTCACAAGCATACCTAGACTGGGAAAGAGAGATTCCTTCTTTGGTTTGTAAGACTTGGAGACTAAGAAAATAATGGAAATGTCCTAAGTTTGACATTTCAAAATTTTGCTTAAGAGTAGACTTCACATGGGTTATAAGTTTAGGGTCACTACCAGTAAGGATAAGATCATCAACATAAAGAACATGTATGATGAGATGGTTTCCTACTTTCTTGGTATAGACATTGGGGTTAGAATGGCATCTAGAAAAACCAGTGTCAAGGAGAAAGCTATCCATTTTGGCATACCAATCTCTAGGAGCTTGCTTAAGGCCACATAAGGATTTCTTAAGGAGACAAATAAGGCTAGAGTTATCCTGAACATATCCAGGAGGTTTTTCCATGTAAATTTCCTCATGTAAATCACCATGTAAAAAGGAATACTTGACATCCATTTGATGGACTTCCTAGTTATGTAAGGCTGCAAGGGAAAGAAAAAGGTGAATGGAATTCATTTTTGCGACAAGAGGAAACGTTTAATTGTAGTCAATCCCTTCAACTTGGGGAAAACCTTTGGAAACTAACCTTTCCTTAAGTCTTTCAACACTTCCATCTTATGCATACTTAGTTCTGTGGACCCAATTACATCTGACAACTTTTCTTTCTTTTAGAAGAAGAACAAGATCCCAAGTATCGTTCACCATTAAGGAATGATATTATTCATCCATAGCTGCATCCCAATCTAGATTTCCTAAAGCTTATGCAAAAGTTTTTGGGTCATGATTCTCAAACACTTGAGGCAAAGAGAAAATGCTCACTGAAACTGAGAACATGTTTGACATTGATCTCTAGGATCATCGACAAGATCACCAGCTACTTCACATGTTGAATGGACCCATCGAGGAAGCATTGGTGCTGATGCAATTAGAGGAACATGAGAAGGAAAAGGTGGATTTTCATCCTCACTATCATCATCGGAAACTAGAGTTAGAAACCTATTGAGGAAGTTGGAAGAAGAAGAAGAAGAAGGCACAATTGCCGAATCAGGCTCACCGGCCAAAGATGGCACACCCACCAAGTTAGTCTCAAAAGCCAAGGTATTTTCATCAAATTTAACATCTCTTCTAATGATTATATCATGTGAATGGAACTGAATAAGTATATAACCTTTTACATCTTCAAAATATCCAACAAATATGCACTTTTCACTTTTAGGCTGCAATGCTTTCCATTTTTCATCTGGAATGTGAGCCCATGCTTCACAACCAAACACACGAAAGTGACTTACATTTGGTTTAATTTTACACCATGCTTCTTTCAGTGTTATACCTTGTAAAACTTTAATGGGTGTGGGATTAACTATTTAATTTGCACAATTTATGTCCTCAGCCCAATATTGAAGACTTACTCCCTTATATTGGATCATACAATTAGGCATTTCTTTTAAAGTGCAGTTCTTCTGTTCAACTATACCATTTTTTTTTGGGTGTATATGGAACAATGCATTGTTGTTAGATTCCTTTTTTAGGCAAAAAGTAGTGAACTTGTTGTTAACATATTCTCCTCCATTGTCATATCCTAACTTAATAATTTGATGACCAGATTGTTTTTCAACAATGGCCTTATAGGCCAAGAATATGTTAAATAATCCACTCTTAAGTTTTAGGAAGTAAAACCAAGTGCATATGAAGTAATCATCAATGAAAGTTAAGAAATATTCAAAACCAGAAAATGATGCAGATGGAAGAGGGCCACACAAGTCACTATGCACAAGCTCCAAGGGAATCGAGGTGTGCCAAGAGGCACATTTGTCAAAACTATCTTGATGATATTTTCTGAGTACACAATTAGAACAAACACCATCCTTATAATATATCGTCGAAAGACCAGTCACCTTATTGTATTTACATAGTTGTTGCAATGAGTGATAATTTAAGTGACCAAATTGCTTATGCCAAAGTTTGCTTAAGTTATCACTATGAGCAACAAAAATTGAAGGAAAAGGTGATGACCCAAAGTTGTTAAATTTGTACAACTTGGTAATATCATCAACAGTTCCAATATCAAGGACATTTTGAGGATTTTTAAAATCCTTGATTACACCTTGGTGAGGTGTAAACATCACAGTTTTACCTTCACCTGAATGAGTAATTTGATAGACTGATAACAAATTGCAGAAATTTTTTGGAACACATAGTACATCACTGAAATGACCAATTTCTACTGAAACTATTCCATTTCCTACAACACTTAGAGATCTATCATCACCAACAAATATTTGTTTGGTGTTACATTCATGCATAGTAGAAAAGACGGCTTGAGCCTTAGCCATATGATAAGATGTTCCAGAATCAATGAGCCATTAAATTGAAGTAGAATAAGAAGATGCAGTAAAAGAGTAACCAGAAGCGCAAAGTGCAAATCCATGAGAGGTAGATTCTAAAGATGAATCTATGCTAATGTGGTGCTTCTTCATTGCTGCTTCCAAGGTTTCCATCTTCTTGCAACACTTAGATTCATCATGATTATCTTTCCCACAAAAATTGCAATGATGCTTAGTCTTCTTTCCTTTTGGCTTGGATCCTTTGTCATTTTTTAAAGAAGGAGCTGACTGAGAGGTTTTGGGGCCCTTGTTGTTTGGCTTATTATTGTGAAAATTCTATTTCTTAGGAGGATTGGACTTTTCTTTCTGTTCAGACAATAAGGATTTCCCAAATGTATCTCCATTGTTAATTATTCCAAGATGAATGAGCTTATATTGCTCTCTAATTAAGGAATCACAAAATGATTCAGGACTAGGCTCTTTATAGCTAGCTGATGTCAATGATTCTTTCATGGAGTAGAATGTAGATACAAAAATAGAATGTGCGGGTCCATCTTTGGAAAGAATATGATAAATACATTGTTTTTCTTCTTTCTTAATCTTGCATTCTGCACATAAGAGTCTAAGAGTTTTATCCTTAGATAAATAGTCTTGAATTCATGAAAAATAATTTGGATTCAAGAAAATCAACTCATTCTCAAGTTGATGACCCTGAATGTTATTGTGTTTACCAAACACAGATTCCAACTTTTCCCAAGCTTTATCAGGTTCACCAATTCTAGATATGTGGAATCACAAATGAGTAGAGATTGACATCCCAATCAATCCACAAGCTTGATCACATATATTTGCCCATTTAAATTCCTTATCTTCATCAGTGGGTTATGTTTCATTCCTTGAGGTTATCCTAAAAAGTCTCCTACTTCGCAAAACATCTTCCATACGATATTTCCATGAGAAATAGTAATAACTTGTAAGTATAATATCGCAAGGGGTGGCTATACTATAAAATAATGACTAAAACAATAGAAACTAACTATCTAGATGCAAAGAGCTTGAAAAAATATGGGATTTAAAAAAAAAGGCACTGAAAACTGATTCAGGATGATGAAGTTGTGCTTGATCAAAGAAAATGTTGAAGATGTCCCCAATAGGGACGTGGTAGATATTAACTTGACCAACTAAAAAAAAGAACCCTCCTCTTCCCAATATCATCCTTTGACAATCACTTTATAATAAAGTTGCTTTTAAGTGAATCACTTTTGTCGAATAAGTGGGGTTCACTTTTACAATAATGTTACTTTAAATAATGTGGCAATAAATTAAAAGACTTAAGTGACTCACTTTTTATTTTATTTTATTTAAGTGAGATGCACTTTTACAATAAAGTAACTTGAAAATAGAAATTGTATGCACTAAAGAGTAGCTTAATAAGACTTGAACTCAAGACCTATTAAGGAATAAAGAAACTTTGGACCAAGTGAGCTAAGTTTAAAAGGTACGTAAAAGAATGGAAAGATGAAGGGTTTTTTTTTTTTACTCTCTCTCTCATTTTGCATGCATGACTTTTTATTTTCCTACAAATCACAAAAAAAATGAATAACAAAAACAAAAACAAAAATTTGACACAATGGGGTTAGATCTTGGTTAGCTTACCCAAGAAGTCTATGTTTTCAAGTTTTTTCCTTGTTTCTGATTTGTTGTGATTACACAAGGTGCATGACAAAGAGAATACGTAGCCGATAAAACAAGAAAAAAACTTTCCCTTTCTGTTTCTGATTCGCCGTGATCGCACAAGGTGCATGGCAAAGATCATACGCAGCCAAGAAAGGCAACAGTCTGAAACTAAAACAATAAAGATATGATAATAAAACTTAAAAAATATGAGATATTTAAAAAAAAAATTTAAACAAATTCGTCACTGTAACATTATACCTTCAGATTTGCTGAAATGAGTATTTCTGGATCAAATGAAAATGGTTTTTGGTGAAATAAAAACTATTTCCCAATGGAAATGGAGCTCTATACGCAATGGAATAGCTTCCATAGGAAAAAAATGGATAGGAACTCCAAAACCAAAATCCATTTCAAAGTTTTGGCAACGTTGGTTCTCGATCTTGATCAAAACCAAAAGCGGCTCTTCATAAATGCATAATACCATGTTCGGGTACACAGGGTACTCCCAAAAGACAAAACACCTAGAAAAACAACTTCACACAAAAATATTATAGATCAATACACCGATGTTTGTCACGTGGTTAAAACCCTCAAGAGGAAAACATTCCATGGCCCCAGCCAAATAGCTACTTGGAGCAATTTATTATGCAAAAGAAATAAAGTTACATCAGCTTCTCGTAATCACTCAACTAGCCAAGGACCCTCCATGCTCTTTAAATAGAGATCATGGACCAATCGGGTGTTAAGCCACGGATCAATGGTAAGTATGATCTAAGAGAAGTTGAACTGTCTCATCACTTTATGTCTAGAGTAGATCGTGACCATCGGATTAGAATATTTACAAATGCATACTAAATAAACACACTTTACCTAAGGGATATATTACATAAGTTGATCTTAACTAACTCCCAAATGTATGAATATCCTAACAACCACTGGTTGTTGAAGGGCCCTTCTTAGCAATCAGGGGTTGTGTTCCTACGCTACTCAATCACTGATCATCAACAGAGAAATGAGAATGATCACCAATAGCTGAAATAGAGACCTTTTATTAAACTGAAGCAAAGTTTTACAAGGAGTTTTCTCCTCTTCCTCTTCAAAACCAAATAGGTATTTATAAGATGATTACAATGGAGATCAGCTTGAGAAGCTCTTGCTAAAAATAGAGGTTCATTACTACTGTAACAACTAGATGCGAATTCAGAAAATGACCAACCACAATTTCTGGAAAAGTTGGTTTTAGAGAACCACAATTTTCTCCCAAATGGCTATGAATTTGGCAAAAATTTCTTACAGTGACTAAAATGGGCCTATTTTGCACAAAACTCATGTGCCATATTTTCAATTTCGCTTCTGTTCGCCCACAAATCTAGCCTGAAAATCAATTTTCTGTTAAAAACACGCGGTCTGCATGGGCATCTGGATGACCTGTAACTAAGATTTGTTCATAAATCTGGATTCTTAGCTGATTTTTTGCTATTTTCTTGTCCATGTTGAAGGCTGAGTGTTGGATTCCTGTAGTTGGCCTCCCCCATGTGAACCATTTTATTGAATAGACTGCATGTGTTTAAATGATATATCAATTACGTATATGCCAATCTAGGATGTGCAGATTTGTGAACTTGCATACAAAAAAGGCATGCGTATATACATTTTGTTAATTTAAAACATTGTTACAAACTAATAAAATTGTTTTAAGAATCAAAACAAAAATTATTAAAACGTGGTTTGACTTTATTTTATGTTTATTTGTTTTATGTAATGACTATTTGTTTTCTTTTTTGTTTATTTGTTTTCTGTTATGTTTATATTAAAAATAGATCAGTAAATATTTAAATAATAATAATAACATTTTTTATCACTTAATGGTTTATTTGTTAAATTTGAAACAATGTTAAAGACTTATTATTAATTAAAATTTTTAATTTGTATATGCAAATATCATGGAACCGACAAGAATCAGAGAACAAAGTTAAGTCCAAGCAGTAAACCAATAAGAAACATGTTATTAAACTTAGTGCAAAACTTCGGACTGAAAGAAGGGGCTGAATGGAGTGTAGAACACCTATTATTTGCAAAATACTATATTTAATACATAAAAATAACATATTTATCTTTTTTTATATTTACAAGATTTTAATTGATAAAACAGAGTAAAAGACAACCTTATTGAACATATATGTATCAAATTATGGTAAATAGGTTGGAAATTAATCTAAATAAGACCATTATAAAAGACAATTTCAAGGCCCAACAGCTTGGATGTAGGATATGCAGGGAATGAGTTGATTTGGATGTGCGTGAATAATGAAGTGTTAGAATTGAGCGGGAAATGATGGAAATGGATGGGCATAAAATGCTATATAAAAATGGAAATGGATAATGCTTAGTGGTTCTTCATGACATATTCCTAAATCTTTAATAGATAACAAAACTCATGTTATTTTACCTAAAGTGTTACCTCCATGAAATCCTACTGCTGAGAGATGTAGTTGAAAGCTTAAACTTATGAAGGTTGAATATGATCCATGATGAGGAACTATGCAAGATGACTGAAAAAAAATGCTTACAACTAAATGAAAAGAATACTACTGAACTGTTGGAACAATAAAAATATAGTGTTCATCCAATATCCATGATTATGTACAAGTTAATCCATGTCAATGAATGTTCTTGAAGTCGAAGTTGGAGAAACTTCGTTGGATTTCCAATCAATAATGAAAATTGTTAACCAACGCGAGACAACTCACCATTGATGAAAATGATCTATCGATGTATTGTAGTACAACCTATCAGGTGTGAATGTATGTGTTGAATTCGAGTCACCTGCAGGATCTAAGAAACAAAAGACATTGGTGTAATCCCTTGATAATCAACGAGGAAATCTACCATTGATGCATGTAAAATTCCAAGGTACTCTACATAACTCAAGTCTTGTTGTCTAGATAGTGTGTTGAGGTCAATGGGACAAGACCATTGGAAGGTGGACCTTAATGAATTCCATGTCATCCATTATGAGTACAAAAAAAATGATTGTGAAGAACTAGAGATGAAATATTTTCTCCAACAAGTAGGCTTTATTGATAAAATCAAAAGGATAGGAGGTAACTTAGCGCGTAAGAGACCTGAGAGACATTATTCATGGGTTAGGTGTGAGTGGAGTGGAGTGGACAGTGTAGGAGTGATGAAATGGAGCATAAGGTCATGGACTATTACGAAGAGAAATTCCTATGGCTTGGGGTAACACAACAGACAACTTGACTCCAGAAATCAATCTTTCCCAATATTGAATAGAAATAAAATGTATAACACTAAAGGATCAGACCTCGTACCTTATTCCGGATGGTTGAAGTAGATCCCTATTGAACTTTCCAATATCCAGCTTGAATTTCTATATTACTTCCTCAACAACAAGTAAACAATACAACCATTCTATATATCATGGTGTTAGATCTATTCTAGAATATATAATCAATAATGTAAAGGCATTTGACATAATCCCATGGATAAAATATTCATTCAAATACACATCATTGGACAGGAAAAGATAGTTCTATTAATATGAATCAGAGATTACAAGATACAACCTCTGACAGCACATCTACGACCCAGAGAAACTGAATCCCCCACTTGGGCCTCCACCACTTCAATCCTCCATCTCTTGATAGCAAGCTCACAAGCAAAAGGAAATCTTGGGAAGAACACAAAAGTGCTCCAAGGGACAAAGGGATGCAGACTCAAGCATAAGTTCCGTCAACAATGGACTTTAGTTTCGCTACTCTCAATTCTCTCTTATGCCTTCAATGTACCAAGGGGTTCCTTATATAGCTTTTCAAAGGGGTACTGTAAGGTTGAATCCGAGCAATCTCAAGGCATATGGAACGCCAGGATTCAAATGAGTCGGATCCATGTCAAGGAAAACTCCAAAAGGAATTGGATTATTTACACATCCCGATGTATGCGGTTATATGGCTTAAACCCATGGATGTACGCTCTTATAAGGTTAAAATTCACGTATAGCATTTTTCATGTGTTTTTAGGGATGATAGAGGAAACATCAAAGGACAAAAATTGGTCCATAGGGTCTAAGGAGTCTGCAGCAGGATAGGGGAAGGCCATACAAAGTGTGATTCACCTAGAGTGGTGAAATCTACTAGAACAGATGCCCCCTAATGTATGAGATCAGAGGGGTTATACGATGGCTGAAATACATTATAAGTCCATCCCAGAAGTTGAGTGATGAAGGATCCCAAATGGAATACTAGCCACCCAATCAGCATAGTACCATAATACAACTCTGCATATAACTGCAAATACATATAGCAGTCCCGGATACATAAGAGTACAATGGCCATGAATAGGAATGATACATGATATCAAATATGTGGTCATCGCCATGTACAATATACATAGATCAGAATCTCCATGATGAATATATACAAAGGACCATGATCTCCAAAATAACTGAAGATATATAATAGATCAAGATCTCCATAGTGGCTGGAAATGTTTGACATACACTGGAATCAAGTCACGAGAGCTGAAATCTCATGAACATTGGCATGATCAAGGAGGTAGCATGTAAGAGATGCCACGAATCTGGAAATTATTCTACACAAACCTCTATGAGTACATGTCCTACTATGCGAATAGAGGTGTCGAGGTCGAACATAGTAGTCCATCATCTGATTACCGGTCATTAATGTATAACATTAACAGACACGAGATCACCCACCAATGATGAAAATGGGAATCAAGGTACTAGAGTGCAAACTAACAAGTGTGAATAGATGTGTTGAGGTTGAACACTTGAAAGGATGCATCAATCAGGGGACATTGATGTATTCCCAAGAAATTGTCGATGGCGAGAGAACCTGCCACTGATGACTGCAAGTCTCAAGGCACTCAAAAATGGCTCTAGACTCCAATTCCAAAATAAATGATTTAAAGTCGATCAGATGAAATCCACTGGAAGGAGGGCATTAAGGCATCCCTCATCATCCAGCACGAGGTACTTAGCAAAGTTATATAATGTGGAAGGACTCGATCATAGGTGCACGAACCAGTAACTGTACCAAGAATGGCCGACATGCAAAGTCAAGATAACTGAGGAATGGTAGACTCAGGTTTCAAATTCCTTCAAACAAGAGCATAACGGCATATGGTGATTGAATAAAGGCAACATAGACTTGATATACAAACTGGGACGTCTCTGTGACACAAGAGGCATCAACAGAGGCTCCATAGGGATTGGAAGCTTAACTAGTCGGTGGAGATAAAATTAGATAAATGAGTACAGCTCCTAAAATCAAACTATAACCCAACCAATGGATGTGATATACAGTGCTCTGTTCGAAGGTGACACAACTTGATAGCTGCCAAAGATAACATATTTCCTTGTCCGGCTTTTTGTCTTTTTGATTTTTTTTTTTTGGATTTTTTCAGTTATTTGAAAAGATTGAAAAAATAATAAACTAGATTTATAGTTACAAACTAGGAGGAGATGAGTGTCACAAGGGAAAACAAACTAGTTCCAAGCAGTGGAACATACATATGCTCAATGCAAGGATACATGTGTAGGATATCGACACTCGGGGGAAAATCCCCTCCCGGTAAAAAGGGAATCAAGCTGGGAAGGATATAAAAAAATGGCTCTGCATGGCTAGACATGAGACAAGCTCGAGCTATATGGCTGAATCACAATGTCATGGAAGCCGGCATAAAGCACAATAAGGTAGGAAAAGCTCATAATAATGCATTTACAACTTGACATAAGGGAGTCCCGGGGAAACGACCAACATAAAGTTCAAGAGGAGTATGAAGCTCTTGCTCAAGGACATGGCGGGACTAAAAGAGACTCTCAGAACTAAGAGAGGACTCGCAGCATGGGTACCAAAAGCAAAAGGGATCTAACTAGCGTACCCATGTATAGGAAATCTCTACCATTCACATAGTACCACTTCTAACAGCAGCATGAAGGTTCCATTATACCATGGAATGGGTTCGTACCTAAGGTTAAAATGAAATAGTCATAAGGTCATGCAAAATGCAAGCAGATGTGAAATCCTAACCTATATGCCAATTTAGACATGATACCTGTGATAGGCATGAATGGGTCAAAACCTCAAAGAGAGTGTACAAAAGTTGGACCCTACATGACAACCATATTAGTCCAAAACAACCCAAGATAGTCAATAAAGAATCCAAACTATAGTATATAGGGAGGAATGGTCATGACAACAACACCCAAAGGAAATAATGCGGTGAACGATGAGACATAAAAAGGAAACTAAGGTGTAGACCCAATGTTCACACATACACTACCACCCCAGTGAGGGTGACCACTGGTGTAAAGACCGAGCGAAGGGAAAAATCCTCCACAAATGGAGTAGAGGATGGAAGATGACCATTCCCAAATCTATGAGCATGGTAAGGGGTTTTGATGCCCCCAAGTATGACACCAGGGTCCGTACTAGGACCAAGACGGGTGATAGGATACCAGGCATGCCGAAAATAAAAGGACCTAAACTCAAGAGAGCATAAATATACTCAAGTAACCACGATCCCAAAGGCCAACTAGCGCACAAAGAGAACACTCCTAAGAAAATATATAGCCAAAATACAAGCAAACCAAGGGGAGGATATGTGAGCTCCCGAATGCAGCAGGTATGTCTCGCCTAGTAGATGCTCAAAACTCCCCTACACTACAAGCAAAGGTATGTAACCAATTATAGTGGCCCTCAGCTTCAACACATATAGTGACTGTGCTGTCAGACCTCTACCTGGCCAGGGCACCTACAGAATAACCTCTACAAGTACCCCCTTGATATCCTAGGTAAGGCCACTAAGGTCAACTCAATATACTCAATGCTCAGGAAGACAGTCACATGCGGTATTGACCGTATGGGTAGGGTAGCAAAGCCCGAAACTCTCAAAAGAGCCCCCAGATATGAATACAATCCTGGAAATATCTCTGGTGCTATTCAGTTATGACTAGGGGTCATCCCAATGAATAACTGCTCACACTGCCTTGTGCTTAACTCCCTTTTGAGAGGAGGATTCTGAGAACACTAGTTATACCAAGGATTTCACACACTGACCTGGACAGACACCTAGATGTTGTTGTTTAGTGATCTTGGAGAATTGACTTACAATGAACTATTCCAAGATCCTAAAACCTAAGCTTGTTGGTGCACCCTATAAAAGAAAAGAGTGTAATTCATTTTATTATGCATTGATTTTAGTTGGCTGTAATTACTCAAAGGGAAATGGCCGTGCAACTAGTGATATGAATACTTAGTAGTGAAATAAAAGTGCACACCATAACAAACAATGCTAAGTGCAATCTTTGTCAAATGAAAAATAGGGTATTCTACTACATGAGATGCATAAATATATATTCCTTTCCGAATGCCAATGCAATCCTTCCTATATGAAATCCTAAACACAACTCTCATCCAAGCAATCCAATGCAAGTACCTCCTCAAATCCATATCTAAGATGCAACAAAGAGTGCAACTACTTTGTATTTTTCAATATAAAAGAATGAAAAATGCAATAAAAGTCATCTAAAACTCTCAGTCTCTGCAGCAAGTATAAAAGACAAGCCTAGTAAGACACCAAGACAAAAAGAGTAATACACTAATGGAAAAACAAAAAGGAAAAATGACTAAAACTACTTTCAAAGAAAAATCAATGAAAAAGAAGTCTTTGGTCACAAAAGAAGCATCCAACAGACAATATCAGACCCAAGGAAGACCCAACAACACTCACAACCCACCCAGTAACTTCCCATAACATCAAAATCACCAAAAGGGAGGATGTACACAACTGTTTAAAGAACAACTGCATATATACACGACTTTTGGCCAAAAATCCATGCGGATGGGCATATGTACTTGAATTTTGGCCAAAAACCTGCGTATACAGAGAAGGCAGTGGTAAAAAGCAGGCCAATGGTCAAACAAATAAAGGGGAGTGTCAATGGATGAACATACTATAAAATTAAACCTAGAAACAAGGAGAAATAAAGAGCAAGTCAATAATATAAAGCCCATTGTACCGATAAAAAACTCCAAAGGCAAAATGACTAGGAAATCCCTAGCGGAGTCACCAATTCTGTTACGGAGAGAAATTCCTATGGCTTGGGGTACCATAACAGACAGCTTAACTCCAAAAATCAATCTTTCCCAATATGCAATAGAAATAAAATGTCTAACACTAAAGGATCAGACCTTGTACCTTATTCTGGATGGTTGAAGTAGATCCCCGTTGAGCTTTCCAATCTCCATCATGAATTGCTATATTACTTCCTCAACAATAAGTAAACAATACAACCATTTTATATATCATGGTGTTAGATCTATTCTAGCATATATAATCAATAATGTAAAAGCATTTGACATAATCCCATGGATAAAATATTCATTCAAATACACATCATTGAACAGGAAAAGATATTTCTATTAATATGAATCATAGATTACAAGATAGAACCTCTGACTGCACGTCTGTGAACCGAAGAAACTGAATCCCCCACTTGAGCCTCCACCACTTCAATCCTCCATCTCTCGATAGCAAGCTCACAAGAAAAAGAAAAGCCCGGGAAGAACACAAAAGTGCTCCAAGGGACAAAGGGATGCAGACTCAAGCATAAGTTCTGGCAACAATGGACTATAGTTTCGTTGCTCTCAATTCTCTCTTATGCCTTCAATGTACCAAGGGGTTCCTTATATAGCTTTTCAAAGGGGTATTGAAAGGTCAAATCCAAGCGATCTCAAGGCATATGGAAGGCCAGGAGTCAAATGAGTCAGATCCATGTCAAGGAAAAATCCAAAACAATTTGGATTATTTACACATCCTGATGTACGCAGTTATATGGCTTAAACCCGCATATGTACGCGCTTACAGGTTAAAATTCGCGTATAGCATTTTTCATGTGTTTTTAGGGATGATCAAGGAAACATCAAAGGACAAAAAGTGGTCCATAGGGTCCAAGGAGTCTGCAGTGGGACAGGGGAAGGCCATACAAATTTTGATTCACCTAGAGTGGTGAAATTTGCTATAACATGGACATGATGGAATGGTGGAGGAAAAAAGGAAATGTATGGGCATAACATGGTGTTGGTGAATGAGCATAATGGATGAAAGGTAGTTTGGGAGGCTTTTTTAGTAGTAATTCATGTAGAAATAGAGTTTGAATTATGGAACATTGGTATTCATATGGTTTTCACATCAATCTCTTCATTTTTTATGTGCTCAATCCATTTTCAAATTGAGAAAAAGTCTCCAAGAGTCACTCGTGCATGCACTGACATTCTTCTTCTAAGGACCTGCAAAAGCCTAGCACTTGAATAAAGTAAAAAATGAGATCATGGAGGAAGAGATGTGATTGATATATATTCATCAAATACTTATGAATAAAAAAACAAAAAAAATTACTTATAAAACAAATCCAAGGAAAAATGAACGAAGCAAATTCAATTTATACATGTGGGAGAGTGATGGCCCATTAGACTCACTAGCAGTGTTTCGATCATAACTTATTCATTGCTCATCCAATTTGAGTGATTACAAAGCCAAATGGAAGTAAATTTAAATTTCTATGTCTCTTCAAAACCAATTTTAAAAATTATATATGATGATACTCCAAATTTTCTCAGTAAAAGACTGCATCACAAGGTGTTTTTCGAATTCTGGACTAGACTAGCAGTCACGGTTTTAGTCATAACGTTTTCATTTGATAATGAATTGATGTGATTCCAATTGAAGATTAAATAATATTCATGTATATATATCCAATAGAAACAATTTTTGAATACGATAAGAATTTATAGCTGAAATAGGCCAATGAACAATCTAGGAAACAGAGTTTTAGGAATGTTGATTTGTGATAGGAAGTCGGTATTTTGGTCATAAAATTTACATACAATATTTTAATTGAGTGATTAAAATTGTGTTCTAAACTATATTCATAGGGGAATATGCCAATGAAACATGTTTTAAATATATATTTGATAATACATCCAAAAAGTGACTACCCATATGGATGATTCCCATGATGAAACTTCTGCACTTTTTGATCATTTGGGTGAGTTAGTTCATTCTCCTATATCCTAAAATTCCATGTTCTACAGCATTAGTCTTGATTAAGTATGGGTAAAAGGGTTATTTTTTATGGTGCCACATGAGGAGTATGGAACTCCTAGATTTAATTTTTATGATGACATGGTTGGAGCACATTTTTATTCACATTTGCAGAAGAATGATTTGTTAATTTATGATGATGCACATCTAGATGGATGCACCTATGATATACATTTGAGTCACTTGAAGAATCATGGTTTTTATTGCTCAACAGTTGGTTCATTTGATGTTGAAGGAACTTGATCCAACACTAGGGTGAATAGATTTATGATTGGAGAACATTTGTGTTTCAAGCCACATACTTTGTTATACATTTATGATTCTATCATTCATGGATGTATGGCTAATACTTCTTTGAGTCATTTTAAGTCTCCTTGATTTTTTTTCTTTTTATTTGGTTCAGATTTTAGTGGAGATTCTTCATTCACTTCTTTGATGCAAGAATACATGGCTGAATATTTTGATGCATATCACATCCTTTTGGAGTAGCATTATAGGACATGGTATCCTCACCTTTGTCATTGTACCATATTTTATTGGTCACTTGAATCTTGTATGCACTTGGGAAATGGTGGTCTACTTACTTGGAGGTATAAGCACTTTCATGATTTTTTGATGAGGCACCTCCTTCATGTAAATTTTTATTATGTTGTTATGTAATTTGATGATATATATTATCTACTAATCATGTTTGGAAGAATTAATACAAGAAAATTGGATCCCATAATTCTTCTTCCTAATGGTATGGGTTGGAGAGCAGTCACTTAATTGTTGGAGTGCATTACAAGTAATGGGATCTTGGGATAGTGTTTAGTCCCATTGATTTCAATTTTTGGGGTAAAAAAGAAATATAGGAGATGGATTCCCCATTTAATAAAGTGATTTCAATCAAAGTAGTGTATCATCAAGCATGGTGGTTCCTCTCGAAAATATTCATGTAATCTCAAAGACTCAAAGTTGGGAAACTCAGTGGCGACTTCAAAGAAATCATACAGAAAGCAGGTTCTTCAACACCCATGCTTGAAATTGCTTGAGGACAAGCAATATTGGGAAGGGAGGATTTTTCATGTCCCAAATTTTGCATTGGGTCACAATTTCCTAATCACATTTTCCATATTCATGATATTTTTTCAAATTGATGCTACGGGTCAAATAATTGTCGAAGAAAATTACTAATTTCCTAGGTTGGGGGTGGAATATTTGGGATTTAGAATAAGGGGGACAATAAATAATTTTTGAACATTATAATGGAATAAATATTTAATAAAGGAGCTACATAAATAAATACAAGGGAAAATAAAAGTGGCATTTGATCATGAAGACACATAGAGGATGTGGGACCCACACACGTTAGATTTTCTATGCTACATGGCATCCTCCTCGTGTCATTTCGAATCCATAAGAAGGAAAAGGGTATTGGTATGAGTTACAAGTTCAATATACTTTTCATGAATCAATTAAATTTTAATTGGAGTGGAATATTAACTCCCATGGAAGAGGACGAGGCATTTTGGAGCTAGTGAGACACTTGGACTAGATTCCCTAGCTCTATGACAAAAATGATGAAGATGCTATGAAACCTATGAAAAAAATCATATATGAAGGATGAAATATGACATATATGACATGTCCGGGATAACAATAGCTCCAAGAGGGTGCTCAAAGGAGTTAGGGCAGCTAACATGCTTCCACGTGTAATTTGGTGGAAGTGGGAGACTAGGAATTGTTGTACCAGTGGCATTCTTTGGAATATCTTCAAAGCTAGATTTGGAATTCATATATTGGAATGAATTTGAACCATATTTACCTTATAAAATTTATAAATGTCAATAAAAAATAATGAAGGAATATTTTGATCATTTGAAAAATTTGCATTTATGAATTGAGTGAGTTAGTGGATGACTAGTTTCTTGCCTTAGCCAATTTCAAGGGTGAAAGATTACGATCCAAGTTGGTGTTTGGAGAGGCCACTCAATTATTTCATGTATATTTAATGGAGTTTTTATTTTTAGGTGTAATCTATATAGAATCTCGGGGTTTCTTCTAGTGCAACAGGCTTTATCTCAACCATTTCCAGTCTTTATTGCACATTCTTGCTCATAGAAAGATTGCACTTTGGGTGAGATATTGTACTCTTTGGGAGAAATTATCCTAATACATTTATGATTGGAATACATTTAGTATTATATTTTCTTCAATCTCAAAAGGTGTCGGGTCAAAATATCAAATGGTTGAGAGTAAAAGTGATTAATAATGAGGAAACAATGACCATTTCCCCACTAGATTGATGTATTCCATTGAATGTTGATGATTTCGATCTTCTCATGGTACAATTATGATTGTAATAAGTTTAATATGATCTTTTATTCATTCTAAAAAATAATCAGGTGGAAATATCAAAGGGTTGTTTGTAAAATTGAATATTAATGAGCAAACAATAACCATTTCACCGCTTTATTGTTGTATGCCATAGTAATGTTGATTATTTCAAATGGGAGAATGTCTCTCTCATATATTTATGGTGAATGGAATTTTATTTATGATTATTCCAAGTTTCATGTTCAGAATTCCATAATTTGAAGTCATTTTACTCAGTTTAATTGCATTTGGAGAATATTTGGTGCCATTGCCCCAAGGGTGGAATTAGTGATTTTGTAGCTGTTAGGGAGAGGGTCATAATAGTTTGTATAATATGAATAATGGTGCACATAATAACTTAACAATGTACCTTAAACATCATCTTCCTCTGTTCAGAATTTTGATTGGGTTTTGTAGCATTTGAGAAACCATTTCTAGCATTTACCCAGGGGGAATTGGAACCCCAATTTGATAGTAAAGACTCCTACTTTGACCAGAGTAATAAACAAGTTTGAAGAATTAATTGGATGGTCATAAAGCATCCATGAACATCATATTAAATTCTTAATATCATTCATACACCTTCTCATAATAGTTGGGAGAATTTGGGCAATTTGTAGACCTAGATATCAGAATTAGTCAAAGGTCGAAATAAAAGAAAAAGTGAAAAATTGGTCATTTTACTAAAATTTAATAAAAAATGACATTATATTCTAGATCAATTGCATGTTGGAGCCAAATCAGGGGGGATCTGGATTAGAGCCAAGAACGGTTCAGGGTCATGGTTAGGAGGAACGTGGTAGTTCCAAAGTTATCCGTTTATAAGCTATAAGATAATTAGCTAGATTTTTATTAATTTTGTGTTTTTAAGTGTGCATGGTTATTTAGCCATTAAGAAGATGCATAGTTACAGGTATGAGTCTTCTACATTCCAATTTTTTTATTTGGTTTACAGGTTGTAATTATAACTATTATGCTTTGTATTAAGATATGTTATTTTATTCTCTAGTTTGAATACATGGTTCAAATTTGTTTTATTAGATTAATTAGAATCTCATTCTTTAATTCTTAAATGGATTCTAGTTTTAAATTCCTATGAGAGTTATCTTAAACTAGTTTCAGGAGTTTATATTATATGTTAATTTTTAGTCAAGATTCAACTCCTAGTTTTCTAAATGAATTTAATAACTAGAACTCTGTCAAACATACTAAAACTAAACCTTACATAACAACATTAGTCTCATTTAAAAATAGAGTAAGAACAAGATAAAACTGTTAGGAATAAATTACAGGGAACTTGTTGAGGTCTACGACCTTGTTAAAATAAACAAAATATTAGAAAAAAAAAAGTAAAAAAAACAATTATTAAACATATTTATAAACATAAACTGGGGATCAAATCCCTTAAACAACTCACACATAAACTAGAACACAAACACTGGCATATTACATTTGCCATCAATAAAGAGTACTAATACATATAACATATTTACACACAATAATAACAATTAATTTACCTAACATAATTACCATAATAAACAAACTAAATCACAACATAATTCCTATAATTCCTCATACAATGGACGAGATCCTATCAATGATTCGGGAGGAACAATTTTTACGCTATTAAAATCCAAAACCTATACATAGTCAATAATTTAAAACATTATACATTTGCCAACTTTGAATCATGTTAAGGATTGAACATCGGCCATTACTACTCTCCAACCTAAACTATCTATGAAAAAGTAAAATAAATTAAATGAATCAACAACATAAAACCATATCTCATCCATCTAAACCCCAGATCGAATCCCCTAAGATCTATATGAGAAATTCTGTATAATACTAAATAAATATTAATAATAAAATAGTAAATCAACTACCACAACCTAAGGTCGAATCCCATAAAATCTAACTTATCAGTATTAACATATAATAATATTAACAATGCTTAAACAATATCAACAATTAATAAACATCAAACCACCAGCCAATGACTGAACCCAAGATCGAATCACAAGAAGCCCCAACTGGGAGCGATAACAAGTTGTACAATCAACAACATAAAACATTACACCTGCTATTGAATCCATCAAACCAATCATCGTAATTTTTTACACACAAGTAGTAAAATATAAACCTTAAAGCACATAGGCCACACCATTACAACCACTTTCAAAATAACCATTGCAGAAGTAAAAAAACAAACGAAGATAACATTATCAACCTAACCAAAGAATTATAGCAACATTTAAACAGAGCTAAGGTTTCCCTCGGAAATCCAACAGAATGCAACTAATTAAGCATTACAATGATTCCATAAACTATAGACAGGGATTTTTTTCATGGAAATTAAATCAAGTTCAAAGCAAGAGATCTACCCTTATCATTATTTAATAGAGGTAAAATTACAAAATTGAAACCAAATAAATAAATTGGCATCGTAAAACCATTTAAAGCGAGGAATCATTTCCATAAATTGCAGCAAGGGTTGAATCCCAATGATATTCCACATTCAACTAAACAAATAGAAAAATGATACTATCTTAGTGCCATTGCGAAGCAATGGAACTGATAAAAATAAAGTTTCATCCATTAACAAATGGAAAACAAAATTCTTGTGGTAACACGTAGAGCCAAATAAATATACCAAACATAATTTGGATTAACCACACAGAGTATAAAATCTACACAGTCGTGCTATTACACAAATGCCTGAATGGGATGAAAACCTCTAAGACAAACCTACACACTAGAAACTAATACAAAAACTATTGTTTTTCCCCAAACCCTTGTGAATCCCAATTGGGAAGTGGGTTACATTTTTTCACATAGAGAAACCCTGCAACCTCATAAGTAAATTATCATATGGGTAAAGGCCCTTATCATATGGGATTACCCATGAAACAAATGTTGTTGACCTCATCCCTTTTCCAAACATTGTAGATAACTCACGCTCGTCCTCAAATTTGCAAAATGAAATAGAGGCCATTATAATTATGCATTTGAAACCTTAAACATAAATGAAATATGAACGAGATAAACCATAGTGAAATTTTTTCATACATGTTAGAGATTCTGTGCCAGTACTGTAACTCTCAACACAATCTGCAAAGCTCCAATGGTGGAGCTTACCCCCATCACTACGAAAATGAGAAACATGCAAATTGTTAGAAATAGGACTGTAGAACAATAACAGATATGTAGTTAAATCATGAAAAAGAAACAAAATCACATTTAACACATTAAAGAGAGACACATATATAACGTGGTTCACCCAAGAGATGGGCTACATCCACACAGAAATTGCCATTCCTTTTATTAGCGTCTAGAAAGATGAAGGGATACAACCTGCAACAACCCTATTTCACTTCCTCTTTACACTCTCACAGTCTTTCTCACACAATCACGGAGATTGTTTTCAATACAATACAATACAATACCATACACAATTGTATTGCAATGCTTTTCTTTTATAAGGAAAATACCATGGAAAAGTACAATGGTTAACCCAATACCATGGGCCCACAAAACTATTGACCAACAAAAATCCCAAAGTTGGGAAACGAGTGTACAATTTACCTGGGGTACAAACACGACTGAATAACATCTATGAATATGGAAGATCAAGCTCCACAACTAACACAAATGAGTTGTGAAAAACCCTACCAGAAGGGTCATGTCTTGGGCCATAGTGGAGGATCCATGCTTCCCCTCACATGGGTTCATTCAAAGTGGTAGATTTCCTCTAGTATGTTTCAAATTGAAACCCCCTTCTCTATAGTCTAAAACTTAATACTTTTTTTCACTTAAATATAAACCCTCTACTACATAGTTTTTAAGCTTAATACATTACCATTGAGGCTTAAACCCTCTACATTATACTATGAGCTAATGTCTTGGGAATAGGGTAGTATTGCATTCACAAATCCCTTAGCATTTTAGGACTAGATGCTTATAGGTGCTAGGTTCTTTATTTTTCTTCATCACATTTATATAGCATAGGTGTATCGACGTGTTACCTGGAGTAAAAATAGACAAATCATTTGTTAGTTTGCAAGAACTAAGTAAGCCCAGTATCATAGGACTTCCATACCTTTTCGAGTGAGTTGTTAGGGAAAAATATTGCCACTCCTCCCCTTTACATATAGAGTTAAGTCATCCTCATCATTAAAAAAAATAAGAACTAGATAACGTAATATGAAATAAAACATGAACAAAATAATATCAGAAGCATCAGTAAACCAGATAACACATACATAACTACAAGTGTTGGAGTAGGGTCCCGCAGCTACAGAAGAAGCTGCTATTTTGAGGGACAGACAGTTTTGGTGGAGATATAAGAGGCAAAGCTATGACGTCGTAGCAGGTTTCTAGATATAGATCAGAGCCGCAAACCGTGATCGTAGAAGACAGAGAAGTCAAGGATGACAGCAATACTTGAGCAGCTGAGAAGAGAGAGCTCACCCACTGCATTGAAGGCAGCGGAAGACGACAAGAGGGCTCGGCTACCCTCATAAAGGAAAAGGATCAATGAGGCCGAGGTATTGAAGACAAAGGACAGCAAGGGAAGCAGCGCTGGTACCCATGGTCAGCGCTGGGAAGCATGGAAGACTGCAGGAAGCTGTGGTGAAGGGAAGCGGTGCATAGTACCCATGGTCAGCGTCGGGAAGCATGGAATACTGCAGAGAGCTGTGGTGTGATGGATAGCAGCTACCTCAAAGTACAGATACATTGACTGTCACTAGTTAGGGTTTGGGTTACTATTGGGATAGGCCCACAGTGTTGTAATGGCGAGACCTTCGGGTCGCCTATAAAGGGATGTAGTTTGTATTGTAAAAGGTTGGCATTTTGGGCATTTTAGGCCATCCAGATAGTCAGATCATCAGTAGTCTGTTAGATTACTGTTATTTTGTAATGTAACAATCCACAGGGATTGACAGAGAGGGAAGAGTATATTGTAAGAGAGACAATATAGAGATAGAGAAGATATCTAAGAGAGAAGGGCTCTATGCTATGTGCGGAGTTACCCAGAAGATATCAAGCTACATATGCGGTGTAGCAGAACTGTGTTTACCTTCCCCCGAGCTATAATAGAAACACAGTTCTGTGGATATAACTTCCATCCTGGAGGTGAACCACATTAAAATCAAGTGTTATGCGATTGATTCATGTGTTGTGTTTATTTGTTGCATCTATTAGTTATTATATGAGCCTTCTTTATAGTTGAATGTATGTATACGTTGTTCAGCTCACAACAATATAGAATGATAGACATAAGTTGAAGTCTTTAGCATGTTGTATGCAGGTTCATTTATGCTTTGCTTGAACAGTCACTAGTCGCAGTGTTAAACAGCCTGGTATGTTGAGTCTTGCAAGTTGACACGAACAACGCTAAATGCATTGAACTGCGGGAGTAGGATATCGCACGGAGGCGATACAGCACCGGCAGAGGAGCTGCGGTGCGTGATACCGTAGGTTAAGGACTTAGCGTTGGGGAGAAAGTTACGTGTCACCTGGTGCACGGCGATGCAATAAGGCTGGAGTCATCGTGAGTCAGTGGAAGTTGTGCGACGCAGAGAGGGACCGCACGACACGAAAAGAGAGATCTCGTGGCTAGAAGAGCTGTGAGATGAGGAGATCATGCAACGTGAGCAGAAGAGTTGCGTGACACAGAGAGAGAGAGGCATCGCGGCTAGTAGAGCTATGAGTCGCACATAGGATGCCACAGAACCTGGTCCAAGATGCTTGAGTCCTTGGCCAACCCATTAGAATCAATTCAGGTGAGACTTCAAGCCGCTTCGCGGTCTGTCATCGAAAGGGCCAGTGAGCTAGGGGTGTTGTTGGTTAAATACAGTAAACCTGGGTCTGCCCATGATAGCCAACAAATGGTTTCATTGTCGGCTTTGAACAAACAGAGCGCTGATGTTCTGGTGGTGTCCTATGAAAGATGAAATCAACGAGTGAGTACAAGAAAGAGTTTGTTGAATGAGAGAACAAGAGTCCTAGACTGAGTACAGAGGACTGGTTACAAAAACATATTATTACAGACCTACATGTGATATTTTTTGTGACCTTTGGGAATGAGCTTTATGACTGGTTATCAAAGTTAACTGATACAAGCATATTCAAAAAGAAAAGAGACATTGTCTGGACACTGGAGCTAACTCAGACCATGAAGAACCTTGATAATCCTATCACGAGGGCAATAGACTTCTAGCTTGCAAGTGTCCTAGAAGGCTTCGTCACAGAGTTTGCAGTTGACCAGAGGAAAAGCTTCAGCGAGGTTGAGCGCTATTTCTTCAAAGGATATCATGGTAAGTACCTAAGATATTTAAACTTGTCCATTAAGATGCTATTACATGAAAAAGGAACAATGGATCTAGTTTCATATGAATAAGTAGAAATAGTAATGTCACAAGAGTTTGAAAGTGATTTTGATGACATTGGACGAACACGTAGTGGAAAGAATTATAAAGTAGATTTTAGATCTCCAATATTTGAAGACAGTTCAGATAGTACTAGACAGTAGAGTCATAGTACCACAAAAGGAATAGAGGGGGGTATCCCTTACCACCCTTACACCCCACAGAAAGAGACTGGGACTCAGAAAAATCCTATAGGAACTCCATCCAGTAGCTCACAGACAGTACCTACCACCACTACATCACCTCCACCTACACCGCTCAGTGGTAGTAACACAGTAAATCAACATCCACCATGTAGAAATAGAATGGGGGATGATATGAAGCTACCTATATTTAAGGGAATAGGGGCAGAAGACCTAGAGCAGCATTGGTTCCTATGTGAAGCCATGTGGATCATTAAAGCAATCAATGACAATAACCTTAAACTTGTATAGTTGGTCACCACACTAAGAGAACGAGCCTTAACATGGTATATAAAGTATACCATAGTACCCAGGACACTTGTCCAGGTCAAGACCGCCATGATTAAAGAGTTTAAGAAACCTAAGTCTGAGTCACAGTGCATTACAGAACTCAAAGACATCAAGCAGTTACCTACAGAGTCTGTGTGGGACTTTGATCAAAAATTCAAAGGCCTTATCGACCAAGTCAGTTTTGAGTTCACGCCATAGCAGCATAAGGAATGGTTTATTGCAGCACTGCTCCCTCACATTAGACTGTCGTTAATGCAGCAGAAACTCCAGATGCAGGATGACGCATTGGAGATGGCGATGAAACTAGAGGCTTCACCTCTAGCTGAGAGTAGTACAGGCATGGCAACCTTAAAAAATCAGTTGGCTAATCTCACACTATAGTTTCATGAGCTTAAGAAAGGGAAAGAGGTTGCGCAAGAGATATGGTGCGTAAAATGTAAAGCACAAGGCCATACCAAATACGACTGTCCAGTTTTTGTAGAATATATAGAAACAGGGGCTCCTAACCCCTTCCCACAGACCCATGGACCGTGGTGTGAAATATGCAAAACATGAGGACATCTACCTCACCACTTCCCTCTACTTCAGAAGTACGTGCAGACACCTAAGAACTTATACTGCATCTTTTGCAAGTCTGTAGGCCATGATGAACATGATTGTAGAGCTATGATCTTATGGTTGGAGCAAAGCAAGACTTGTACAGAGTCCAGTCAGAGACATAGGGTCCAGCAGCAGGACCACAACATGATCCAGCTTATGGAGGTCATGGAGGAGGATTCAAAGGATGAGGACGGGGAGGAGGCTTCGACAGAGGAGAATGTTTTGGCCGTGGTCGTGGACCAGTTACTTGTTACAACTGCAAAGTTGTAGGACATTATGCTAGGGACTGTCAGATCCCTACTACCACATGCAACTATTGCAAATCTTATGATCATACTATAGAGGAGTGTCCTACCTTGATAGCTAAGATCAGAGAACCTAAGCCAGCAGTACCCCATAACATCCAGCCTATTGCTACTGAGCAGGAAGAGCCAGAACCAAGAGTCAATATTGTGACTCGTAGCGGTGTTTCTACTAATGGGACATCGCAGGAGATAGAAAAGAACACAGATCAGGAGTGGGTACATAGAGCTCCTAATAAAGCAACACCACTCGACCTGTAGAAGAACAAACAGACATTTCAGGAAGCTAAGGCTTTCTTTGATGACCCTACACAATCAGGATTGTAGGTACCACCATATAGGGGCGTACCGCAACAAGCACCTTGTGGCGATAGCCTTGTACATACATCGCAGGATACCACATCGAAGAGATGTGATGAGGATGAGATGATAGGAAGTGTACATTCCTTCCTGCGGAGTTGTCTAAAACTTGTAAGAAATGAGCAAGCTATCATGGAGCTTCAGCGCATTATAGATCAGTCTCAGCCATCCTCTTTCGTGAGCAGTACATAGTGTGCTGTTCATAATATTACAGGTCATACAAGAACAGGAAGAGAGATGCGACTCACAGCGCAGGTTGGAGAATTTGAAATGGATGAGGTGATCCTAGATCTGTGATCAAATGTAAATGTTCTGACTAAGAAGACATGGGAACAGATGGGTAGCCCTAAGTTAATCAGATCACCTATCCATATGAGATTAGCTAATCAGCAGTGTGTGTCACCTATGGGTCGGTTACCACAGGTGCCAGTTGACATTGACGGAGTTTGCAGCTTTGCGGACTTTGAAGTTATAGAAATCATTGGTGATACTAGACCGTATCCAGCACTACTAGGAATTGATTGGGTGATCAGTAACATGGCCTTTATCGACCTAAAGAGATGACAAATGACCTTTGAGGATGCGCAGATCTGGGTCATCACACCGTTGGATCCTTTTCAGGGTCCTAGATATATTGAACCTATCCGAGCAGAGGAGGAGGCACGTAACATGGAGAGCCTCTATTAGATGACCACAAACCAAAGTGACTACATCAATCCAACCGTAGAAGGGAACATTAGTTGGCAATGCAACAGCTCATGTGCATTAGATTCAGATGTTGGTTTAGAGAACTGGTAGAACAGACTTCACGAATTCTCAGCGCGCAGATGCGCGTACTTGACTAAGTCACTGCGATGGATTGGCATAGATATCAATAAGAATCCATCATTTCATGGTCTAACAGATATCCAGGAATTTATCAAGCAGTTTGAACAACAAATTCCTCACAAGCAGAGGATCGTGGCTATGGACCTTGCAGTACGAGCCACACCTGCAAGATGGTGGTATACACATAAAGAGAACATCGCATCATGGGATGATATTAAGAGACTCGTGGCGATCAAATTTTCTGACGATAGAGAGTATGTCCAGCAGAAATACACAGGAGAGAGTGACCCCAGATCACACATTCAGACATGTGAACAGAATTGGTCGGACATTCCTGAGGATGAATGGGTTCACCGATTCATTCATACTTTGGATACAGTTCCAAGGAATTGGTATACAGAGACTGAACTGCGCAAGGGAACAACTATATGGCCACTTATGATAGACAACTTCCTACTCACCTTCGCTTTTGAATCTGAGTATCCAAGTGTTGATCAAGCCCTAAAATAAATAAAGAGTAAGATATCCGAGGATTGTACCATATCAGTGCCAACTCAACCAGAGTGGGCTATCCAGCTAAAAGAGGCGTTAGAGTGTTATAATTTTGCATCTGAACTAGAGGAGTAGGATGAGGATCCTCGCAAGACCAACATTCCAGATTGAGAAGGCAATTGTGATGTTGAGGGACCACAATTAGAAATTCCAGCAATCACAGAGCCCATCAAGATTTAAAAAATCAATATTGGCATAGACATAGAACCTAAGTTTGCCTCTATTGGAGACTATTGGAACGATGAAATAGTCGGACAAATTGCAGACTTGTTACATGACTATCAGGACCTATTTCCCACCAAGTTCATAGAAATGAAGGAAATAGTCGGAGACCTGGGAGTCATGAGGATACCATTGAAGGAGGATGCTAGACCAGTCAAACAGCGCCCATATAGATTAAATCCACAATATAAATAAAAAGTAAAGGATGAGATCGATAAGATGCTAGCAGCAGGCATCATTGATCCTGTAGAAGAAAGTGAATGGGTTAGCCCCATGGTCATACAAGAGAAGAAAACCAAAGGAGACATCAGGATTTGTGTCGATCTGTGCAAGCTCAACGATGCATCACTTCATGATCCATTTCCGACACCGTTCACTGATGAGGTATTAGACAACGTGGGAGGACAGGAGGTCTACTCCTTCACTGATGGCTTTTCAGGCTACCATCAGATCAGAATACATCCATAAGATCGATCCAAGACCACCTTTGCAACAGAATGGGGCTCGTTCCAGTATACGGTAATTCCCTTTGGTCTTAAGAATGCACCAGCTATATTTTCTAGAGTAGTAGTTGTTGTATTTAAAGAATACATCCATAAATTCCTAGAAGTATATTTTGATGATTGGACTGTATTTGGACTAATTGAAAAGCACATAGGAGATCTAAGACTGATGTTAGAGAAATGTAGGTAGTACCAAATTTATCTAAACTTGAAGAAATGTATATTTTGTGCACCATTTGGTATTTTGTTGGGTCACATTATTTGCAGATAAGGCTTGGTGGTAGATCCCGCAAAGATTGCCATCATTGTAAATATTCCACCACCCAACTCAGTCAAGCAATTGAGGACAGTACTTAGTCATACCGGGTACTACAGAAAGTTCATCAAGGGCTACGCAAAGATTACAGCACCAATGGAGAAATTGCTAAAGAAAGAAGTAAAATTCCGATGGAATGAGGAATGTCAGCAAAGTCTAGACACACTTAAAGAAAATATGGTTACAGCACCCATCCTAGTATTTCCAGACTGGACTAAGCCATTTCATGTACATGTGGATGCATCTGGCATCACACTAGGGGTTGTCTTAACGGAACCAGGAAAAGGGGATATTGATCATTCTATCGCATACTCCAGTAGAAAGCTATCGACAACAGAAAAGAATTACACCATGACAGAAAGAGAAGGCCTAGCTATGGTGTATGCACTGTAGAAGTTCATGCACTACCTATTGGGTGCCTCGTTCAAGATGTTTACTGACCATTCCGCATTGAAGTATCTGGTCAATAAGCTAGTGTTAGGGGGGAGAATCTGTAGATGGTTACTCCTCTTTCAGGAGTATGATTTTGAAATCATTGTTAAACCAGGAAGATTGAATGTCAGACCTGATCATCTGTCGTGGATAGACTCAGGAGAAGAGCCAAGTAACCTAGAGGACAATTTGCCAGATGTGCAATTGTTTTTTATCTAGATTGCAGACGACTACTATGCTAATATTATTCACTTTCTCACTATAGGATTGGCACCTAATGAGTTTACTAAGCAGCAAGAGAAGCAGTTGGTTGTTAAAGCAGTAGACTTCACCCTGATCATAGGACACCTATACAAGTTAGGACCGGATGAAGTTTTGCACAGATGTGTGATGCTGCATGAAAAATATGCTATTATCAAAGAGGCACATTCAGGAACCGCAGGAGGTCATTTCGCAAGAAAGACAACTGCGCAAAAAATCTTAATGCAGGATTATGGTGGCCTACATTGCATAAGGACACCAAGGACTTTTGCAGATGCTGCGATATCTGCCAGAGGATAGGAAAACCCTCACGACAAGATGAAATTCCACTACGCCCGCAGGTTACGGTGCGTGCATTTGAAAAATGGGCTATAGACTTTGTGGGTCCTATCATCCCACCAGGGAAGCGCACTGGCATGAGATATATTATCACCAGAATAGAGTACCTCACCATATGGGTGGAGGCCAAAGTAGTAAGAAATTGTGATGCCGCTACAGCCGCACAGTTCCTTTTTGAGAACATCATCAGTAGATTTGGCTGCCCCGTAATTTTGATGAGTGATGAAGGCACACATTTCTTGAACTACACCATTGAGGCCTTGACAGAAGAATTCCAGATTCAGCACCACAAGAGCACTCCCTACCACCCACAAGCTAATGGTATGGTGGAGGCCTTTAATAAGATTTTAGAAAACGCTCTTACTAAAATATGCAACAGCCAAAGGAATGATTGGGACCTTAGATTTAATGCTATATTATGGGCGTATAGGACCACATGCAAGAAACTTACAGAACACACACCTTTCAGCTTGGTGTATGGATAGGAGGTTGTTATGCCTATGGAGTATATTCTTCCCAGTTTAAGAATCGCTCAGATTACTGGGATGACTGATACAAACACAGTGGAGGAAAGGCTAGCACTGCTGCTTTCCTTAGAGGAATATAGATTCATCACCGGATTCCATCAGAAAGTGCAGAAGGCATGAGAAAAAGCTTGGCATGACAGGCACATTAAGAGCAAGACTTTCGATATTGGAGACCTAGTACTCCTCTATGACAGTAAATTCATTAAGTTTCCAAGGAAGTTCAAGGCACATTGGCTGGGGCCATATCAGATACAACAAGTTACAGAGGGAGGTGTCATTCAGCTCAGCCAGCTAAATGGGGAGCTTCTTCCCACATTGATTAATGGCAGTAGGCTTAAGCTCTATAGTCATAGCCACCCCACCTCTCAGCCCTAGATTAGCCAGTTTATGATGGTGCAGATGCCCAGTTTAGTTGAAAGGAGGCATCGCATCGGGAACTAGTCTACACCGGTAGGTATTATAAGAATGAGGAATCACATAAGGTCGATTCATTTTGCGCAAGTCATCAGTGGCTTGCAGGGAAAAAGAAAAAAAAAATGCTTGTTTGTTTGTACAGATGATGTAGAAGAATGCACCACTCACCACCATCTTTCAGAAAAAGGCAGATGAATTACGAACATATGAAGAAAGAGAATAGGATCTTTCTCAAGTTCTACAAAGCATCGCATTGGAGTTACCCCAATGTCAAATTGAGTTCACCTTGCCTCTTCCGTAGAAGGTAAGAAGAGTTGTAGATGGAGCAAAGGCTCTGGAGGAAACAGTAGCCAGGATGGAAGAAGAAATGGCCAAGATGGAGGAAGACCACAAAGCGCAGATCGATGAGCTTGAGGCTCGTGCACGAGACACTTCCTAGGCAGACAAGCAAGCAAGAGTAGAGGCCTTTTGACTCGCTTCTGCATAGATTCAGTCTCATATCAACGATGCACTGTCAGTACTGAATGATGCGATGAACACATGGTCGGACTTGGATTAGCCACCTGAGAAAGTAGAAATTTAGCAAAATATTCAGCAGATAGAGAATACCACGGCGGCAATGAAAGAAGAAATTAAGAGCTTAGCAGCTCTTCAAAAGATGAGGAAGAAAAAGGAGATGAACTGCTTGTAGCAGGAAGCACAGCAATTAAGAACAAAGGAGATACACATCAATGACCTGCTTCAACCCTACTAGGAGCAAATCACTGAGTTAGTCGATACGGTTGAGCAGAAAGTGAGAGACTTCACTACCACTAGAGAGGAAACTGACCCAATAGAAGATGCCAGTATTAGTCAAGATTTGCTTGACTCGGCATGAGAGCATGTCGCATCGATGCAGGAGGAAATCGCAGGACTTCACGACATGTTGTAACGTACTTCGTAGGAAGCCAAGGAGAAGCTACAGCAGGAGAAGCCCGCTAGTAGTGGCTCGAGGACGAGCCATAAGTAAGTGTTAGGAGACTGTTTGAGTAGGTTCCCACAACTACAGAAGAAGCTACTATGTTGACAGACTGACAGTTTTTGCGGAGATATAAGAGGTAGATCTACGATGCCATAGCAGGTTTCTAGCTACAGATTAGAGCCGAAAACCGTGACCATAGAAGACAGAGAAGTCAAGGAAGACGACGGTGCCTGAGGAACTAAGAAGAGAGAGCTCACCCACTGCATTGAAGGTAGCAGTGGATGACAGGAGGGCTCAGCTACCCTCATAAAGGAAAAGGAGCAATGAGGCCGAGGTATTGAAGACAAAGGACAGTAAGGGAAGCAGCGCTGGTACCCATGGTCAACACTGGGAAGCATGGAAGACTGCAGGAAGCTGTGGTGAAGGGAAGCGGTGCATAGTACCCATGGTCAGCGCCGGGAAGCATGGGAGACTGCAGAGAGCTGTGGTGTGATGGATAGCAGCTACCTCAAAGTATAGATACACCGACTATCACTAGTTAGGGTTTGGGTTACTGTTGGGATAGGCCCACAATGTTGTAATGGTGAGACCTTCGGGCTGCCTATAAAGGGATGTAGTTTGTATTGTAAAAGGTTGGCATTTTGGGCATTTTAGGCCATCCAGCTAGTCAGATCATCAGTAGTCTGTTAGCTTACTGTTAGTTTGTAATGTAACAATCCGCAGGGATTGACAAAGAGGGAAGAGTATATTGTAAGAGATACAATATAGAGATAGAGAAGAGATCTAAGAGAGAAGGGCTCTAGGCTATGTGCGGAGTTACCCAGAAGATCTCATGCTGCATATGCAGTGCAGCAGAACTGTGTTTACCTTCCCCTAAGCTATAATAGAAACACAGTTCTATGGATGTAACTTCCATCCTGGAGGTGAACCACATTAAAATCAAGTGTTATGCGATTGATTCATGTGTTGTGTTTATTTGTTGCATCTGTTAGTTATTATATGTGTCTTTTTTACAGTTGAATGTATGTATACGTTGTTTAGTTCACAGCAATATAGAAGGATAGACATAAGTTGAAGTATTTGGCATGTTGTATGCGGGTTCATTTATGCTTTGCTTGAACAGTCACTAGTCGCAGTGTTAAACAACCTTGTATGTTGATTCTTGCAAGTTGACATGAACAACGCTAAGTGCGCTGAGCCGCAGGAGTAAGATATCGCATGGAGGTGATACCGCACTGGTAGAGGAGCTGCGGTGCATGATACCATAGGTTAAGGACTTAGCATTGGGGAGAATGTTACGTGTCTCCTGGTGCACGGTGATGCGATAAGGCTGGAGTCATCGTGATTCAGTGGAAGTTGCACGACGTGGAGAGGGACCGCGCTACAGGAAAAGAGAGATCTCGTGGCTAGAAGAGCTGCGAGATGAGGAGATCATGCGACGGGAGTAGAAGAGTTATGCGACATGGAGAGAGAGAGGCCTCACGGCTATCAGAGCTGTGAGTCGCACATAGGATGCCACAGAACCTAGTCCAAGATGCTTGAGTCCTTGGCCAACCCATTAGAATCACTTCGGGTGAGACTTCAGGCCGCTTCGTTGTTTGTCGTCGAAAGGGCCAGTGAGCTAGGGGTGTTGTTGGTTAAATACAGTAAACCCGGGTCTACCCATGATAGCCAACAACAAGTACATAGGAATACAGAATAATGACAGTTAAACATCATCATCACATAGGACTAGTATAAAAAAGGAAAATAGAACTAGAACTTAGGCATGGTTCTTATCAATTTATAATTCCGTAGTTAAGGAAAGATGTCCCTTAATATCTTAGCAGTATTATTATCCCTATGAATTTATTTATTTATTTATGGATTTTAGGGACATTACACTTTCATAAATGTAATGGTTTACCTCCTTCGCATGAAGACAAGATGATATTGTCATTCAGACCATGCACAGGTGGCGACAGTGTTGACTCCTCTCATGTGTGGTACTTCTCATCCATGAAGTGAGAATCCCCATCCCATACTCTATTCCTTAATAGGTTAGAAAAAACAACTAAAATTATAAACACTAACGTTGGTGTTTTTCAGAGCATATATGAACCCCCATGGTTTCTATACAATACACTCGATTAAAGAAAACAATAACAAGGAATTGCTTTGTTTGGTTTTGTGTTTAAGTTGAGTTCTGGTTGATCTTCTTCAAGGTTATGGGAAAGAAAGGATTTACAACCATTAACAAAAACATAAGATAAGTTTTTTTTTTACACATAACCCTGAATGGGTTTGTAATTATATGTGTTTGTTACAGAGAGGGCTTTGCATCCTCAATCAATTTGATTGGAAACCGTTTGATATGTGGTTTGATTTGGGGAAAACCTTGCGATTTTGCTTTTACTCTATAGAAATATTAGATTACGGCTATCAATGATTTTACAGTTTTGTAATTGTTTAATTGTAAATCGATGGGTGGAATATCTTTAACTCTACGGCTATGAATCCTAAATCTTGTTTTGATTTGGTTGTTGTTATGTTTAGGAAAATACAATTTTTAATAGGATGTGTATTTCTTATATCTTGATATCCTACTTCTATTTTTAAATGAAAACGAGTATCCATGATCTATCTATTTCTCGGTATAAATGCCCAAAAATAGAGAATGTTCTGTTGTTTACATTTTTAAAACAGAGTTTAAGTTTTTTCTGGGAATCCTTCGACTTAGAGATAAACTAAATCTATTTGTCTATATGTTTTAAAAATAGATAGATCTAGTTTTGATTTAAAACAATATATTCTTTTGAAGGAAAATGTTTGCGACTAGTTATCCTACTTAGATCTATTAGTATATTGAGTGTTTAGTTATAAGAATGTTGGAGATGAAGAATTGCATTTGCTATAAAAAAGAAGAAATCTATGTGGGGATATATTTTAGTTCTAAGATACTATGATTTAAACTTGATTTATTTTATTTATTTTCTACTATTTGTAGAAGACTCTCGGATTTCTCTAATAAATATGAGTTTGCGTAAACAGGTCGAGTTTGGTTAATAGATTAAAATCTGATATATAAAAAGAATACTATGTAATAAAGTAGGTAATTCAACAATGTGTAACAAAAAAATATAATAATAACAAGAGAAAAAGGAATGCACAGTCGATGCATTATAATTTTGAATTTATACTACATTTGAACTGTAACTAATAATACTAAAAAATTAAATAAAATGTATTATGGAACTTTTCACCACTATCAAGAAAACAAAACTGAAGTTGTTGTTCCTACCAACCAACTCCTAGAGAAGACAAAACTTACTTGATCCAAAACCCATGACCTTGTTTTCTCAACCACAAGGACAAATTCTGATCAATGCGCCATCTCTTTAAATCAATAGATTATTTCCCCATCCATCACCATCCTCCTTCTTATTCGATGGACATACTATTTTATAGTAATTTTCCTAGGAATTTTTCATTTATGACCATCCTACTCTTTAGGGCTCCACATGGAGTATTTACCTAATTTTGGGGAAGATGCCTCCTACATCACTTGAGTTCTCACTTAGTAGCTTTAACCACTTGTCATTTCCCTTTGTGGGTCAGCAAACACTCTTTTAACCGCTACTTCAGTTCTGATTCCTCTCAGTATTTCGATTATTCAATAATAATAATCCATTACATTTATTTTGACATTATTGTCAAAATATTTAAAAAGTATAATTATATTCAAAGTAATAAAAAATTACACAATTATTTGGTGTATTACAATCTTCACTAGTTTTCTTCCTTTTTCTTATTTATTAGTTCCTTCTACTTTCTGTTCATTTCTTCACCTCCTTACTATGTTAAGGTGTTCCAAGGATATTTGGCATTAGCACCATAAATATTAAATTAATATAATTAATAACAACTTTATGGATTTGAACCAACATGCAAGTGAGTGAGTAGGAAATATGTTAATCCCATTGAATATCGACAATATTAGAACTCACCCTTCCATAATCAACATGCGACTTAGAATAAAAGTTCATTCATTGACGAATAAGTTTTTTTATTATTTTTGTTTTATGCCATTTCTAAGATTTTTATCCTTTTCTTTGGTTATTTATGTTCTCTAAATAATGATAAGAAAACTATTTAATATCATTTTATACTTTTTAATATCTTCATTTTTGGGGTTCTCACAACATTTATAGCCAACTTTGTTATCTGTAGTCTTCATAAGTATACATGGTATAAGTACAAAAATAATTTGAAACCCACAACATTTTATGTTAGTTTATTTTATTACTCAATTATGTATGAATATTTTATTGCTTAATTTAGTATGAATACGATTTTTTTTTGTTAAAAATGTAGGTTATGTTATAGGTTGAAATGGCAGTCCAAGCCACCCGTAACCATATTCAGATGAATTAACGACTTTCACCTTAGTCAAATTCTCTCAACTTATTTGGAATCCTAATACTCTTAATTCATAGCCCTATTATGACTCCCAAAAGACACAGGAAATAGATCTTAGTACTAAGGATTTTCACAAGCATACACAGGAAAAATAGAGAGAAGAAAAGAGACTGAATCACATGAATGAAGAGATGAATATTGGTGTGTATCCTTCCCTTGAGTAATGATGAATAATAGTGTACATAAATAGTACACCCCTTATAGGAAAATCAAGTTGTATGTAAACAACTTATAAAGCTCAAAAAGGTTGACTTACCAAAATATAGCAAACCCCCATAGGTGGCTAAAGCACTTCCTGAATCTATCAAGAACCTCACAAATTGGAAAAAGAAAGAGTGAGTTGTCAAAGAGATGTAAAAAAAATGCTAATCCTAGAAAATAAAGGAAAAATGATGAAGGATGGGTTGGAAACAAAAGCACCTAGTTTCCTAGTTTAACTAGCTTTACCTTATCCACAAAAAAACAAGAAAAGCAGAATAAAGTAGAATCTGTTGTAAAGTGCTGTATACTAATTCTAGATGGTCAAATGGTGGTCAATATCAACCCATAATTATAAATAAATAATTCCTAGGATATAGATGGCATGTATTGAGTTTAAGGTGCAAGTCGATGCCAACTGATTAAGCTAGTGGGTGAATAATTAATCAAATAATGATTAATTATTTTATCCTAAGTTATGAGTGGGTTTAATATATTCCAACACCTCCCTATAAGTCTGACTTTATGATGGTATGAAAAAAATATGGATGCATATAGGGCCCAGCAACAAGGCTATGGTCACCCTTTCACAATTATTATGTCCAAAAAAGTGAGGAAAGAGGAAAAAGCACATGGAGAAAATCCTCCCTCAAGAAAGGACAAGGCACAAATTTTGAAACAATATGTCTTTAACATATCCTTATATTCTCTTGAATGAGCTGAATGAACTGCTTCTGGATGGAAGACTTGTTGAATAAATCATGAACTCCATCATCATGCGCTAGAGTGTAGAACCTGCAAGAAGGAAGAGGAGAGACTCCTTATATCTCATCATCTGATGAAGTAGGAGCATTATATGAATTCTTGCTTCTACTATCAAACTCTAATGTGCAAACATAATCTGAAATGGAAAATAGATATGTGCATACTCCCTCCCAAAGAGTACAAAAATTAAGACAATTTATTTCACACTCAATTCCCTGAATAGCTGCAACATTGTGATGTGAATCACACGTCAATATTCCAATATGATGTAGCACCTTTCTAGATTGAATATGAGGATGAGAAAACTCTGATATATTAGAAATATTAGTAGATGGAATAGCAAATACAAAGGCTTCAGTGGCTCCATGCGGATATAGGGCTAGACTAGGAAAACTATGAGCAACTAGGGAAAACTAATAGGTGTAAAAATATGAATGATTGATGGGCATAAGATCTGAACCATAAGTGTTTAGAAAATATCCAAACATGTTTAATATCAGTCCAAAGATGAATAAAGACATGGATAACCAACCACTGAAATATAGGAAAGAATTCCAACCATGAAAGATAAATATCACTGCATAAGATACCAATGAGGAATCAACTAGTGAACTTGGGATTTGTATATTAAATCGAACACATAGATCCATGGATAAGCACACAACTCACTAGATAGATCACACAATTTACTCAGTAATTGAATAATACAATAGTGCAAAAATGGCTTGGAACTATGAATGCTTTCATTAATAAAAAATTAATTAGATAATAATTACAATTTAATACAATGGGTAAATAGCCACATGCAATTCAAATCCACATGAGGAAATTCAAATTGATTAGACTCTACTTGACTGTAGGTAACTAATACCTTGTCTAAATCATTATCGGAGACTCAACAGATAACTGACCTTGTCTAAATCATTATCGAAGTTCATTGAAGTTCTAAAACACAACTCAAGTGTCTAATTCAGTGTTAAATAAGGCTAACTGACTGTGGTAGGTGAGGAATGCGCCTCTCCTAAATTCAGCCATGCAAACCTAGTGCTAAGTAAATGTAGAGGACTAGAACTGAATGTAACTGACTCCTAATTTACCTTGACTAGTCACTAACTGAAATCAAGTGATGAAGGTTGGTGTTGGCACTCGCAGTGGCTACTAAATTATAGGGATTGATCTAGGAGGATCCTAAACAAATGCATGCGAGTGAAATCAGTGGTATTAGGCCTCAATTAGTGTTTCCCACACTTTAGTAACTGGAATATGTGCCCCAATTAGGCCAAGTGGACCCAATGGTGCTAGTGACTAAAAATAGACTAGAAGGACTCTCAATTTAGACATGACTTCTGATTTAGACATATGAACAAATTGGACAAGGGAGGATTAATAATCCTAACATACCCCCTGAATGCTAACTTGGAAAATATATGGGCCCTGGTAACTAATACCATAAGTTACCCATTACATCAAGTCAAGTAACAACTCAATACAAGCAGCTAAGGAAAAAACAACATGAGAACCCCCCCCCCCCCCCCCCCCCCCTCTAATTAAGCAGGTAGAATAAGGATCAATCTAGCTCTTTTGTGCATAGGTATCCTGGGGCTTGGCATGTGAACCTCTCCATCATTATATCTGGATGAATATTCCTCTTTGGAATAAGAATAATATGATCAACTAAATAAGAAATATAGACAGTTGTTGGATGAAGACTGAACCCATGTAGAGAAACTAAAATCAACTGATAAGTGACAAAAGGTTCTTGAGCATTCAAACCAAGTAAGAAACACTCAATAAACTGATATGTTGCATCCATTAACAGCAATCCATGAGTGGTAAAAACAACCCCAAGTGTTAGGATCAAGTGTCTAGGTGGATGCCGAAAATCTTACTCTTTACCAGTTTTGCGAGGAGATGAGCATGTGACCAAAAGTAGAGAACCCTGGGACTATGGAGAGAGAATTATTGAGCTCCATAATATGATATAGCTTCATAAATATCTAATGAATAAAAAAATAAAATATCAAGAAACCTCATAAGAGGAAACTAACACCAAATCCCTAGCAACAATTTTGAGGAAGAATTGTGGTACTTGATTTTTCATGCTGAAATTGGTGAGAGCAGCTGCAAGCATGACTGAAGTTTGAAAGATCTTGTATTTTAAAATTTGAACCAAATAACATCATATCATAAAGTAAATCAGATCTAAATGGGTTCATATCAGATCCAAAACTATTAAATGAAATCAAATCCCCAGCAACAGTTTTGAAGGAAACTTGTGGTACTTGTTTCTTCACAAAATTAATGAGAATAGCTACAAGAAGTACTGAAATCTTATGAACCTAAAATACTGAACCAAGAAATATTAGATCAGAAAAAAATAATATCACATAATATCCAATAATTTTCATATCATATACAAAAGTATGGTCCACTGAGACGGTAGATGCATAGTTTTATTCTTCTTCAATACGCAAGCCAACAAATTCATGAGGTGAAGGAGAACTCACCAAAAGCTAGAAATCCTAGTGAAAAGGACTAACCAATGAACCCCTAAACATTGGAATGTGGAACCTTTTAACTCAGCCCACGTGAGGAAACTGAACTGACTCTCGATCCTCATAGTGGACAGACCATCCACACACAAAAGGCACCTCATGGAGAGAGAGAGAGAGAGAGAGAGAGAGAGAGAGAGAGAGAGAGAGTATGCATGGGTGTAGTAATGGTTTTCTTATTAGCCAATATCTTCCCCAACTAACAACGGAATAACTAAGGTGTCGGTGAGAAAAACAGAGTGGTGACACATGGTTCTTCTCCCATGACTCAATGTTCATCATTTCCCCTCCTTATCCTTAGGAATCACGCCCCTTCTCAATTTAGTTGCAGTGAACATACTTAGTTGGGTTATTTAATTAAAATGCACATTTACATGATGTCACAATTTAATATATGTCATATGTATCGATATACCATCGGTGACCATTCCAATCTGAATCATAACATAACCAAATCGATGGTGGGGATTTTTCCCTTAGCTCCTCACCATGATTATTACAACATATGTATCATGTATATCTAATACAAAAGTGGTCAAAACTGGGGTGTTACATTCCCCTCCCCCTTCAATAGCATTGTCCTCAGTGCTTTACAAAATTTGAACAAAATGCTACACTGGTACCGCCTCAGTATTCCGCAAGATTGAACAAAAATGGATGTGCCAATCACATGGTGTCCTCTAGCTCCCACATAGCCTCTTCAAGTCCATAGTTCCCCCATTGCACCTTTACCTTCCCTATGGCTCGGTTCTGGAGCATTGTGACCTTTCTATCGAGGATGGACATTGGCTCAATTTGGAACTCTCCCTCAGGTTCCACCTGAATCACATCCAAATTTATCAAATGGTTAGGATCATGTACATATTTCTTAAGCAAAGAAACATGAAAAACATTATGGGCTCTAGTACTAGCAGGCAATGCAAGTCTATATGCAATAGGCCCTATTCTTTCAAGCACTTCAAAAAGTCCACAATATATAGGTGATAGCTTGGCACAACCTCCAAGATTCAAGGAACTTTTGTTTTCTTTCACTCTGAGGTAAACATGATCCCCAACACTAAACTCTCTGTTCATTCTATTCTTATCTACATAGCTTTTCTGTCTGTCTTGTGTTTCTTTCATATTTTTCCTAATCTTTACAACCTATTTCTCAATTTCCTTGAGCAATTCTGGTCCAAGCACAACCCTGTTCACTGGGTTATTCCAAGTCACTGGTGTCCTACACCTTCTTCCATACAAAGCTTAATACAAACTCATCCCCAAGGATGCTTGCTGTCCATTGTTATAAGAAAACTCTACCAAGTGTAAGTAATATTCCCACTTGGTTGGTTTGTGAAACACATACATGTGAAGCATATCTTCTAGAACTTGATTAACTCTTTCTATATGCCCATCTGTCTAAGGATGGCATGCAGTGCTGAAGTTTACATTTGTACCGAAATCTGCAAACAACCCCTTCCAGAAATTAGAAGTGAAATTGACATCTCTATCAGAAACTATTGCCTTCAGCAATCCATGCAATTTGAAAATCTCCTTCACGAAGATATTTGCAATGTCATCAGTCTTATGCATAGACTTCACCGGTATAAAATGTGTTTCTTTTGTCAACTTGTCTACCATAGCCATGATGGAATCATGTTGTCTCCAAGTCATCGGCAATCCTGTGATAAAATCCATGGAAATAACTTCCCATTTCCATTTCATAACTAGCAAAGGCTGCAAAAAATCTACTGGATGTTGATGCTCAACCTTTACCTGTTGACATTTCATGCATCTTGAAATGTATTCAGCCATGTCCTTTTTCATCCCTTGCCAAAAGTACTACTTTCTAGCTATAGCAATTGTCTTCTGATATCCTGGGTGACCAGAATACGGAGCTTGATGGATTTCATCCATAACAACTCTCCTCAAATATGCTACATATGGAATATAAATTATGACTTTATAAGTAAGAAGTCCATCTTCTTCCAATTTATATCCCTAATACCTCTTCAGAAGGTTTTGCTGTTGCAAATTGTCTTTTACCTACTCATACAATTCATCTCTGGCAACATGATTAACAATCTACTTCCTCAAATATGGTTGGAAAATACTAAGAGATGCCACATGCATTTTCTATACCTTCCTGTTGAGTGCATCAGCTACATTGTTCTCTTTTCCTTTTATGTGCTTGATTTCAAAATCAAACTCACATAGAAATTCCATCCATCTCTCTTTCCTAGCATTCAGAGTAGGCTGATCAAAAAAATACTTCAGGCCACAATGGTCTGTCCTGAGCTCAAATATTCTACCCATCAAGTAATGTCTCAACATCTTGAGAGCATGTACTATGGTCATAAGCTCTAGATCATGAGTGGCATAGTTCTTCTCATGCTCCTTTAACTTTCTTTATTCATAACATATCACGTGGTTGTCCTGCATAAGAACTTCTCCAAGCCCTTGTTTTCATGCATCAGTACATACCACAAAATATTTCTCTGGATTTGCAACCTTCAATACTGGTGCACTGGTGAGAAGATTCCTCAACCATTGGAATCTCTCTTCACACTTTGAAGTCCGTTCGAATTTCATCCCCTTCTTTTGCAAAGAAGTGATGGCATGTGTAACCTTGGAAAATCCTTCAATGAATCTCCTATAGTATCCTACAAGTCCCATAAAAGATCTTACATATGTCACATTTCTTGGAGTAGGCCAATTCATAATTGCTTCTATCTTCTCAGGGTCTACTGATATACCCTCTTCTGAGATAATGTGACCCAAATACTTAATTCTATCTCTGTAGAAGTCACACTTGCTCAATTTTGCATACAGATAATGTTCCCTAAGCACTTGCAATGCCAATCTCAAATGCTCTTCATGTTCTTCCTCATTCTTAGAATAAACAAGAATGTTATCAAGGAAAACAAGAACAAACTTGTCCAAATACTTGCTGAAGACATTGTTCATAAGGCACATAAATGTAGGTGGTGCATTTGTGAGACCAAATGGTACCAATACAAACTCATAATGTCCATACCTTGTCCTTAAGGTTGTCTTATGAATGTTTTCATCCTTGATCCTCACCTGATGGTAACTAGACCTCAAGTCAATCTTGGAAAATACCTTTGTTCCTCTCATTTCATCAAAGAGGTCATCAATCCTAGGAAAAGGATATTTATTCTTCACAGTAACCTTGTTCAACTATTTGTAATCAATACATAACCTGAGTGTACCATCTTTCTTCTTCACAAACAGAACTGGTGCTCCCCAAGGAGAAACACTCGGTCGGATATACTTAGTTTCCAACAACTCTTGCAGTTGCATCTTCAACTCTAGCATCTCTAGTGTACTCATCCTGTAGGGTGTCTTGGACACTAGTGCTACTCCTGGCACAAGTTCAATTGTGAAATCAATGTCTATCTTTGGAGGAATCCATGGAATCTCATAAGGAAACACATCCTTGAATTCCTGTAACACCTGATATTCCTCCAACCCAGGAGTTTCATCTCCTGTTGGTTCCAAAATATGAGCTGCATACAACTGGAAACCTTTCCTACATAATTTCTTCAACTACATTGCTGAAACCTATCTTGCTGAAATTACCTTCAGAATACCTTTCACAATTACTAGGTTTCCTTCCTCATCCGTGCATTCAAAAGTCTTGTTATAATAGTCAAGCTTCACTTTGTGAGATTCTAACCAATCCATTCCAATGAGAATATCATAGGAACCAAGCGATAGAACATTCATATCTACACAAATGATCGATTCATTCATAACCAATGGATATTTCTCTACCAGTTCACTAAATTTTCTCTTAGTCCTAGTGGCTAGCTGAACTAACCAATATTTTCCATGCTTTACCTTCTTAAAAGCACAAATATCCACTACCATAGGAGTGATATAACTGTGAGTAGAACCAGGGTCAATCAAAATAGAAATAGATTGTTCAGTAATCTTACCTGCAAATTCAACCATAGTTGACTGGTGATCTGCCTGGTGGTCCTCCAGTGTTGCATAAATTCTAGGGACTGTTGTTGCTACTTGGCCCACTGTTTCTGCTTCCTGAATGTTATAAGCTAGCCTTGCACTTTCATTCTCAAGTGGACAATATCTGCGCAAGTGGGTTCCTTTACATTTCCAACATTTGAGTGGACCTCTATTCAGATGCGGCTCTTTAGGCTTCCCACCTGTCACTCCAACTGGATTACTCGCAGCTTGGGATGGATTCTTCTACTAATTCCTGAATCTATAAGGTTTGAAACCTTCCCTTCTCTGGTCAAACTTCTCATTATTCTTGTCCTTCCATGCCTTATGGTAATCAGGTTTACCTTTGCTTTGCTCATAGCAATATTTATCCTTTCTTATTGCTTCTTCGAGATTTCTTGGTTCATAGAACTCATTTCTATCTTTGTAAGCTTGAGGCAATCCACTTAGAAACTGCTGGACCTTCAATTTTTCATCCCTAATGTATCGGACATACCTCAATAATTCCAAGAACTTATTTGCATATTCATCCATGGTTTGCTATCCCAATATTAGCTCATGGAATTCCTCAATATTATCATCATAATACTTGTCAGAGAGGTATTTCTGCCTGAAATACTTCTTGAACTGTTTCCACTTTAGTTTCCTTTCACTGATCTTCTTTACTTGCTTGAAGTGTTCCCACCAAATGGATGCTCATCCATTCAGATTGAAGATGGAAACTCTTGCCTTCATGTTTCCTGAATAATCTTGTACTTGGAATTACTTCTTTATCCCAAAGAGCCAAGCTTTAGCTTCTTGTCCCATCTTTATCTCACCATCAAATGTAGGAGGTTTATCTTTCCTAAATTCGTCTTGAGAGCGATCCCTATGGTGTCTTCTTCTTTTCCTTTTATGAGAAGATAAAATTGTATCTCCACTAGATTCTTTAGAGTCAAATGATCCACTGAAAGTCATTCTCCTCCTCCTAGTGCTACTCTTACTTCCTTCGAGTCTTGATGTACCTTGTCTAGAATCTTTCTTTTTATACAAATCTACCAAACTCTGCAACATGGCAGCATTCAATTGATGCCGCTCTTCCTAGGATTTAATCAAGCTTCTCATGGTGGCTGCAACCTTGGACAGTGTCTCTTGGAATATCCTTCCATTAGACTCTATGTCATCATTTCCATTCCGGACATTTTCTCCCATGGCATCTCTTGCAAACTTGTAAGAATCCTGAGCATAATACCCATCATGGGATCTCATGACCGAACCTCCTCTTGCTTTACCACACTGTTATTTATGGAGTACTACTCTTGGAAGTTGTCTATAATTTTGTAGTGTGTTAGTAACAAACTATTAGATGCACATCATTAATATAAATCAAAACTACTTACCTTCCTCTTTTGGAAATTCATAAAACACAATCTTGCTTAAAACACCAAATTTTCAACTCTTTCTTTTCAACCCTGTGACAGGTGATAATCTGTCGAAATCTGTTGAAAGACAGTTGAAAACTGCTTGAATAATTACTAAGAATTTCCTTTGAAAAACCCAAATCTCCTTGGGCCCAATCAAACCTCTTCCCAGCTACCTTTCTAATTCTTTGGTGGTCAAAGCACCTAGTTCATCGGTGGTCTATTTGCTTATTTCTTTCATCATTTTTGTGGCAAACCAACTAAACTTTCAATTTGCATTGGCAAGGAAATCAACTGTTGATCGAGTACACAATCCCTTGATCAGCCGCAATGGTCGAAAGTGTTCCTCCTATGGTTTCCGTGGACATCCTTCGTCTATCAGGCCTACTATCCATTAGGTGGATAATGCTCTGGACTGCCGCAACGGTGGGTTCATGATCCTTTGATTCCCTCTGATTGGCTTCCTGACCCTTAAAAATTCTCCGATTCCCTTATAATTTTCCAAAATTTTATTCTAATTGGGTCTCTTCCCTTCTAACTCTCTGCTATATTGGCGGATTTTTCGTTTATTTCTTCCACTGTATTGGGTCCGTAGTGACCTCCTATCCCGAGTCTTATCAGCAATCTGTTTGTTCAACTTCATTTGTTGTATCAGGTCCATGCTGCGTCGGTGGCCAGGAGCTCTCCACATTAGACGGTTAGTTTTTCCTGCTTCCACAATGGCAGCCCACGGTCTCTCTATGTCTTCTACAGCTCATGACTTTGTCGACGGTGAGAGTGGCTATTCTCTTGCGGCATTGACAATGGGATGCACTTGTTGTTGGGTGATTAGTCCTTTATGTGGCCGCAACGGTGGGCAGTAGAATGACTATGGTCTACGCAAGGAACTCGTCGGTGGTAGGAGCAGTTGTTCATTGTGGTATTGGATGGATAGTTGACTAAGAAACCACAACTGTGGTTCACCTTCACTGAAACTTTTCCAATCGGAGATCCGATCCACTAACATTGCCCGATGGCCGATGATCTCATGCCTTAGAGAAAATTTTGAATTTTCTTCTTGCCTTGTCTTCCACTACATCAGTTCTTCCATCTTCTATTCATTAATGATGACAATGCCTGTTCTCCTCTGATTGGCGACCCCATCAACTAACATTTCCCAATGGCTGATGACCTCAACACTTAGAAAATTTTGGAAATTTCTTCTTCTTCTTCCGCCTCATCGACCGTCTGATCAACTATCTATCAGGTGGATGGTGTCTTAGACTTCCACAATGACGGGAACGCAATCAACTAAATTTTTTTGATGCATTTCATCAACAGTTCCCTAATCTAACCATCGGCAATGAAAACAACTATCTTCCCCCGATCACCGATAGTGGAACATAGAAAAAAATTTCAAAATTTTTCTCTTTAGCTTCTTCCACCGCTTCATCGACTCGACCATCTCCTATCCATCGCTAACCAAATCAACTATTCTCTTTTGATCTACAAACTAAATCACATCGGCATCGACAGTAGGAAATTTTCCTTGTCGAAAGACTAGTGCTCTAGGGTTCCACAACGACGGGTGCACGAACCACTAACATCTTCTAATGGACGATGATTTCATTACTTAGAAAAAAATTTGAAACTTTTTTTCTACGTCGGCTGCCGGAACATATTTCCTGCACGACATCAATCTCCAGAGGCCCTATCCATCAGAAGGATAGTCCTCTAGCCATCTACAATGACGGTGCTCAATCAGTTGAGCATCGGCGATGTGATCAACTAATCATCGCCGATTTGTCTAACTAATTTCACCATCGGGGTCTGCATCGGAGATCCATCTGTCTATGTTTTTTGATGTGTCGATGGCCAAACACCTGGAAAATTTTCTGAAACCAAGGCTGTTTGTCCCTCATCAAGTGTCCTTCAGACTAGCTCTTTTGATGCATCGAAAGAACTTCTCACTAAGTTTTTCGGTGGGCTGATAATTCTGGTACTTAGAATTTTTTTTTGAATTTTCCTACCACAATTTTTTTATCGCTGCTGGGCAGAAGGAAACCTACCTCTGCTATCTGATATTTCATGGCTCATTCAGGCCCATGCTGCAACCAAATATTTGATACAACACTGTAATGTCCCCGACCCTTCGACCGATGAAGAGGACGCTACGATACATCAAATCATCTAGGCATATTTCCCCATGAACATGAACATACATACATATAATGCTAAAGCATGATACTTAAAAACATAAAACATATTACGAATCATAATCATTCATATACACAATGGAAGAAAAACATATCAATCAATGCTCATTCATATACAAATCAGCATTTAACATGTATATCAACATTCATCAATGGTAAATATGATTGGAGACACATGTTAGGTAAGAATACTTATCTTATCAAGAACTTATTCCACAACCAGCTATGTTGCTCCAATGTTCCACCCAACCATAGGCCTGCATGGTCCTTAATCTCTCAGTAACATTGCCACCCCCGAGCCGAGCATGATTCTCCAAGGAATAAGGAACTAGCAGGCTTACACATAGAAAAGGATAACAACACCACATGGGTACATAGTTCAGCCAAGCCAACACAGTTGGGTTTATCAGGCGAATATCATATCAGCCAAGCCAACCAAGTTGGGTTTATCAGGCCATCTAGGAGCTAGGAAATTCTAAATGCTAAGCTGGTGATCTCATTGAAGAGCTACAGACACCAACACCAGAGCCAGCCTGTCTTCTAGAACACCCAGACACACCTAACACAAGGAAATCAGTCCCTTCTCTGGAACACAGTCCCTCAGACCCTGATCTTCCTTCCAGTGCTATTCAGGGGTTGTGGAGAAGAAAACCAGCTCAGTAGCTCTATCTGTGTGGTTCTCAACCCACCAAGTTTATCAAGCACCTTAGGCCCTCATTCACCACTCCAATGCAGTCCTAGGTCAAAACCACTGCATGCAAGAAACAAAAAAGCTATTCAATCTTTTACAGGGGAAAAACACAGTTCATCAATCATAGGAACTCACAGTAATATTCAATCGATACCACCATAGAAAGGGAAAACACATCCAAGCAATCATGGGAAAACAATAGCCCACAAACAATGATGAACCCATAGCACCCGATCCTCAATGCAGTCGCTGGAGAACTTGCATAGACCAGAAAATGGGAAAAGGAATAGACTCCCAACATATACGTGAGGGAAAAAGACGCAGTCAACCAAAACTGTGAATGGAATTACGGTCACGACTCAACAATAGTGTAGCAGAATCATTACACAAGTCTGATGATGGTGGAGAATGACACATAACTCTGTGTGAACAGAGGAAAGAATTGATCCACAAGCCAACAAATCCATGAGGCAAAGGAGAACTCAGCACAAGCTATCAATCCCAGCGAAAAGGGTGAACCAACGAACCCCTAAACATTGGAATGTGGAAACTTTTAAATCAGGCCGCATGAGGAAACTGAACAGACTCTCGATCCTCATATTGGACAGACCATCCGCACACAAAAGGCACATCATGGAGAGAAAGAGAGTAGGCATGGCCGTAGTAGTGGTTTTCCTCTCAGCCAATAACTGACCCAACTAACAATGGAACAACTAAGGTGGTGGTTAGCAAAAGAGAGTGGTGATGCATGGCTCTTCCCCCATGACTCAATGTCCATCATTTCCCCTCCTTATCCTTAGGAATCATGTCCCTTCTCAATTTGAACATAGTTGGTTGGGTTATTTAATTAAAATGCACATTTACATGATGTCACAATTTAATACATGTCGTATGTCTCGATATACCATCGGTGACCATTCCAATCCGAATCATAACATAACCAAATCGACGGTGGGGATTTTTCCCTTAGCTCCTCACCATGCTTATTACAACATATGTATCATCTATTTTTAACGCAAACATGGTCAAAACCGGGGTGTTACAAAGGTACCCTGGGTATACACGCAACGTAAAAGGTTAAGCAAAAATAGTTAAAAAAAAATTGTTCTATTATTTTTTGACTTATTACAAATGTATTTATAGTTAATTGAATAAACAATGTAAATCCACTAAATCAAAAGATTCAAGTCATAAAACATATGCATATAAAAGTATCCATGTAGAAAGATGTTTTGTAAATACCAAACAATAAAAGATAAAACAAAGCAATAAGAAATGTTTAAATTTAATTTTATTATTTTTTCCCTTTTTCTCCTTGATAATTATTGCAATTGCAACAATACAATATATTTGAAATAGGATATTACATCGTTGGTGTTGAGACAAATGTTTGTCACTAAAACATCATAATTACTACAGAAAGACAAATCAGAAAATTGACAAGACCATGACATGTGGAAGTAATGTGTCATTGCAAGAGTGTTGATGTTTGCTGCAAACAAATTCTTGACTTGATTTTTTGACCAAAAAATGATTGTTTCCAAAATAAGTGGCTCACTTATTAATATATATTCCAAAAAAATAATAAAAAACCATTAATTCTTATATTACAATTAATTTAATTTTAACAAACGTTATTAATTAATAAAAACATATTTTAATTATTAAATATATAAATATTATTAAATTATTTAATATTCTATTAATTAAAAATAAAATAAATCGAACTTAAATTTATATTGTTGTGACCTTTTCCATAAAATCTCACAATATTAAAGTGAAGTAGCATTTATAATAGTTCAATATTAAATTGGTGTTTGTTGTCAAGATGTAAGCTGAATATACTCCACTAAACATACAACCAAAGATTTTGTTTTAAAATATTTTAAAATATTTTAATCTTCGGTTTTAATCTCATGAAAGTTCGTTATAAATTTAAATTTCTTCATTTCCAACTACTTTATAAATCTTATAAATAAAAATTAAATTTAAATATTTAAATAAAGATTTTTATTTGAATTTTTTTCTTGTATGTCAAAATATTTGTATATGATGTTTTAATTTTAACATTATATATGTAAGTATTAACATCCAAGTTCCATGTAGAAGAAAACTAAAGATCAACTTGGAGAAAAAGAAATAAATCTATTTTATGGAAATTCATATGAGTAACAATGAGTATATATATACATTGAGACAAGAAAATTTCCCACATAAAGGTCCAACTAAAATCTCTTTAATTTTGATATTTTGTGTATATTTATAAACAAACTAAAAGAAGAGACAATGTGGAGCATAAATTTGCATTTCACTACTTTTGAATGACACATCCTCTTACAACAATTGCTATGAGCTATTGTACTTGTAGCATGTAGGATCAATACAATGGTTCCGTTGAAAATAATAGGTATATAAAGTGCATACCAAAAATCAGGTAAGCTATGCTTATCAATCGCGACCATCATTACAATATGAAATTAAATATTAAATCTTATTGTAAAATGTAAGTTGATATCAACTAAATAATTACATATAAGAAAATTATTATAAATTCAATCTGATAAATTTAGCAAACATTCATTTTAGCTAAGAATCTGTCATAAAATCATACTTATATATATATAAATATTTTTAAAAATACATAAACATGAAATTTACCATCTTATATCTTTTTTTAAACTTTATTTTTATTTCTTATATATAAACAATTTTAAATGTACAAAAAAAATTATAATTTTGCATAATTTCTTCCAACTTTATTTTTAATTATAATCCAATAAAAATAAAATGATACTGAAATTTTTTTAGTTTCAAAATAATAAATGATGGCTACAAATTTTCATTCCAATCAAAATAAAAAACATGTACAAAAAGTCATAAAAATCTGTCCATTTTCATCAACAAAATTCCAATAAAAAAATCCTAAATTAAAATTGACAAAAAAACCAAATAAATAAAAATATTAGAAAATAAAATGGTCCAAAAACCAAATATATAAAGATGATGAGATGGTTTCCTACTTTCTTGGTATAGACATTGGGGTCAGAATGGCATCTAGAAATACCTGTGTCAAGGAGAAAGCTATCCATTTTGGCATACCAAGCTCTAGGAGCTTGCTTAAGGCCACATAAGGATTTCTTAAGGAGACAGACAAGGTTAGAGTTATCCTGAACATATCTAGGAGGTTGTTCCATGTAAATTTCCTACTGTAATTCACCATGTAAAAAGGCATACTTGACATCCATTTGATGGACTTCCTAGTTATGTAAGGTTGGAAGGGAAAGAACAAGGCAAATGGAATTCATTTTTGCAACAGGAGCAAAGTTTTCATTGTAGTCAATCCCTTCAACTTGGGAAAAACCTTTAGCAACTAACCTTCCTTAAGTCTTTCAACACTTCCATTTGATGCATACTTAGTTCTGTAGACACATTTACATCTAATAAGTTTTCTTCGTTTTAGAAGAGGAAGAAGATCCCAAGTATCGTTCGCGATTAAGGAACGATATTCTTCATCCATAGCTGCATCCCAATCTGGATTTCCTGAAGCTTCTACAAAAGTTTCTAGATCATGATTCTCTGAAAATTGATCCAAAAAAGAAAAGGCTCATTGAAACTAAGAACATGTTTGACGTTGATCTCTAGGATCATCGGCAAGATGACCAGCTGCTTCACATGTTGAATGAACCCATCGAGGAAGCATTGTTGCCGGTTCAATTAGAGGAACATGAGCATGTGGAGGTGGATTTTTATCCTCACTGTCATCATTATAAACTGGAGTTGGAAACCTATAAAGGAAGTTGGAAGAAAAAGAAGAAGAAGAAGGCACAATCGTCGAATCAGGCTAGCAGGCCAAAGATGGCACACCCACTAAGTTAGGCTCGCAGGCCAAGAGATTTTCATCAAATTTAACATATCTTCTAATTATTATATCATGTGAATGGGGCTGAAGAAGTATATAACCTTTTACATCTTCAGAATATCCAACAAATATGCACTTTTCACTTTTAGGCTGCAATGCTTTCCGTTTTTCATCTGGAATGTGAGCCCATGCTTCACAACCAAACACACGAAAGTGACTGACATCTAGTTTAATTTTACTCCATGCTTCTTCCAATGTTATACCTTGTAAAACTTTAGTGGGTGTGCTATTAACTATGTAATTTGCACAACTTATGGCCTCAGCCCAATATTGAAGACTTAGTCCCTTAGAGTGGATCATACAATTAGCCATTTCTTTTAAAGTGCGGTTCTTTTGTTCAACTACACCATTTTGTTCTTGTGTATATGGAACAATGTGTTGTTGTTGGATTCCTTGTTTAGTGCAGAAAGTAGTGAACTTGTTATTAACATATTCTCCTCCATTGTCAGATCTTAACTTAATAATTTGAAGACCATATTGTTTTTCAACAAGGGCCTTGTAGGCCAAGAACATGTTAAATACTTTGCTATTAAGTTTTAGGAAGTAAAACCAAGTGCTTCTAAAGTAATCATCAATGAAAGTTAAGAAATATTTGAAACCAGAAAATGATGCAGATGGAAGAGGTCCACACAAGTCACTATGCACAAGCTCCAAGGGAACTGAGGCATGCCAAGAGGCACGTTTGTCAAAACTGTCTCGATGATGTTTTCCAAGTACACAACCAGAACAAACACCATCCTTGTAAGATACCATCGGAAGACCAGTCACCATATTGTATTTACATAGTTGTTGCAATGAGTGATAATTTAAGTGACCAAATTGCTCATGCCAAAGTTTGCTCAAGTTATCACTATGAGCAACAAAAATTGAAGGAAAAGGTGATGACCCAAAGTTGTTAAATTTATACAACCTGGTAATATCATCAACGGTTCCAGTAGCAAGGACATTTTGAGGATTTTTAAAATCCTTGATTATAACTTGGTGAGTTGCAAATGTCACAGGTTTACCTTCACCTGAATCAATAATTTGATACACTGATAACAAATTGCAGGAAATTTTTGGAACACATAGTACATCACCGAAATGACCATTTTCTACTAGAACTATTCTAGATTCTACAACACTTAGAGATCTATCATCACCAACAAATATTTGTTTGGTGTTACATTCATGTATAGTAGAAAAGATGGCTTGATCCTTAGCCATATGATAAGATGTTCCAGAATCAATGAGCCATTCAATTGAAGTAGAATAAGAAGATGCAGTATAAGAGTAACCAGAAGAAAAAAGTGCATGTCCATGAGAGGTATATTATGAAGATGAATCTAGGATGATGTTGTGCTTCTTCATCGCTTCTTCCAAGGCTTCCATCTTCTTGGAACACTTAGATTCATCATGATTATCTTTCCCACAAAAATTGCAATGACGCTCAGTCTTCTTTCCTTTTGGCTTGGATCCGTTGTCATTTTTTAAAGAAGCAGTTGGCTGAGAGAGTTTGAGACCCTTGTTGTTTGGCTTATTATTGCGAAAATTTTGTTTCTTGGGAGGCTTGGACGTTTCTTTCTGTTGGGACAATAAGGATTTCCCAGATGTATCTCCATTGTTAATTATTCCAAGATGAATGAGCTTATCTTTCTCTCTAATTAAGGAATCACAAAATGATTCAAGACTAGGCTCTTTATAGCTATCTGCAGTAAAGGATTCTTTCATGGAGTAAAATGTAGATACAAAAATAGAATGTGTAGGTCCAAGTTTGGAAAAAATATGATAAATACATTGTTTGTCTTCTTTCTTAATCTTGCATTCTACACATAAGAGTCTAAGAGTTTTATCCTTAGATAGATAGTCTTGAATGAATGAAAAATCATTTGGATTCAAGGAAATCAACTCATTCTCAAGTTGATGACCCTGAATTTCATTGTGTTTACCAAACATAGATTCCAACTTTTCCCAAGCTTTATCAGGTTCATCAATTCCAGATATGTGGAATCACAAATGAGTAGAGATTGACATCCCAATCAATCAATGAGCTTCATCACATCTATTTTCCCATTTAATTTCCTTATCATCATTAGTGGGTTATGTTTCTTTATCTTAGGTTATCCTAAAAAGTCTCCTACTTCGCAGGACATCCTCCATACGATATTTCCATGAGAAATAGTTAGAACTTATAAATATAATATCAGAAGGGGTGGCCATGCTATAGAATAATGACTGAAAGAATATAAACTAACTATCTAGATGCAAAGAGCTCGAAAAAATATGTGATTTAAAAAAAAATGGCACTGAAAACTTATTCAAGATGATGAAGTTGTGCTTGATCAAAGAAAATGTTGAAGATGTTCCCAATAGTGACGTGGCTTGTATTAACTTGACCAACTAAAAAAAAGAACCCCCATCTTCCCAAGATCAACATTTGACAATCACTTTACAATAAAATTTCTTTTAAGTGAATCACTTTGTTGGAGCAAGGTCCCGCAGCTACAGGAAAAGCTGTTATTTTTGGAAGAAGATGGACAATTTTTGGAGGAAAGGCAGTTTTGGTGACACAATAAAGGTATGACACCGTAGTGCATTTCCCACCGTAGAACATGGGCCAAAAATTGCGGTGATCAAAACAAGAAAGTCAAAGGGAAATAGTACTTGAAGCGGCTGAGAAGAGAGCTCAACCATTGCATTTAAGGCAGCAGTGACGACATGAGGGCTCAGATACCCTCATAAAGGAAGAAGGAGCAATGGGATGAGGTATTAAGGACAAAGGACAAAAGGGGAGTGATCGAGGAAGTGGCTCCCATACCCATGGTCAGCATCAAAAGTCATGGAAGACTGCAAAAAGTTGCGGTGTGACCAGAAAGTGGCAGTATAAAGTACAGAAAGGCCGATTGTCATAGTTAGGGTTTTGGGTTACTATTCGGATAGGCCCATAGTTTTGTATCATGGTGAGACCTTCAGGCCACCTATTTAAGTATGTATTTTGTATTATGAAGGGTTAGCCAGTCAGCTAGCTGCCTAGTTAGATAGTTGGTCGATAAGGTTGTAACTGTGTCATTAGTATAGTAAGAAATTAAGGAAGAGTCAAGCTCTAGTTCTGAGTTTAGTCTATAGTTATCTTAATTTAACCAGTGGTCGGCTCCTAGAGCATGAATGTAACAATATGTAGGGATTGAGTGAGAGAGAGAGAGAGGAATAGTATATTGTAAGAAGAAAGTAATATAGGAAGAGAAGAGATCTAAGAGAGAAGGGCTCCCGGCTTTGTGCGTGGAGTTTCCCAGAAGATCTCAAGATGCATAAGAGGTTGCAGCAGAATTGTGTTACTCTCTCAAGATATAATATAAACACAGTTCCCGTGGACGTAGCTTCCCCCCTGAAAGTGAACCACATACATCCGTGTGTTGTGTGACTATTTCATGTGATTGTGCTCTACTTATTTTCTATCTGTTATCTGTTACATGAACTTTACTTATCAGTTAATGAATGTATGTATGCTATCCTTCAGTTTATAGTAACATAGAAGGTCAAATGCAAGTTGAATGTGTCGAATACTCTGTATATGAGTTTATCAGTGCTTGATTCACGACAGTACCAGCTGTTGTGTTAAGTGACTTATGTATATTTAGTTCAGCGAGTTGAGTGTAATTGATGTTAAGCATGTTAAACTGTAGAAGCTTAAGTAAGGTTGTTTAACACCTTAATGAACGTTAACTAAGCTATTATACCCAGAAAGGAAGCCTCTAGACCTTGAGAGTTGTTAAGTATATTGAGTCTCACTGTAGGAAGTATTGCAGTGTAGAAAGGCGATATCGCATTATCAGGGAGGCTGCGGTGTGAGATATCGTAGGTTAAGAGCTGAGTGGAAGAGAAAGTTTGTGCATCGTCTTAGAAGCTACGATGCGATAGGAGTCATTTCCATAGCATATTTTGCTAGGAAGAGAGACAACCCCTTCCAGCAAGATTCAACTAGTTAAGTAGAGTCAGAGAACCTAGGATGCTACAGAACTTGACTGAGGAAACCAGATTCTTCAGCAAACCCATCTAAGATCACTTCGGGTGAGACTTCAGGTCGTTTTGCGGTCTGTTGCTGAAAGGCCCAATGAGCTACGGGTTTTTTTGGTACAATAAAGTAAACCTGGGTCTTCCCAGAGAGACCAACAAAAGGTTCCGTCGTCGGTTTTGAACAAGTTGAAGAGTTGATGTTCTATTGGAATCCTACTAAAGAAGAACTTAACCAGTGGGTTGAGTATAAGGAAAGAGAATTTGCTGAGAAACAAAACAAGAGTTGTAGGCTGAGTACAGAGGACTGGTTACAGAAACATATCTTCACAGACCTGCATGAGATATTTTTTGTGACCTACGCAAATGAGTTGTACAATTGGTTGTCAAAGTTGACTGATAAGCCTGTATTTAAGAAGAAAGAGAACATTGTCTGGACACCAAAGCTGATCCACACTGTGAAGAGCGTAGATAATCCCATTTCACAAGCAATAGAATTCTAGCTTGTGAGTTTGCTGGAAGGTTTCATTACAGAGTTTACAATTGATCAAAGAAAGAGTTTCAATGAAGCAGAGAGGTACTTCTTCAAAGGATATCGTGGTACGTACTTGAACTCTTTAAATCTGTTCCTTAAGATGTTATTGTATGAAAAAGGAGTAATGGATATATTCTCAGATGAATAAGTTAAGTAAGTGTAATGTCATAAGAGTTTGAGAGTGACTCTGAAGAAATTGCATGTACACGTAGTGGTAAGAGATATAAAGTAGATTTTAGATCTTCCTTCTTTGAAAACAGTTCAGATAGTACTAGAGAATAGAGTCAAAGTAATAGAGAAAGAATAGTAGTGGGTAACCCTTACCACTCTTATACCCCACAGAAACAAACCAGGACTCAGAATAATCCCACAAAACCTCCATCTAGTAGTTCACACATAGTACATACTACCTCTATACCATCTACATTTACACCGCTAAGTGGTAGTAATATAGCAAATCAGAATCCACCTCATAGAATCAGAATGGGGGTGCCATGAAATTACCTAACTTTAGGGGTACAGGGGCAGAAGACCCAGAATAGCATTGGTTCCTATGTGAAGTTGTATGGACCATTAAACAGATCCATGATGACAATACTAAGCTTGTCCAGTTGGCCACTATACTTAGAGAATGAGCTTTAACATGGTATATGAAGTATACAACAGTGCAGAATAGAACACTTGTAGAGGTCAGGACTGAAATGATTAAGGAATTTAAGAAACCCAAGTTTGAGTCACAATGTATCATAGAATTTAAATACATCAAATAGTTACCCACAGAGTCAGTATGGGATTTCGATTAGAAATTTAAATCTCTTATAGACTAAGTTAGTTTTGAGTTTGTGCCAGAGCAGCATAAGGAATGGTTCATCGTAGCACTACTCCCTCATATCAAACTTCCACTAATGCAACAGAAACTCCATACGCAGGATGAAGAATTAGAGATGGCAATGAAACTAGAGGCTTCACCTCTAGCTGAGACTAGTGCAGGTATGACAAATTTACAGAATTAGTTAGCCAATCTCACTTTACAGCTAAATGATATTAAGAAAGGAAAAGAGGTTAAACAAGAACTAAGGTGTACAAAGTGTAAAAGACATGGCCATACCAAAGATAACTGTCCAGTATTTGTTGAGTATCTAGAAAGTGGGGCTCCTAACCCCTTAGTACGAAATAAAGGGACATGGTGTGAAATCTGTAGAACAAGAGGACATAGACCATAGGAATGCCCTTTACTTTAGAAGTATGTACAAACCCCTAAGAATTTATACTATAACTTATGTAAGTCAGTAGGACATGATGAAAATAATTGCAGAGCTTATGATCTCATGATAGAGAGAAAACATGACTTCTACAGAGTCTAGTCAGAGACATTAGGACCAGCAACAGGCCCATCGCATGAACTGGCTCATGATGGCCGTGGTGGAGGATTCAGAGGAAGAGGCTATGGTTGAGGCTTTGGCCATGGCCATGGACCGATTGTTTGTTAAAACTATGGAGCCATAGGACATTATGCTAGAGATTGTCAAAACCCTACTACAACATGTAAGTATTACAAGTCCTATGATCATACTATACAAGAATGTCCTATATTGATAGCCAATATTAAGGATCCTAAGCCAGCAGTAAACCAAAATATTCAACGTATTGCTACTGAGCACAAAGAACCAGAACCAAGAGTCAATATTGTGACTCGTAGTGGTGCTTCTACTAGTAAGACATCACAGGATGCCGAAAAGAATACAGGTCCGAAGTGGGTTCGTAAAGCCACTGATAAATCTACACCACTTGACCTGCAGAAGAACAAAGAAACATTTCAGCAAGCTAAAATTTCTTTACTGACCCTACACCATCAAGATCACAGATATTTCCTCGTAGGGGTATACCACAGGAAAAACCTTCTGGTGTTAGTCCTGTGCAGATATCATAGGCTACCACATCGGGAAGGTGCGAAGAGGATGAGTGGATAGGAAGTGTACAATCCTTCCTGCAGAGCTGCTTGAAACTCATAAGAAATGAGAAAGCCATAAAAGAGCTTCAACACATCATAGATCAGTATTAGCAGTATTCTTCCGTGATCAGTACGTAGCATGTTGTTCATAGTATTATGGGCCATACAAGAAAAGGAAGAGAAATGAGACTCATAGCACAAATTAGAGAGTTTTAAATGGATGAGGTAATCCTAGATTTAGGATCAGAGGTAAATGTTCTTGCTAAGCAGACATGGGAACATATGGGTAGCCCTAAGTTAGCGAGATCACCTATCCATCTGCAATTAGCCAATCAGTAGAGGGTATCGTCACTAGGCCGATTACCGCAAGTACTAGTTCATATTGATGGAGTTCGCAGCTTTGCAGATTTTGAATTCATAGAAATTATTGGCGATAGCAGACCATATCCAGCTCTATTAGGTATCGATTGGGAATTTGAAAACATGGCTATTATTGATTTGAAGAAAAGACAAATGACCTTTGAGGATAAATAGATTCGAGTCATCACACCGTTGGACCCTTTTCAGGGTCCTTGATACATTGAAGCTATCAGAGCAGAGGAAGAGGTGCATAATATGGAGAGCCTCTATCAAATGACTGCTAACCAGAGTGATTATATCAATACCACTACAAAAGAAAATATTAGTTGGTGATGCGACAGCTCATGCACATCAGATTCGGATGTTGGTTTAGAAAATTGGCAGAATAGAATTTATGAAGTTTCAGCTCGCAGATGTGCATTTATGACTAAGTCACTGTGATGGATTGGAACAGAGATTAAGGATATTCCATCGTTTGATGGCTTAGAATATGTCAAAGATTTTTTACAGCAGTTTGATCAGTAAATCCCTCATCAGCAGAGGATGGCAGCTATTGACCTTGCAGTAAGAGCCACACCTGCAAGATGGTGGCACGCACATAAAGAAAATATCACATCATGGGATGATTTTAAGAGAATGATGGTGATCAGATTCTCTAATGACAAGGAGCATTTCCAGTAGAAATATATAGGAGAAAGTGACCCTAGGTCACATATTAAGATTTGTGAACAGATTTGGTCAGACATTCCAGAGGATGAATGGGTTCACCTATTCATTCACACTTTAGACACAGTCCCAAGGAATTGGTACACTGAGACAGAGTTGCGCAGAGGAATGATTACATGGCCAGTTATGATAGACATATTTCTACTAACTTTCACTTTTGAATCTGAGTATCCAAGCATTGATCAGGCCCTAGAGATTATAAAGACTAAGATATTTGATGAATGTACCCTACTAGTGTATGCTCAGCCTAATTGGGACATCTAGTTAGAATATGCGCTAGAGTGTTACAACTTCACAGAAGAGCCAGGTGATGAGGATGAAAACCCTCACAGTATCAACATTCCAGAGTCAGAAGGGACTCACAAAGTTGATGGACCAAAGCTAGAGATTTCAGCTTTCACAGAGCCTATTAAGATTAAAAAGATCAATATTGGCACAGAAACAGAACCAAAGTTTGCCTCTATTGGAGACTATTGGGATGATGAAACGGTAGGACACATCGCAGATCTATTACATGACTATCAAGACTTATTTCCCACTAAGTTCATAGAGATGAAGGGAATAGTAGGAGATTTGGGAGTCATGAGGATACCTTTGAAAAAGGATGCTAGGTCAGTTAAGCAGCGTCCATATAGATTAAATCGTCATTATAAAGAAAAAGTTAAAGATGAGATTGATAAGATGCTAGAAGCAGGCATCATTGAGCTAGTAGAAGAGAGCGAATGGGTTAGTCCCATGGTTGTGCAGGAAAAGAAAACTAAAGGAGACATCAGGATTTGTGTCGATTTGCATAAACTCAACGAGGCATCACTTCATGACCCATTTTCGACACCTTTTACTGATGAAGTTTTAGACAATGTGGGAGGACAAGAGATCTACTCATTCACTGATGGCTTTTCAGGATATCACCAGATAAGAATCCATCCAGAGGATCGACATAAGACCACCTTTGCGACAGAATGGGGCTCATTCCAGTATACGGTAATGCCTTTTGGTCTTAAAAATGCACCAGCTATTTTTTCTAGAGTAGTAGTTGCTGTCTTTAAGGAATACATCCATAAATTATTAGAAGTCGATTATGATGATTGGACTGTATTTGGATTAATCAAAAAGCATATAGGAGATTTAAGGCTCATGTTAGAGAAATGTAGGCAATATCAGATTTCTCTTAACTTGAAGAAATGTATATTCTGTGCACCATTTGGTAATTTGTTGGGTCATATTGTTTACAGACAAAGCTTGATGGTAGATCCTGCAAAGATTGTCATCATTGTAAATCTCCCAGCACCCAACTCAGTCAAGCAATTGAGGACAGTGCTTGGTTGTATAGGGTATTATAGAAAATTCATCAAGGGCTATGCAAAGATCACAGCACCTTGGAAAAGCTGTTAAAGAAAGAAGTGAAATTCCTATGGAATGAGGAATGCCAACAAATTTTAGACACTCTTAAAGAGAAGATGGTTACATCACCCATCTTAGTATTTCCAGATTGGAACAAGCCATTTCATGTACATGTGGATGCATCTGGAATCGCACTGGGGATTGTCTTAACATATCCAGGAGAAGGGGGTATCGATCACCCTATCGCGTACTCCAACAGAAAGTTATCTACCACAGAAAAGAACTAAACCACTACAGAAAGAGAAGGATTAGCTATGGTGTATGCTCTACAGAAGTTTAGGCACTACCTGTTGGGTGCCCCATTCAAGATGTTCACTGACCATTCTGCTTTAAAATATTTGGTCAATAAGCTAGTGTTAGGAGTAAGGATCTATAGATGGTTACTCATATTTCAGGAGTATGATTTTGAAATTATTGTAAAACCAGGTAGATTGAATGCCGGACCCGATCACATGTTGCGAATAAGCTCAGGAGAAGAACCAAGTAATTTAGAAGATAATTTGCCATATGCGCAATTGTTCTCTATCCAGATCGCAGATGAGTATTACGTGGATATTATTCACTTTCTCACTACAAAGTGGGCACCATTTGAGTTTACTAAGTAGCAAAAGAAACTGTTAGTTGTTAAAGCAGCAGATTTCACTTTGATCGCAAGACATTTATATAATTTAGGTCTAGATGAAGTCCTGCACAGATGCGTTATGCTGTACGAGAAAGAGGCCATTATCAGAGAAGCACATTCAGGTACCATAGGAGGTCATTTCGCAGAAAAGCCAACTACTCAGAAAATTCTAGTTGCAGGATTATGGTGGCCTACTTTGCACAAAGACACTAAGGAGTTTTGCAGATGCTGCAATATCTACCAAAGGGTAGGAAAACCTTCACAGAGAGATGAAATGTTGCTGCGACCACAAATTACGCTGTGGGCATTTGAAAAGTGGGATATAGATTTCGTGGGTCCTATCAACCCATCAAGGAAGCGAACTGGTGCGAGATACATCATCACAGGAACAAAATACCTCACCAGGTGGGAAGAGGCCAAAGTAGTAAGGAATTATGATGCTGCTATAGCTGCATAGTTCATTTTTGAAAACATCGTAAGAATATTTGGATGTCCAATAATTTTGATGAGTGATCAAGGCACACACTTTCTGAATTGCACTATTGAGGCCTTGACGGAGGAATTTCAGATATAGCACCATAAGAGTACTCCCTACCACCCACAAGCTAATGGTACGATGGAGGATTTTAACAAGATTCTAGAAAATGATCTTACTAAGATCTGTAACAACAAAAGAGATGATTAGGACCTTAGGGTTAATGTTGTGTTATGGGCTTATAGGACTACATGCAAGAAACTTACAGGACACACACCTTTCATCTTGGTGTATGGACAAGAGGCTGTTATGCCTATGGAATATATTATTCCCAATTTAAGAATTGCTCAAATTACTGAGATCGATGATACAGATACGATGAATGAAAGATTAGCGCAGCTACTTGCCTTAGAAGAAGACAGATTCATCGCAAGATTTCATCAAAAAGTGCAGAAGGCACGAGGAAAAGCTTGGCATGACAGGCACATCAAGAGCAAGATTTTTTAGACAAGAGACCTAGTGCTCCTTTATGACACCAAGTTTGTTAAGTTTCTAGGGAAGTTCAAGACACATTGGTTGGGGCCATATCAGATTCAGCAAGTCACAGATGGAGGTACTGTTCAGCTCAGTAAACTGAACGGGGACCTTGTTCCTACTTTGATTAATGGCAGTAGGCTTAAGCTTTATAGTGATATCTAGTCCACCTCCTAGCCCTAGCTCATAGAACTAAGTGGTGCAAATGTCCAGTGTAGTTGAAAGGAGGCATCGCACCCATAACTATTCTACACCAGCTGAAAAAGTTCGAAGTAGGAGGAATCACAGAAGGAAATTTTATTTTGCACAAGTCATAGGATGATTGCAGAGTTTTTGAACGTTGCATAGTTCATGCCAACTTTTTGGTTAGGGACAATGCGGTGTGACATCACAGCGAGGTGATGTTCCCCATGCAATTAAATTGATTTTTGAAAAGGAAAGAGGGCCAGTCACTTTGCCTCTGACAAGCAATTAATCTAGATATGAAATGTATATGTTTCCCTAGATTTGGAAACAGTACAATGATTGTCCGAGATTTGGTAAATCGTGGTCAAGACTGCCACTTGCACACAATTTTTGAGTAAAATTTGAACACGTTTTCAGCAATTAATGAGGAGCAAGATGCGGGGTGTTAGTCTTGTCCATGCAATAAATACTGCCAATGGGTCTAGCCTAAGCGACCGTTGCTTCAGAGATTACCACCTTCACTATAAATGCATAGATCATTCAGATAGAAGGGTTAATTTTGTGATTTCTGAGAGTTATAGAGTAATTTGTAGAGTTTTCCATGTGCAAAGAGATAATCCAGTTACAGAGTGATGGTTTCCCCATTTTCGCAGCCGTTACTAGTCCCGAGTATCGGACTGAGTGGTTTATGTCCGAGAAGGAACCTTTCGAAGACATCATGCGATGATTCAAGCGTGGTTGCTTAGAGTCTGCTATGACGACGCTGCCAAGGATTGTGAAATTAGGTGCGCCATAGGTCAAACAGACGCCAAGGATGAAGAATCCAGCTCAGATAGTAGAAGATTCCAGCCTTGAGTAGGAAGAAGAAGTTCATATGGCAACAGTATACATTTCACCATGAATCGAGGGTGCACGAGAGGTAACCATTCCCAAGGGTGCTAAGTTTCCTATTCCGCTAGGCCGATTGATCCTCGTGTTAATGAAGATGGAGAATTGTTAGGATATGCCCCTACTCTCAAAGTTGTAGACTATAACCTTGGAGATCGTAAGACATATCCTCAGTTTCGGCCGGATCAGTATCTTCTGGTTCAAAGGAACCCAAGGACCAATGTAGATGAGTTTGTTCCTATGGAACATGTCCAAATTCTTGAGCAGTCAGGCTTGATCAATCTATTGAAAATACCACATTTTGGATGAGGTGCAGAGGTTAATGCTGTGGTGCAAGTGCTACTTTCCTGTGTACATGGAGGTTACCTCTGGTTGGTTAAGAGGGTTGACCTGAACATTGATTTGATACACTACATCACCGGGCTGTCCAAGAATGGTAAGGTCCCTCAGAAACATATATCAAGGAAAATACAGAAAAGGAAAAAGCTGAACTCAGGAAAACTACATATCAAAATGCATATAAGAAAGTACCAGAGGCTTCCAAAGGGATTCGAGATGAGAAGTCATCATATGCAATGCAGGTAGATGAAGATGGAGATGTTTTTTTTGGTGGAGAGGATGAATATATTTACAAGTCATTAGCGAAGACCAGGCAAGCGACACTGAGAAAGCAAGCAGAATGTAGTAGTGGGTCTGGGCCCCAGGAAGTAGCTCCGTTAGTAGTAGCTGCAAATCAAGAAAAAGGAAATGGTCAAAGCCAATCATCAAGTGATGTTCAGGAAAATAAAGTTGTATTTACAGAGATGGAGTTTACAGCTTAATGAAGACACTCATAAACCTATAATTGAAGATGTCTTTAAAGAGGATGATGAGGGTCCAGGTCCTGTCAAACAAGATGATGTTGTAGAATCCATAGGTAGGTGAAAAGAGGAAAGATGTAGTATACGTGCCACCACTAGCACAAAAGAGGAAAAAATTCAAATCCTCAAATCGAACTACAGAGACTGCACTAACAGAGGACAACTATGATCTCATCATAGCGAGATCGGAAGGAAGAGATGCAGGACTCATTTCAGGCGATGAAGACATCGCAGCACAAGCTACAGAGCATGATAGATAAGCAACTTTTGAAGTTGAAAGCACTAACTGAGAAGACTACCATGATGCAGACTCAGCCAGTCAAGGTGATAGCAGGAGAAATCTCACAACAATCGATTTCTCGCAAGGAAGTATTTGCAGAGGATTGCACCAATACAGTTCTGATATCGTCGGGGAGCATCCAATTCCTTACTTCGATGATTCATGTGTAGATACAGGTTAGACAACCTGTCAAGGTTAATCTGGCACAATTCCCTATTGATCAACTACAGATGATCCAGCAGCAAATAGCCATAGAGCTCAAGGATAGAGAGTTTGTGACTTATAAGCAGAACACTCAACTGAGACAACAAAATGTAGAGCTCACCGTAGGATTTTAGACAAAGGTAGAGGAGCTAAGACAATATGAAGAAAGAGAACAAGATCTAAGTCAGGTCCTGCAGAACATCGTATTGGAGTAACCTGATTGTAACATAGAGTTTACCTTGCCTCTACCGTAGAAAGTAAGAAGAATTGCAGATAGAGCAAAGTCTCTTGAAGAGACAATGGCCAAAATGGAGGAAGACCACAAGGCACAGATTGTTGAGCTTGAGGCTCGAGCACCAGGCATGCCTGAGGCAGATAAGGAAGCAATGGCGCAGGCCTGTAGAGTCACTTCAACACAGATAAAGTTTCATATAGATGATGCAGAGTCATTACTAGCTGATGCAATGAAGACATGGTCGGAGCTAGAAGAGCTCTCAGATAGATTGGATTTGCAGCAGAGCATCCAGAACATGGAGAATGTAATAGCAGCAATAAAGGAAAAAGTCAAGAGCTTAGGAGCTCTTGAAAAGATGAAGAAGATGACAAAGATGAAATTTTTGCAATAGGAAGTGCAGTGGTTGCGAGAAAAAGACATACAATTCAATAATATGCTTCAACCGTATCAGGAAAAAATTGCAGATCTCATCGATGAGGTTGAGTAGAAGGTCAAAGAGCTCACTGCAAGCAAGAGTGAAATTCATAGTGCAGAAGACCCCATGATTACTCAAGTCATGCTTGAAGCGGCGCAAGACCATGTCAAAGATATGGACAAATATAATGCAGGACTCAGGAGAGATTCATGAAGACATCACAGGAATCCAAGGAGACACTACAGCAAAATAGATCAGATGCCAGTGGCTTGAGGACGAGCCACAAGTAAGTGTTAGGAGACTGTTGGAGCAGGGTCTCGCAGCTACATGAAAAGCTATTATTTTTGGAAGAAGATGGACAATTTTTGGAGGAAAGACAGTTTTGGCGACACAATAAAGGTACGACACCACAGTGCATTTCCTGTCACGGATCGTGGACCGAAAATCACGACGGTCGAAAAAATAAAGTCAGAGGGAAATAGTACTTGAAGCGGCTGAGAAGAGAGCTCAACCACTACATTTAAGGGAGGTACGATGACACGAGAGCTCAACTACCCTCATAAAGGAAGAAGGAGCAATGGGCTAAGGTATTAAAGACAAAGGACAGAAGGGGAGCGACTAAGGAAGCAGCGCCCATACCCACAGTCAGTGTCGAAAGTCATGGAAGACTGTAGAAAGCTACGATGTGACCAGAAAGTGGCAGTATAAAGTACAAAAAGGATGACTATCATAGTTAGGGTTTTGGGTTACTGTTGGGATAGGCCCACATTTTTGTATCATGGCGAGACCTTCAAGCCACCTATTTAAGCATGTATTTTGTATTATGAAGGGTTAGCCAACCAGCTAGTTAGCTAGTTAGATAGTTGGTTGATAAGGTTGTAACTGTGTCATCAGTATACCAAGACATTGAGGAAGAGTCGAGCTCTGGTTCTGAGTTCAGTCTATAGTTATCTTACCATAACCAGTGCTCGACTCCTAGAGCATGAATGTAACAATTTGTAGGGATTGAGTGAGAGAGAGAGAGAGAGGAAGAGTATATTGTAAGAAGAAAGCAATATAGGAAGAGAAGAGATCTAAGAGAGAAGGGCTCCCAGCTGTGTGCATGGAGTTGCCCAGAAGATCTCAAGCTGCATAAGAGGTTGCAGTGGAATTATGTTACTCTCTCAAGATATAATATAAACATAGTTCCCGTGGACGTAGCTTTCCCCTTGGAAGTGAACCACGTACATATATGTGTTGTGCGACTGTTTCATGTGATTGTGCTCTACTTATTTGCTATATGTTATCTGTTACATGAACTTTACTTATCAGTTAATGAATGTATGTATGCTATCCTTCAGTTTATAGTAACATAGAAGGTCAAATGCAAGTTGAATGTGTCGAGTACTCTGTATATGAGTTTATCAGGGCTTGATTCACAACAGTAGCAGCTGCTGTGTTAAGTGAGTTCTATATATTTAGTTCAGCGAGTTGAGTGTAATTGATGTTAATCATGTTAAACTGTAGAAGCTTAAGTAAGGTTGTTTAACACCTTAATGAAGGTTAACTGAGCTATTATACCCAGAAAGGAAGCCTCTCGACCTTGATATTTGTTAAGTATATTGAGTCTCACTGTAGGAAGTATCGCAGTGTAGAAAGGTGATATTGCACTGTCGAGGAGGCTACGGTGTGAGATATCGCAGGTTAAGAGCTGAGCGGAAGAGAAAGTTCGTGCATCATCTTAGAAGCTGTGATGCGATAGGAGTCATTTCCATAGCAAAGTCGACTAGGAAGAGAGACAGCCCCTTCCAATGAGATTCAACTGGTTAAGTAGAGTCAGAGAACCCATGATGCTACAAAACCTGGCTGAGGAAACCTGATTCTTCAGCCAACCCATCTAAGATCACTTTGGGTGAGACTTAAGGCTGTTTTGCGGTCTATCGCCAAAAGGGCCAGTGAGCTAGGGGTTTTGTTGGTACAATAAAGTAAACCCGGGTCTGCCCAGAAAAAATACCAACACACGTTTATAGAATAAGTGAGATTCACTTTTACAATAATGTGACTTTAAATAATGTGGCAATAAATTAAAAGAATTAAGTGACTCAATTTTTATTTTATTTTATTTAAGTGAGATGCACTTTTACAATAAAGTAACTTGAAAATATAAATTGCATGCACTAAAAAGTAGCTTAATAAGACTTGAACTTAAGACCTATTAAGGAATAAAGCAGCTTTGGACCAAGTGAGCTAAGTTTAAAAGGTACGTAAAAGAATGGAAAGAGGAAGGGGTTTTTTTTTTCACTCTCTCTCTCGTTCTCTGTGCTTACCTTTTTTTTTCCTTGCAAATCACAAAAAAAATGAAAAACAAAAACAAAAAAATGTTTTCCACACAACGGCGTTAGATCTTGGTTAGCTTACACAAAAAGTCTACGTTTTCAAGTTTTCTCATTCTTTCTGATTTGCCAGGATCGCACAAGGTGCATGGAAAAGATCATACACAGCCAAGGAAGGAAATAGTCTAAGACTAAAACAATAAAAATCAGATAATAAAACTGAAAAAATAGGAGACATTTAAAAAAAAATTAAACAAATCTGTCACTGTAATATTATACCTTCAGATTTGCCAAAATGAGTGTTTTTGGATCAAACGAAAACGATTTTTGATGAAATGAAAACTATATTCCAATGGAAATGGTGCCCCATATGCAATGTAACAGCTCCTATAGCCTACAAATGCACAAAAAATATAGAACCAAAAAACCCTTTCAAAGTTTCGGCAACACCGGTTCCCGATCTTGATCAAAACCGAAAGCGGCTCTTCATAAACACTCTGATACCATGTTTAGGTACACAGGGTACTCCCAAAAGATAGAACACCTAGAACAACAACTTCACATAAAAATATCACAAATCAATACACTGATGTTTGTCACATGGTTAAAACCCTCGAGAGGAAAACAGCCCACGGCCCCAGCCAAATAGCTACTTGGAGCAATTTATTATGCAAAGAAAGAAAGTTACATGAGCTTGTCATAATCGATCAACTAGCCAATGACCCTCCATGCTCTTTAAATAGATATTATAGACCAATCAGGTGTTAAGCCATGGATCAATGGTAAGTATGATCTAAGAGAAGTTGAACCGTCTAATCACTTTATGTCTAGAGCATATCGTGACCGTCAGATTAGAATATATTTACAAATGGATACTAATGCATACTAAAGAAACACACTTTACCTAATAGATATATTACATAAGTTTATATTAACTAACTCCCAAGTTTCTGAATATCCTAACAACCACTGGTTGTTGAAGGGCCCTTCTCAGTAATTAGGGGTTGTGTTCCTACGTTACTCAGTCACTAATCATCAACAGAGAAACGAGAATGATCACCAACAACTGAAATAAAGACTTTTTATTAAACTAAATAAAAGTTTTACAAATAGTTTTCTCCTCTTCCTCTTCAAAACCAAAGAGGTATTTATAAGATTATTACAATGGAGATCAGGTCGACCAGCTTTTGCTAAAAATAGAGGTTCATTACTGCTGCAACAACTAGACACAAATTCAGAAAACAGTCAACCATAATTTCTAGAAAATTTGGTTTCAGAGAACCATGATTTTCTCCCAAATGGCTATGAATTTGGAAAAAATTCCTCAACGTATACTGAAACGGGCCTATTCTACACAAAACCCATGTGCCAAATTTTAAATTTCACTTCTGTTTGCCCACAAATATAGACCGAAAATCAATTGTCTGTTAAAAACACGTGGTCTGCATGGGCGTCTAGATGACCTGTAACTAAGATTTGTTCATAAATTTGGATTCTTAGTGCATTTTTTTCTATTTTGTTGTCCATGTTGAAGGCTGGGTGTTGGATTCCTGGAGTTGGCCTCTCCCACGTGAACCATTTTATTGAATAGACTGCATGTGTTTAAATGATATATCAATTGTGTATATGTCGATCCAGGATGTGCAGATTCGTGAACCAGCATACAAAAAAAGGCATGAGTATATACATTTTGTTAATTTAAAACATTGTTACAAACTAACAAATTGTTTTAAGAATCAAAACAAAAATTATTAAAACATGGTTGGACTTTATTTTATGTTTATTTGTTTTATGTAATGACTATTTTTTTTTGTTTTTTTTTGTGTTATGTTTATATTAAAAATAGATTCGTAAATATTTAAATAATAATAATAACATTTTTTATTACTTAATGGTTTATTTGTTAAATTTGAAACAATGTTAAAGACTTATTATTAATTCAAATTTTTAATTTGTATATGCAAATATCATGGAACCAACAAGAATCAGAGAACAAAGTTAAATCTAGGTAGTGAACCAATAAGAAACATGTTATTAAACTTAGTGCAAAAATTTAGACCAAAAGAAGGGGCTGAATAGAGTGCAAAACGCCTATTATTTGCAAAATAGTATATTTAATACATAAAAATAACATATTTATCTTTTTTATATTTACGAGATTTTAATTGATAAAACCACGATAAAACAGAGTAAAAGACAACCTTATTGAACATAGATGTATCAAATTACGGTAAATAGGTCAGAAATTAATGTAAATAAGACCATTATAAAAGACAATTTCGAGGCCCAACAGCTTGGATGTAGGATATGCAGGGAATGGCTTGATTTGGATGTGCATGAATAATGAAGTGTTAGAGTTGAGTGGGAAATAATGGAAATGGATGGACATAAAATGATATATAAAAAATGGAAATGGATAATGCTTAGTGATTCTTCATGACATATTCCTAAATCTTTAATAAATAAAAAACTCATGCTATTTTACCTCAAGTGTTACCTCCATGGAATCTTGCTACTGAGAGATGTAGCTAGAAGCTTAAACTTATGAAGGTTGAATCTGATCCATGATGAGGAACTATGCAAGTTGACAGAAAACAAATGCTTCCAACTGAATGAAAAGAATACTGCTGAACTGCTAGAACAATAAAATTATAGTCTTCATCCAATATATGTGCTTATGTACAAGTTAATCCATGTCAATGAATGTTCTTGAAGTCAAACTTAGAGAAACTTCGTTGGATTACCAATCAATAATGAAAATTGTTAACCAACGCTAGTCAACTCACTAGTGATGAAAATGATCTATCGATGTATTGTAGTACAACCTATCAGGTGTGAATGTATGTGTTGAATTCGAGTCACCTACAAGATCTGAAAAGAAAAATACATTGATGTATTCCCTTGATAATCAATGAGGAAATTTACCATTGGTGCATGTAAAATTCTAAGGTGCTATACATAACTCAAGTCTTGTTGCCTAGATAGTGTGTTGAGGTCGATGGGACAAGACCATTGGAAGGTGGACCTTAGTGAATTCCACATCATCCATTATGAGTACAAAACAAATGATTGTGAAGAACTCGAGATGAAATATTTTCTTCAACAAGTAGGCTTTATTGGTAAAATCAAAAGGATAGGAGGTAACTCAGCATGTAACAGAGCTGAGAGACATTATTCATGGGTTAGGTGTGAGTGGAGTGGATTGGATAGTGTAGGAGCAATGAAATGGAGCAGAAGGTCATGGACATGATGGAATGGTGGAGGAAGAAAGGAAATCTATGGGCATAACATGGTGTTGGTGAATGGGCATAATGGACGAGAGGTCTTTTGGGAGGCTTCTTTAGTAGAAATTCATGTAGCAATAGAGTTTGAATTATGGAACATTGGTATTCATATGGATTTTACATCAATATCTCCATTTTTTATGTCCTCAATCCATTTGCAAATTGAAAAAAAGTCTTCAAGAGTCACTCCTGCATGCATTAACCTTCTTCTTCTAAGGACCTGCAAAAGCATGGCACTTGCCTATAGTAAAACATGAGATCTCGGAGGAAGAGATGTGATTGATATATCTTCATCCAATACTTATGAATAAAAAAACAACAAACAATTACTTATAAAAAAAATCCAAGGAAAAATGAATGAAGCAAATTCAATTTATACATGTGGGAGAGTGATGGCCCATTAGACTCACTAGCAGTGTTTTGATCATAAATTCTCCGTTGCTCATCTAATTTGAGTTATTCCAAATCCAAATGAAAGTAAATTTAAATTTCTATGTCCCTTAAAAATAGGTTTTAAAAATTCTATGTGATGATATTCCAAACTTTCTCAGTGAAAGAATGCATCACAAGGTGTTTTTCGAATTCTGGACTAGACTAACAGTCACGGTTTTAGGCATAAAGATTTTGTTTGATAACAGATTGATGTGATTCCAATTGAATATGAAAATAGATTCATGTAGAGACATCCAATAGAGACAATTTTGAATCCAATAATAGTTTATGGGTCAAATTGGCTAATGAACAATCTAGGAAATAGAGTTCTAGGAATGTTGATTTGTGATAGGAAGTCGGTATTTTGGTCATAAAATTTACATACGATATCGAAATTGAGTGATTAAAATTGTGTTCTAAACTATATTATTAGGGGAATATACCAATGAAACATGTTTTAAATATATATCTGATAATACATCCAAAAAATGACTACCCATATGGATCATTCCCATGATGAAACTTCTACACTTTTTGATCATTTGGGTGATTTAGTTGATTCTCCTACATCCTAGAATTCCATGTTATGCAGCATTAGTCTCAATTAAGTATGGGTGAAAGGGTTATTTTTTATGGTTCCACGTGATGAGTATCGACCTCCCAGATTTAATTTTTATGATGACATGGTTGGAGCACATTCTTATTCACATTTGTAGAAGAATTCTTTGTTAATTTATGCTGATGCACATCTATATGGATTCAACTATGATATGCATTTGAGTCACTTGAAGAATCATGTTTTTTCTTGCTCAACAGTTGGTTCATTTGATGTTGGAGGAACTTCATCCAACACTTGGGTGAATAGATTTATGATTGAAGAACATTTTTTTTGCGATCCACATAGGTTGTTATATATTTATGATTCTCTCATTCGTGGATGTATGGGTAATACTTCTTTGAGACATTTGAAGTCTCCTAGATTTTTTTTCTCTTTATTTGGTTCAGATTTTAGTGGAGATTCTTCATTCACTTCTTTGATGAAAGAATACATGCTTGAATATTTTGATGCATATCACATCCTTTTGGAGCAGCATTATAGGACATGGGATCCTCACCTTTGTCATTGGAGCATATTTTATTGGTCACTTGAAGCTTGTATGCACTTGGCAAATGGTGGTCTACTTACTTGGAGGTATAAGCACTTTCATGATTTTTTGATGAGGCACCTCCTTGATGTACATTTTTATTATGTTGTTATGTACTTTGATGATATATATATTATGTACTAAACATGTTTGGAAGAATCAATACAAGAAAATTGGATCCCATAATTCACTTTCCTAATGGTATGGGTTGGAGAGCACTCTTAATTGTTGGAGTGCATTACAAGCAATGGAACCTTGGGATAGTGTTTAGTCCCATTGATTTCCATTTCTTGGAAAAACAAGAAGTATAGGAGATGGATTCCCCATTTAATAAATTTATTTTAATCAGATATTGTAGAAGCAAGAATGGTGTTTTCTCTCTAAAATCTTCATGGAATTTCAAGGACTCAAAGTTGGGAAACTCAGTGGCAACTTCAAAGAAATCGTACAGAAAGAGGGTTCTTCAACAACCATGTTTGAATTGCTTGAGGACAAGAAATATTGGGAAGGGAGGATTTTTCATGTCCCAAATTTTGCATTGGGTCACAATTTCCTAATCACATTTTCCATATTCATGATATTTTGTCAAATTGATGCTAAGGGTCAAATAATTGCCAAGGAGGAAAATTACTAATTTCCTAGGTTGGGGGTGGAAGCTTTGGGATTTGGAATAAGGGGAACAATAAATAATGTTTGAACATTAGAATGTAATAAATATTTAATAAAGGAGCTACATCAATCAATACAAGGGAAAATAAAAGTGGCAATTGATCTTGAAGACACAGAGGATGTGGGACCCACACATACTATATTTTCTATGCTACATGGCATCCTCCTCTTGTCATTTCGAATCCATAAGAAGTACAAGGGTCTTGGTATGAGTTGGAAGGTCAATATACTTGTCATGAATCAATTAAGGTTGAATTGGAGTGGAATATTAACTCCCATAGAAGAGGACGAGAAATTTTGGAGCTAGTGAGACACCTGGACTAGATTCCCTAGCTCTATGAAAACAATGATGAAGATGCTATGACACCTATGAAAATAATCAGATATGAAGGATTAAATATGACATATATGACATGTTAGGGATAAAAAATTCTCCAATAGGGCGCTCAAGGGGGTTAGGCCAACTAATATGATTCCACATGTAATTTGGTGGAAGTGGGAGACTAGGAATTGTTGTACAAGTGGCATTATTTGGAATATCTTCCCAACTAGATTTGAAATTCCTAAATTGGAATGAATTCGAACCATATATACCTTGGAAAATTTATAAATGTCAAGAAAAAATAATTAAGTCAGATTTTGATCATTTGCAAAATTTGCATTTGTGAATTGAGAGAACTGGTGGATGACAAGTTTCTTGCCTTAGCCAATTTCGAGGGTGAAAGATTACCATCCAAGTTGGTGTTTGGAGAGACAACTAAATTATTTCATGGATATTAAATGGAGTTTTTATTTTCAGGTGTAATCTATATAACAGCTCGTGGTTTCTTCTAGTGCAACAGGCTTTATGTCAACCGTTTCAAGTCTTTATTGCACATTCTTGCTCATAGAAAGATTGCACTTTCGGTGAGCTATTGTACTCTTTGGGAGAAATTATCCTCATCCATTTATGATTGGAATACATTTGATATTATATTTTATTCAATCTTAAAAGGTGTCAGGTCAAAATATCAAATGGTTGAAAGTAAATGTGATTAATAATGAGCAAACAATGACCATTTCCCCACTAGATTGATGTATTCCATTGAATGTTGATGATTTAGAGCTTCTCATGGTACATTTATGATTTTAATAAGTTTAATGTGATATTTTATTCATTCTCAAAAATAATCAGGTGGAAATACCAAAGGTTTGTTTGTAAAATTGAATATTAATGAGCAAACAATAACCATTTCTTTGCTATATTGTTGTATGCCATAGTAATTCTGATTATTTCGAATGGAAGAAGGTATATCTCATATATTTATGGTGAATGGAATTTTATTTATGATTATTACAAGTTTCATTTTCATCACTCCATCATTTGAAGTGATTTTACTCAGTTTAATGGCATTTGGATAATATTTGGTGCCATTTCCTCAAGGGTCGAATTAGTGATTTTATAGTTGTTAGGGAGAGGGTCATAATATTTTGTATAATATGAATAATGATGCACATGATAACTTAACAATGTACTTTGAACATCATATTTCTTTTTTCATAATTTTGAGTGGGTTTGGGAGCATTTGAGAAGCCATTTCCAGCATTTACCCAGGGGGAATTGGAACCCCAATTTGCTAGTAAAGACTCCTACTTTGACCAAAGTATTAAACAATTTTGTAGAAGTAATTTGAGGGTAATAAATCATCCATGAACACCATATTAAATTCTTAATATCATTCATACACCGTCTAAGAATAGTTGGGAGCATTTGGGTCAATTTGTAGACCTAGACATCAAAATTACTCAAAGGTCGAAATAGGGAAAAAGTGAAAAATTGGTCATTTTAATAAAATTTCTTAAAAAGTGACATTAAATTATAGATCACTTGCATGTTGGAGCCATATCGGGGGGAATCCGTATTAGAGCCAAGAATGGTTCTGGGTCATGGTTGGGAGGAACGTGCCAGTTCCAAAGTTATACAGTTATAAGCTCTAAGGTCATAATTAGATAGATTTTTATTAATTATGTGTGTTTAAGTGTGCATGGTTATTTATCCATTAACAAGATGCATAGTTGCAGGTATGAGTCTTCGACATTGCAATTTTTTTTTTTTTTTTTACAGGTTGTAATTATAACTATTATGCTTTGGATTAAGATCTGTAATTTTATTCTCTAGTTTGAATACATGCTTCAGGTTTGTTTTATTAGATTAATTAGAATCTCATTATTTAATTCTTAAATGGATTCCGGGTTTAAATTCCCATTAGAGTTATCTTAAACTAGTTTCAGGAGTTTATATTATATGTTAATTTTTAGTCAAGATTCAACTCCTAGTTTTCTAAATGAATTTAATAACCAGACCTCTATCAAACATACTGAAACTAAACCCTACATCACAACATAAGTCTCATTTAAAAATAGAGTAAGAACAAGATAAAAGTCTTAGGAATAAATTACAGGGAATTTGTTAAGGTCTATGAACTTGTTAAAATAAACAAGATATTAAAAAAAAATAACTAAATAAAACAATTATTAAACATATTTATAAACATAAACCGGGGATAAAATCCCTTAAACAACTCACACATAAACTAGAACGCAAACGCTGGCATATTACATTTTCCATCAACAAAGAGTATTAATACATATAACCTATTTACATACAATAATAACAATTAATTTACTTAACATAATTACCATAATAAACAAACTAAATCACCAACATAATTCCTATAATTCCTCATACAAAGGATGAGATCCTATTGATGATTCAGGAGGAACAATTTTTACACTATTAAAATCCAAAACCTATACATAGTCAACAATTTAAGACATTATACATTTTCCAACATCGAATCCTGTTAAGGATTGAACAACGACCATTACTATTCTCCAACCTAAACTATCTATGCAAAAGTAAAATAAATAAAATGAATCAACGACATAAAACCATATCTCATCCATATAAGCCCCAGATCAAATCCCCTAAGATCCATATGAGAAAGTCTGTATAATACTAAATAAATATTAATAATAAAACAGTAAATCAACTACTGCAACCTAGGGTCGAATCCCATAAAATCTGACTTATCAGTATTAACATATAATAATAATAATAACAATGCTTAAACAATATCAACAATTAATAAACATCAAACCACCAGCCAACGACCAAACCCAAGATTAAATCACATGAAGCTCCAACTGGGAGCGATAACAAGTTATACAATTAACAACATAAAACATTACACCCACTATTGAATCCATTAAGCCAATCATCATAATTTTTTACACACAAGCAATAAAATATAAAACTTAAAGCACATGGGCCACGCCATAACAACCACCTTCAAAATAACCATTCCAGAAGTAAAAAAACAGATGAAGATAACATTATCAACCTAACCAAATCATTATAGCAACATTTAAATAGAGCTAAGGTTTCCCTCAACAAACCAACATAATGCAACTAATTAAGCATTACAACAATTCCATAAAATACAGATAGGGAATGTTCTCATGGAAATTAAATCAAATTCAAAGCAAGGGATCTACCCTTATCATTATTTAATAGAGGTAAAATTCCAAAATTGAAACCAAATAAATAAATTGGCATAGTAAAACCATTTAAAATGAGGAATCATTTCCATAAATTGGAGCAAGGGTTGACTCCCAATAATATTCCACAGTCAACTAAACAAATAGAAAAATGATACTATCTTAGTGCCATTGCAAAGCAATGGAACTGATAAAAATAAAATTTTGTCCATTAACAAATGGGAAACAAAATGCTTGTGGTAACACATAAAGCCAAATAAATATACCAAACATCATTTTGATTAACCGCACAGAGTATAAAATGTAAACAGTCATGTCGTTATACAAATTCCTGAATGGGATGAAAACCACTAAGACTGACCTACAAACTAGGTACTAATACATAAACCATTCTTTTTCCCCAAACCCTTGTGAATCCCAATTGGGAAGTGGGTTACATTTTCTCACATAGAGAAACCCTGCAACCTCGTAATCAAATTATCATATGGGTAAAGGCCCTCATCATATGGGATTACCCAGGAAACAAATGTTGTCGACCTTATCCCTTTTCCAAATGTTGCAAATAACTCACGCTCATCCCCAAACTTGCAAAACGAAACAGAGGCCATTAGAAGTATGCATTTGAAACCTTAAACATAAATGATATATGAATGAGATAAACCATGGTGAAATGTTTGCATACATGTTAGATATTCTATGCCAGTACTGTAACTCTCAACACAATCTACATAGCTCCAATGGTGGAGCTTACCCCATCACCACCAAAATGAGAAACATGCAAATTGTTAGAAACAAGACCGCAGAACAATAACAGATGTGTAAAATCATTAAAGAAAGACACAAAAACACATTTAACACATTAAAGAGAGACACATATATAATGTGGTTCACCCAAGAGATGGGCTACATCCACACAGAAATTTCCAGTCCTTTTATTAGCATCTAGAAAGATGAGGGATACAACCTGCAACAACTCTATTGCACTTCTTCTTTACACTTTCACAGTCTCTCTCATATAATCATAGAGATTGTTTTCAATACAATACAATACAATACCATACACAATCGTATTACAATTCTTTTATTTTATATGGAAAATACCATGGAAAAGTACCACGGTTAACCCAATACCATGGACCCACAAAACTATTGAACAACAATAATCCCAAAGTTTGGAAACAAGTGTATAGTTTACCTGGGGTACAAACATGCCTAAATAACATCTATGAATCTGGAAGATCAAGCTCTGCAACCAACACAAATGAGATGCGAAAAACCCTAGTAGAAGGGTTATGGCTTGGGCCATAGTAGAGGATCCACGCTTCCCCTCACGTGGGCTCATTCAAAGTGATGGATTTACTCTACTATGTTTTAAATCGAAAACCCCTTCTCTATATTCAAAAACTTCATACATTTTTCCACTTAAATATAAACCCTGTACTACATCATTGTTAAGCTTTAATGCATTACCATTGAGGCTTAAACCCTCTATATTATACTATGAGCTAATTTCTTGGGAATAGGGTAGTATTGCATTCACAAATCCCTTAGCATTTTAGGACTAGAAGGTTATAGGTGCTAGGTTCTCTATTTTTCTTCATCACGTTTAGATAGCATAGGTTTATCGATGAGTCACCTACAGTAAAAATAGACAAATCATTTGTTATTTTGCAAGAACTAAGTAAGCCTAGTATTGTAGGATTTCCATACCTTTTCGAGTGAGTTGTTAGGGAAAAATATTGCCACTCCTCCCCTTTACAAACAGAGGTAAGTCAGCCTCATCATTTAAAAAAATATGAACTAGATAACGTAATATGAAATCAAACATGAAAAAAATAATATTAGAAGCATCGGTAAACCAGATAACACATACATAACTACAATTACATAGGAATACAGAATAATGACATTTAAACATCATCATCACATAGGACTAGTATAAAAATGGAAAATAGAACTAGAACTTAGGCATGGTTCTGATTAACTTATAATTCCGTAGTTAAGAAAATATGTCCCTTAATATCTTAGCAGTATTATTATCTCTACAAATTTATTTATTTATTTATGGATTTTAGGAAATTACACTTTCATAAATGTAATGGTTTACCTCTTTCACATGAAGACAAGATGATATTGGCATTCAGACCATGCACAGGTGGCAATGGGGTTGACTCCTCTCATGTGTGGTACTTCTCATCCATGAAGTGAGAATCCCCATCCCATACTCTATTCCTTAAGAGGTTAGAAAAACCAACTAAAATGATAAACACTAGCATTGGTGTTTTTCAATGCATAAATGAACTCGCGTGGCTTTTATACTATACACTCAATTAAAGTAAACAATAACAAGGCATCCCTTCATTTGGTTTTATGTTTTAGTTGAGTTCCAAATGATCTTCTTTGAGGTTATGGGAAATAAAGGGTTTACAGACATTAATAAAAAAAGAAGATAAGTTTTTTTTTCACATAACCCTAAATGGGTTTGTAATTATATGTGTTGGTTACAGAGAGGGCTTCGCATCCTCAATCAATTTGATTGGAAACCATTTGGTTTATGGTTTAATTTAAGGAAAACATTGCGATTTTGTTTTTAGTCTATAGAAATATTATATTACGGCTATCATTGATTTTACAGTTTTGTAACTATTTAATTGTAAAGAAAACAATTGTAAATCGATGGGTGGAAGACCTTTAACTCTATGGCTATGAATCCTAAATCTTGTTTTGATTTGGTTGTTGTTATGTTTGGGAAAATACAATTTTTAATATGATGTATATTGCTTATATCTTGATATCGTGCTTCTATTTTTAAATGAAAATGACTATCCCTGAGCTATCTATTTCTTGATATAAATGCCCAAAAACAGAGAATGTATTGTTGTTTACATTTTTAAAACAGAGTTTAAGTTTTGTCTAGGAAGCCTTCGACTTAAAGATAAACTAAATCTATTTGTCTATATGTTTTAAAAATATATAGATCTAGTTTTGATTTAAAACTGTATATTATTTTGTAGGAAAGTGTTTGTGACTAGTTATCCTACTTAGATCTATTAGTATATTGAGTGTTTAGTTATAAGAATGTTGGAGATGAAGAATTGTGTTTGTTATAAATAGAGAAGAAATCTATGTGGGGAGATATTTTAGTTCTAATATACTGTGATTTAAACTTGATTTAGTTTATTTATTTTCTACAATTTGTAGAAGACTCTCGGATTTCTCTAATAAATATGAGTTGTGTAAACAAGTCGAGTTTGGTTAATAGATTAAAATCTGATACATAAAAAGAATACTATGTAATAAAGTAGGTAATTCAACAATGTGTAACAAAAAAATATAATAATAAAAAGAGAAAAAGGAATGTGCAGTTGATGCATTGTAAATTTGAATTTATACTACATTTGAACCATAACTAATAATACTAAAAAATTAAATAAAATGTATTATGGAACTTTTCACCACTATCAGGAAAACAAAACTGAAGTTATTGTTCCTCCCAACCAACTCCCAGAGAAGACAAAAATTACTTGCTCCAGAACCCCCGACCTTATTTGCTGAACCACAAGGACAAATTATGATCAATGCACCATCTCTTTAAATCAATAGATTATTTCCCCATCCATCACCATCCTCCTTCGTATTCGATGGACATACTATTTTATACTAGGACTTGGTCATTTATGAACCTCCTACTGTTTAGGGCTCCACAAGAAGTATTTACCTAATTTTGGGGTAGATTCCTCCTGCATCACTTGATTTCTCACTCAGTAGCTTTCACCACTTATCATTTCCCCTTGTGGGTTAGCAAACACTCTTTTAATGGCTACTTCAGTTCTAATTCCTCTCAGTATTTTGATTATTCAATAATAATAGTCCATTACATTTATTTTGACATTTCTGTCAAAATATTTAAAAAGTATAATTATATTCAAAGTAATAAATAATTAGACAATTGTTTGGTGTATTGCAATCTTCACCGATTTTCTTCCTTTTTTTATTTATTAGTTCCTTCTACTCTCCGTTCATTTCTTCACCTCCTTACTATGTTAAGGTGTTCCAAGGATATTTGGCATTAGCACCATAAACATTAAAGTAATATAATTAATAACAATTTTATGGATTTGAACCAACATTCATGTGAGGGAGTAGGAAATATGTTAATCCCATTGAATATCGACAATATTAGAACTCACCCTTCCACGGTCAACATGCAACTTAGATTAAAAGTTCATTCATTGACGAATAAGTTTTTTTATTATTTTTGTTTTATACCATTTCCAAGATTTTTATCCTTTTCTTTGGTTATTTATGTTCTTTAAATAATGATAAGAAAAATATTTAGTATCATTTTATACTTTTTAATCTCTTCATTTTTAGGGTTCTCACAACATTTATAGCCAACTTTGTTATGTGTAGTCTTCATAGGTATACATGGTATAAGTACAAAAAGAATTTGCAACCCACAACCTTTTATGTTAGTTTCTTTTATTACTCAATTATGTATTAATATTTTATTGCTTAATTTGGTATGAATACGAATTTATTTTTGTTAAAAATTTGTAGGTTATGTTACAGGTTCAAATGGAAATCCAAGCCATCGGTAACCATATTGGGATGAATTAACCATTTTCACCTTAGTAAACTTCTCCTGACTGCTTTGGAAGCCTAAGCCTCTTAATGGATAGCCCTATTACGACTCTCAAAAGACACAAGAAATAGATCTTGCTACTAAGGATTCTCACAAGCATACACAAGAAAAAATAGAGAGAAGAAAAGAGACTCAATCACATGAATGAGGAGATGAATATTGGTGTGTATCGTTCCCTTGAGTAATGATAAATAATAGTGTACACAAATAGTACACCCCTTATAGGAAAATCAAGTTGTATGGAAACAACTTATAAAGCTCAAAAAGGTTGACTTACCAAAATATAGCAAACCCCCATAGGTGGATAAAGCACTTCCCAACTCTATCAAGGACCTCATGAATTGGAAAAGGCATGAGTGATTTGTCAAGGAGATGTAAATAACATGATAATCCTAGAAAATGGAGTAAAAATCATGAAGGATGGGTTGGCAACAAAAGCACCTAGTTTCCTAGTTTAACTAGCTTTACTATCCATAGAAAAGCAGGAAAAGCATAATAAAGAAAAATATGTTGTAAAGTGTTATATACTAATTATGTATGGTCAAAATGTGGCCAATATCAACCCATAATTATAAATAGATCATTCCTAGGATATAGATGGAATGTATTGACTTTAAGGTGCAAGTGGATGCCAACTAATTAAGCTAGTGGGTGAATAATTAATCAAATAATGATTAATTATTTTATCCTAAGTTATGAGTGGGTTTAATATATTCCAACACCTACCTATAAGTCTGACTTTATGATCGTATGAAAAAAAATATTGATGCATATGGATGCATATAGGGCCTAGCAACAAGGCTTGGTCACCCTTTAACAATTATTATGTCCAGAAAAGTGAGGAAAGAGGAAAAACAACATGGGGAAAATCCTCCCTCAAGAAAGGAAAAGGCACAAAATTTGAAATAATATGTCTTCAACATATCCTTATATTCTCTTGAATGAGCTGAATGAATTGCTTCATGATGGAAGACTTGTTGAAGAAATCATGAACTCCATGATCATGTGCTAGAGTGTAGAACCTGCAAGAAGGAAGAGGAGAGACTCCTTATATCTCATCATCTGATGAAGTAGGACCATTATCTAAATTATTCTTGCTTCTTTCAAACTTTGATCTGCAAACATAATCTGAAATGGAAAATATATATGTGCATACTCCCTCCCAAAGAGTACAAAAATTAAGACAATTTATTTCACACTCAATTCCTTGAATAGCTGGAACATTGTGAAGTGAATCACATGTCAATATTCCAATATGATGTAGCACCTTTCCATATTTGATATGAGGCTGATAAAACTATGATATATTAGAAACATTAGAATATTTAATAGCAAATACAAAGGCTTCAGTGTCTCCATGATGATATAGGGCTAGACTAGGAAAACTATGAGCAACTGGGGAAAACTGATAGGTGTAAAAATATGAATGATTGATGGGAATAATATCTGAACCATAATTGTTTAGAGAATATGAAAAAATGTTTAATATCAGTCCAAAGATGACTAAAGACATGGATAACCAACCACTAAAATATAGGAAAGACTTCCAACCATGTAAGATAAATATCACTACATAAGAGACCAATGAGGAATCAACTAGTGAACTTGGGATTTGTATATTAAATTGAAAACATAGATCTATGGACAAACACAAAACTTACAAGATATATCACACAATTTATTCAGCAATTGAATAATGAAATAGTGCAAAAATGGCTTGCAACTATGAATGCTTTCATTAATAAAAAAAATTAATTAGATAATAATTACAATGTAATACAATGGGTAAACAGCCACATGCAATTCGAATCCACATGAGGAAATTTTAATTGATTAGAATCAACTTGACTGTAGATAACTAATACCTTGCCTAAATCATTATCGAAGGACTCAATAGTTAACTGACCTTGTCTAAATCATTATTGAAGTTCATCAGAGTTCTAAACCACAACTCAAGTGTCTAATTCAGTGTTAAATCAGGATAACTAACTGTCGTATGTGAGGAATGCACCTCTCTTGCATTCAGCCATGAAAACCTAGTGCTAACTGAATGTAGGAGATTAGAACTGAATGTAACTAACTCCTAACTTAGCTTGACTAGTCACTAACTGAACTCAAGTGATGAAGGTTCGTGTCGGCACTCCCGGTGGCTCCTAAATTGTAGGGATTGACCTAGGAGGCTCCTAAATAGATGCATGCAAGTGAAATCAGTGGCAGTAGGCCTCAATCAGTGTTTCCCACACTTTATTTGTTGATGTATATGTAACTTCGGAATGTATTCTTCTATATATCTTATATATTGTAACCCGATGTTTATTCTAGGATGTCTCTATCATGTATTTGAGTCATGTTGTCATACCCTGATGTTCCGATCGGGAGGATTAATAATGTAAACAAGTCTTGTCAAGTCATTAGGTAAGTCCCCATAGTTTCAGGCCACTTGAGTTATTATACACTAATTAAGGTGTAGGCTCAAGTAAGTAATTGTAAGTTGAGCCTACGTGAGTAAGTGCACTTCAAGTGAACAGAAGAATATAAATAGAGTGTGAGAGTCTCTCTATTTATCACTTGTAAAACACATCACTTGATCTCTTGAGTGTGGTGCACTACCGAAGAAGGAAATTACTGGGACAAGAAGTCTACTGCTGTTGGGGAGATCTCTTACTATTTTGGTGCTGATTCTTTCTCTAAGGAAGTTGCGGGGTTTTCTCCTTTATGGTTTCCCTGAGGAAAACTCTTTGTGTCTCTTGTCTCTTGTGATGTGCTTATGTTTTATTGATGTGCTTGTTATTCTCTCAGTGAAAAGATCCTAAGATCATAATGCTAGCTTAAATGTTGAAAAACTAACATGGTATCAGAGCTAACATGAGAAGAAGACATTGTGCAGCTGTAGAAACTACAGATTCCTAGTTTGCGGATCTTCCTCCACAAATTTTCAGCAAAAGTATGCTAGGATGACTCTCCATTGAAGGGTGCATCTTTCTGTCGATGTGGAATTCAATTTCAAGCATTTTCAGTTTCGATGTGGAAATTAGGGCTTTCTACAGAAGAGGAATTTTTTGAGTGAGACCTACATAGGATTTGTCTCCTCAAAAAATTTGGTTGGGTGAAACTCCAGGAAAGTCAAACCCTAGTTTGACCTTGAGCTAGGAGAAACCCTAAATACTAAAACTGCTAAGTTTTGGTACATTCGCTATATTCTGATATTGGTGAAGTCTCACAAGCTGAAAATTGCAAGGGCCGAAGATAAAATCCTGATGAAGACGGTATCCAAAAATCCGCCTCATATTCTCTATATTCTGGGAGATAAGATCTCTCATAGTTAGGGTTCCAGCCTCTTCCAGAAATCATCCATAAACAGGACACCTGGGGAGAATTGAAATATTTTGGGCTACAGAGGTCCAAATGGAATTTATGAAGATGTTCCAGAAATGGAACAGACTTTAATTTCATTGGTCCAAATATCAGACTCAGAATATGAACCAGTGACACATGGAATTCCGTACAACTTAGCTGTTCTGAACAGTCCTGTAACAGGTCACCTTGGGAAATGGCTCATAAATACCAAATGGTGAAACCAATTCTAATGAAACCTATGATTGTGGATCAGGGACATGTGAGGTTACCTTTGTACAAAATTTCAGACATAGAGGAGCATTAATTTCGGAGATATCATAGAAACAGTAACAGGAATTTTTGCAGAAGAAATTGAAAATTAGGGCTTCCTGTTCCGGGAGCTTCCCTCCACTGTTTTCAGAAAAGGAGTACATTGGACAGCTCCATTTGAAGAGATATATCTATTTTTCCAATCATATTTGAAAGATTCCAAGTTTTTAAAATTAGGGTTTCTGTGACAAACCCTAGATCAGCGAACTCCAGGACAAGGACGGACACCTCAAATCGGTAAGATCTAATCCTTTGCTATTTCCATTTGAGGTTCTCATTTCAATATGATATATCACATGATCTTGGTGACAAGCTTGGGGAAGTTGACAACTTCCAAGCCTGGAAGTATTTGATCTCTTTGAAGAAAATGGATTGGACACCTACATGAGTATAAAGGTTCCAGTTTCAGAGGGAGACGAGGTTAGAAGCCTTTCACAAGAAGAACTTTGTCAAGGCCAAACAAGACATCATGCTCATGCTGCAGAGGATGATGAACCATCTAGAAAGAGATCCAGGTATGAAAGTGAAGATTCTTCAAGCGAGGATGAATATGTTCTGATATCATCTCTCACAGGTAACATTACCCATGGAAGTGATGATTGGCTTATAGATAGTGGGGCTTCCAAACATATGACGAGATTCAAGGAATCCTTTGTAAGACTGTCAGAACATGAATCACCTCACAAGGTGAAACTAGGAGATGACTACCAATATCCAATAAAAGGTAGTGGGGAATCTCCATACAAGCTAGACTCTGGTAAGTCTCTAATAATGAAAGAAGTATTGTTTGTTCCAGGACTCAAGAATAACCTTCTCTCCATTTCAGCATTGATGCAAAAGGAATGCGGGTTGCATTCATAGATGGTCAAGTCATCATGTGGCCAAAAGGAAAGACTATCGATGATGCAGTAGTGATTGGAGAACAAGAAGGAGGCTTGTACAAATTGAATGGCCATACAAAACAAGCCTTTATCCATGACACAGTAGAGCCAAATGAGCTTTGGCATAGAAGGCTTGCACATGTGCATTACAGAGCACTACCTATTGCAAGCAAAGCTGTTGAAGGTCTTTAAGAATTTCAAGCTATTTGAAGGGAAGAACAAAAATCAGAATATGACTTAAAGAAACCAATTGAAGAATATGAAGACCTAGAATGCAGAGACCATGCAGTCATAAGAGTCTTTCAAATCAAAGAACAACTTGAAGTGGTAAAAGAAGAAGTGAAGAATGCAAAAGTAGTGATGGCCACCTTGAATTGCCTCCCAGGATCGTGGAATTCATTCGTTCAAGGAATGTGTTCCAGAAGGAAGTAATTACTTTCAGCAAACTTTGGGAAGAAGAAGAAGCTCTACCCATAAAAAGAGAAGATAATATGGGAGCATTTGAAGATCCAGCTCTCACCATCCAAAGAAGATCCCTCAAGCAATGAGGAATACAAAGGACTCAACTCTTGAAGGACTTCTTATCCTCCTTATCATTTGGATAAGAAATGATGCTAACATGAATGAAGAATACGATGAAGCTGAAGGATCAAGAAGCAGTCTACCCATGAAACAAATAAAGATAAGTATTCAATTGTCATTTCATGATATTGTTTTGTTATGCATTTGTTTATATTTAGTTGATGTATCATGCATGATAGGATGTTTCCATTTATGGAAATATACTACTAATATACATATGATGGGTAAGTAGCTCATGGTTCTATACAACTCTCCATTGCTATTTATCTAGAATGAAACCTCTTTGCTAACATATTGGATTAGTGCACAATCTCAATGTTGTCCTGGTAGAGATGGAAGGCATCTAGAAAGTTTCAACGAGATATGGATGAATGTTGTATTGGCTAAAGTAGTTGCATGATCATATATTTATGCATAAGTGTTTGCCAGTATAAATATTCCTTATGAAATGTTTCTAACCATATAAATGCATTTGACTTGTAGGAAATATCGCATACATAATCACCTACAAGCAAAGAAGAATGAAGACTTGTTCCGAAGAGCAAGTGACGACATTTGAAAATGAAGAATAATATGACGAGTGCAGTGACATCATTGATGCAGAACCTTCCAGCCACCAAGAAGAAAGGGAAGACTAGTTCAAGAAGAATGATGTCAGGGTGTAGTATTGAGAGCTAAAGAGAAGTTCATAGTTCCATCATGCAGTAGATGGAAACATCATGGGATACAAAGCAAGATTCGTAGCATGAGGCTTCTCATGAAAGGAAGGCCTAGACTACGAAGAGACATTTGCAGCCAGTAAGAGTTGAAACACATACATGATGAGATTGATGAAGATCTTAACCTTTTCTACAAGGTTGAAGATGCAAGTCTATACACTAGATGGTCACATAGAATATTAGTAGCATAGGAAGGTACTTGTCACTCCGGTACAGAATGTTTCAGTGCAAAGAGTACGGAAGACAGAGGGAGTATGATGCTCCGCTTCAGAGGGAGTGACTACAGAAGATCTAAGGTTTGACATGGTACGACAGGATGGCCAAATTACTGATGACTCTAGGATTTACTGAGAGTAAAGCAGATTCCAACCTTTGCATCAAGGTTGAAGACAGAAGACCAGTGATGTTCCTGTTATGCGTCGATGCACTATTGTTCTAGGTATGTAGGTGTGGCAGAGTGCAGATGGAATATTCCTTGGACAAGGGAAGTATGCAGTAGAGATCCTGAAGAGGTTCAGGATGATGGACTGCATGACCACACCTATGGCATCAAACATGAAGCTGTTAAGTGATGCTTCATTAGAGACGGTTGATGCTACAATGTATCGTTAGATGATTGGGTCATTGATGTACCTGAGGAACATGAGACCAGATATTTGCTTTGCTGTGAACACCTTGAGCCAGTACCTGATAGATTTGAGAAGTGTTCACTTGACAGCTACAAAGCATATTCTGAGGTACCTGAAGGGTACAGTTGATTATGGGCTCAAGTACGATACAAATCAGAAGATTAACCTGGAGGGTTATGTTGATTCATATTGGGCAGGCAGTGCCATCGACAGGAAGAGTACTTCAAGGTGTTGCTTCAGTATGGGATCAGGTGTGATCTCTTGGTTTAGTAAGAATCAATCCTATGTGGCACTGAGTACAGCTGAAGTAGAGTACGTCGTAGCTTGTTCAGCTAGTTGTGAGGTAGTATGGATGCGGAAGCTACTATCTAATATATTTGATCTCCAGTTGGATGCTACTTATACATTGTGACAACCAGAGTTGTGTGAAGTTGTTAGAGAATCTAGTGTTTCATGATAGGTCAAATCATATCGAGATCAAGTATCACTATATTAGGGATATGGTGCAGAGAGGAGCAGTGAAGCTCATGTATGTTGCAGCGGAGGAACAAATAGCTGATGTATTGACGAAGCCATTGGCTAGGCTGAAGTTCGAGTACTTCAGAGAGAGAATTGGTGTTCTCTAGATCAAGGATTCCTCCCAGAGAAAGTGATGAGACCCATATCCATTCTAACATGGTGAGAGGATTGGTTCCTTCCATGGTCAGATGTAAGGGCTGAGCCATTCTGTCATGGTGAGAGGATTGGTTCCTTCCATGTCAGATATGAGTGCTGAGATCCATAGCCATTCTGACGAGTAGCTCAAATATAAGGGCTGAGCCTTTCTATCATGGTGGTAGGGTTGCTCCCTTCCATGTCAGATATGAGTGCTGGCCATTCTGTTGAGTAGGAGATATGTAAGAGCAATTGCCATTCTAGGAATGGAGGCACCTGGTCAGTTACCAGGAACACTCAGTGTAAGAACTGAGTAGCCATTCTAATGTGATAGAGGGATGTGTTCCCACTTGATCAGATGTAAGGGCTGAACCATTCTGTTCATGGCTAAAGGATTAAGTTCCTTCCATGTCAGATGTGAGTGTTGTCCATTCCGATGAGCAGGTCAGATGTAAGGGAAACTGCCATTCTCTAGGAGAATGGAGGCGCCTGGTTAGTTACCAGGTAGCTTAGTCGAGGAGGACTAGGGGCCATTCTGATATGATTGCTGGGATGTGTTCCCCTCATGATCAGATATGAGTGCATGCCCTTCCATCATTGTGAGCAGGATGTGTTCCCACCTGGATGGATGTAAGTGCTGAGCCTTGTCACAGATGATAGTAGGTGTGTCCTATCATGCTGGTGATTATAACTGCTGTGCCATTTCACAGATGATAGTAGGTGTGTCCTATCATGCTGGTGACTTTAAGTGTAGTGCCTTTTCACAGATGGTAGTAGGTGTGTCCTACCATGCTGGTGATTATAAGTGTAGAGCCCTCTCACAGATGGTAGTAGGTGTGTCCTACCATGCTGGTGATTATAAGTGCTGAGCCTTTCCACATATGGTAGTAGGTGTGTCCTACCATGCTGGTGATTATAAGTGCTGAGCCTTTCCACATATGGTAGTAGGTGTGTCCTACCATGCTGGTGGATGTGAGCGCTGTGCCTTTCCACAGATGACAGTAGGTGTGTCCTATCATGCTGGTGGTTGTAAGTGCTGAGCCATTTCATAGATGATAGTAGGTGTGTCCTATCATGCTGGTGAATGTGAGTGTTGGGCCTTTCTAATGGGATTGTAGTTTACTACATGATCAAATGTGAGTGTTGGGTGTGCCTTTCTGATGAGTAGGTCAGATGTAAGTGCTGGGAGAATACCTACATGAGGGTAGGCCTACAACCAGCATTAAAAAGGGCTGGCTCTGTAGAACTTCCTATGACGAGAAGAATCATGAGATAGCACCAGTGTTGATCCAGATCGAGTGATGATCCAGATCTAGTAATGATGATCCAACAGTGATGATCCAGATTGAGTGATGATCCAGATCTAGTCCAGTGATGTTGATCCAGATCGAGAGATGATCCAGATCCAGTCATGATGTTCTATATTGATCCAAATCGAGATATGATCCAGATCCAATGATGATGTTTGATGACGATCCAGATGGAGAGATGATCCAGATCTAGTGATAATGTTCGATGATGATCCAGATTGAGAGATGATCCAGATCCAAAGATGACTTGAAGACGAAGATGACTTGAAGATGAAGATGACTTGAAGACGAGATGATCCAGCTAATACAAAGAAGAAGACCAGTGCTCAAAATTGTGTCGAAAGAATACCTTCCTAGTTAAGAGGGAGTGTTGATGTATATGTAACTTCAGAATGTATTCTTCTATGTATCTTATATATTGTATCCTGATGTTTATTATGGGATGTCTCTATCATGTATTTGAGTCATGTTGTCATACCCCGATGTTCCGATCGGGAGGATTAATAATTTAAACAAGTCTTGTCAAGTCATTAGGTAAGTCCCCATAGTTTCAGGGCACTTGAGTTATTATACACTAATTAAGGTGTAGGCTCGAGTAAGTAATTGTAAGTTGAGCCTACGTGAGTAAGTGCACTTCAAGTGAACGGAAGAATATAAATAGAGAGTGAGATTCTCTCTATTTATCACTTCTAAAACACATCACTTGCTCTCTCAAGTGTGGCGCACTACTGAAGAAGGAAATTACTGGGACAAGAAGTCTACTGCTATTGGGGATATCTCTTACTATTTTGGTGCTGATTCTTCCTCTAAGGAAGTTGTGGGGTTTTCTCCTTCATGGTTTCCCTGAGGAAAACTCTTTCTGTCTCTTGTCTCTTGTGATGTGCTTATGTTTTATTGTTGTGCTTGTTATTCTCTCAGTGAAAAGATCCTAAGATCATAATGCTAACTTAAATGTTGAAAAACTAACATTATTAACTCAAATATGTGCCCCAATTAGGCCAAGTGGACCCAATGGTGCTAGTGACTAAAAATAGACTAGAAGGACTTCTGATTTAGACATGACTCTTGATTTAGACATATGAACAAATTGGAAAAGGGAGGATTAATAATCCTAACACCCCCCCTGAATTATAACTTGGAAAATCTATGGGCCCTGGTAACTAAGACCAAAGGTCACCCATTACAGCAAGTAAAGTAACTGCTCAATACAAGCAGCTGGGGAAAAAACAACATGGGAAAAAATCCCCCTCTAATTAAGCAGGTAAAATTAGGATCAATATGGTTCTTTTGTGCATAGGTATCCTGGGCCCTAGCATGTGAACCTATCCATGATTATGTCTGGAGGAATCTTTCTCTTTGGAAGAAGAATAATATGCTCAACTAAATCAGAAATATAGACAATTGCTAGATGAAGACGAACCCATGTAGAGAAACTGAAATCAACTGATAAGTGAGAAAAATTTCTTGAGGATTCAAAAAAAGTGAGGAAAACTCAAGAAAATGATATGTTGCATCCATGAACAGCAAACCATGAATGGTAAAAACATCCCCAAGTGTTAGGATCAAGTGTCCAGGCAGATGCCGAAAATCTTACTCTTTACCAGTTTTGCGAGGAGATGAGCATGTGACCAAAAGCAGAGAACCCTGGGACTATGGAGAGATAATTATTGAGCTCCATAATATGATATCTAAGGAGGATAAGTTCCTTCTCCTACTGAGGCTTTTATACCACATTAAATTGAGCACATATATTTGTGGACAAACACACAACTCACAAGATAGATCACACAATTTACTTAGCAATTGAAGAATGAAATGGTGCAAAAATGGAATGCAACTGTGAATGATTTCATTAGTAAAAAAAGTAATTTGATAATAATTACAATGTAATACAATGGCTAAATAGCCACATGGAATTCAAATCCACATGAGGAAATTCGAATTGATTAGACTATACTTGACTATAGGTAACTAAGAACTTGTCTAAATCATTATAGAAGGACTCAATATTTAAATGACCTTTTCTAAATCATTATCCAAGTTCATCGCAGTTCTAAAACACAACTCAAGTGTCTAATTCAGTGTTAACTAAGGGTAACTGACTATGGTAGGTGAGGAATGTGCCTCTCCTGCATGCAGCCATGCAAACCTAGTGCTAACTGAATGTAGAGGACTAGAAATTAATTTAAATAAATCCTAACTTAGCTTGACTAGTCACTAACTAAACTCAACTGATGAAGGTTGGTGTCAGCATTCCCAGTGGCTCCTAAATTGTAGGAATTGATCTAGGAGGCTACTAAACTGATGCATGCAAGTGAAATTAGTGGCAGTATGCCTCAATTAGTGTTCCCCACACTTTAGTAACTGAAACATGTGCCCCAATTAGGCCAATTGGACCCAATGGTGCTACTGACTAAAAATAAACTGGAAGGACTCATGATTTAGACAGATGACCAAATTGGACAAGGGAGGATTAATAATCCCAACATTATATAGTATTAGGATTATTCATAGGTATGGTAGATGGTATAGATGGTGGTATTATATGTGTATCAACCTTCAAATATGTTTTTAAATTAGAATCCAAAGAATCACATATAAGCATATCACTAGACTCATGGAAATACACTGGTAATGAATCCTCTATATGGAAGGATAAAGAATGAGATGTTCACAATATTCAAGGAGGTTCTGAGTATTGATGCCAAGAAAAAAGGAGGATATTCTGAAGCACATGAGATCAAGGTAAGTGGTATGACACAAATAAGGGTTAATTTGGCTAAGCAAACATCCTGGAAATCACTGGGTTGCGCATCATGAATGAGAGAGGTATGCACAAAGTGTGAAGGATTTGGCAAATAGATCCTAGAATCTAAGATAGGATATTTAGAGAACAATGAATAGGTGATAGGATCATCATTAATATCAATATAAGATCCATATGTTACTTCTTTTTCATCAATAGTATCAGAAGAAGAAAAATCACCTTCAAGAGACACAGAAAAAGATGGCTCTTCAATATTTGGTTCTTCAATTAAGCAGGAAGCATTCAAAACAAGGAGAGTAGAAGTAACATGAACTGTATGAGAAATTTATTCATCAATGAATGTAGAGGCTAATAAATATTGAGAGAGAGAATAAGAGGAGATGTTGGGTTCGCTCCATGCTTCATCTTCTATTTCCCGCAAACCAAAAGCTTTGTCCAAATTCTTCCAAAGATCAAATGGATACTCGACAAAATATATGAAATGATGTATATTTGGAAACATTCGTAAATACATAATTCCATAAGTTCTATCACAATTATTTAGCCAATCAATCTTCTCTTCATAAGACTCAACTTCGCTCAATGCACCAATGGAGAAATCAAAGAGACATTGCCTCTTCAAGTATGTGCTCATCTTGGGATTCCAATCAGCATAGTAGAGGAACTTTTGAATCCATATTAAATTTATTGATATGCTCTAGGAGATAATCTCTACAACCTACAAAAAAAAACTAGGAGAAAATATTGTAAGCTAGACAAGCTCTTCTTCAGAGAGGGATATGAGACTGGATGCGCTCCTCAACTCTATAGAACTTGATCAACCTTAATGCTCTGATACCATGTAAAAAGAATAGATCAATGCTATGAGAAATGATGCTAAGAAGAAGCACAGGTAATAGATCTAGGCTACTAAGAATTCTCACAAGCATACACAGGAAAAATAGAGAGAAGAAAAGAGGTTGAATCACATGAATGAAGTGATGATTATTGGTGTGTATCCTTCTCTTGAATAATGATGATTAATAGTGTAAATAAATAGTACATCCCTCGTAGGAAAATCAATATGTATGGAGACAACACATAAATCTCAAAAAGGCTGACTTACCAAAATATAGCAAACCCCTATAGGTGGCTAAAGCACTTCCTGAATCTATCAAGGACCTCACGAATTGGAAAAATCATGAGTGAGTTGTCAATGAGATGGGAAAAACATTCTAATCCTAGAAAATGGAGGAAAATTCATGAAGGATGGGTTGGCAACAAAAGCACCTAGTTTCCTAGTTTGACTAACTTTACCTTATCCACAGAAAAGTAGGAAAACCAGAATAAACCAGAATCGGTTGTAAAGTGTTGTATACTAATTCTGGATGGTCAAAAGGTGGTCAATATTAACCCAGAATTAGAAATAAATAATTACTAGGATATAGATGGCATGTATTGACTTTAAGGTGCAAGTGGATGCCAACTAATTAAGCTAGTGGGTGAATAATTAATCAAACAATGATTAATTATTTTATCCTAAGTTTTGAGTGGGTTTAATATATTACAAAAACACTTCTTATAAGTTCATTGATTATCATGTGTTACCATTGATTTTCATGCATGAGTACAGTAGTGTGCATTCAATCACCCATCATCGAAACATTATTGAAATTTCACAAACAATGTTAACTAACAACATGAGTGTGACTTAGCAAGAGAAATCTTGCATCCAATGGAAAATTAGGCACTAATATAACAATTACATTAACCTGACCTTTTACATTATTTGCAAAATGTATGTATGATGAAAGGAATGCTGATGGTCCACATCGATGGTAAACGAAACCAATGATATATGATTAATTGTGCTTAGTTTGTATCCAGAATGTATGAAAAATGAAGTGTGTGAAAATCCCTAATAAAGCATACTAACCTTTTTCCTTATCACTGCGTAGGTTAAGGAGAAGCTAAACCATTAAGGGAGAGGGATGCCACTACAAAGGGAATCCCGGTGGGGTTAAGGAAAGGACAGTGACAAAGGAGAAGGAATGTGGGGCAGGCTCATGGGAAAGAGGAGGGGGAACATAGACAAGAAATGAGAGTAGAACTGAGGGTATATAATGGACTCAAGAGAGGATCGCAAGGGTTTTGGAGAGGGAATCAAGGGTTACGCAAGGTTTATTATGTTCCTAAAGGTGGGATAGGGATTTTATGGCAGAATTAGGACTATTTTAGGTCCTTTTAGGGAACCTTTTGATATTTTTGTGATTTTTGTATTTTTAGGGTTCCCTATAATTCCACCTTAGGGTTTTTAGGGATTTATATCCCAACGAGAATTCGTAGGGAAGATGGCCGAAATTTTAGGGAGGGCCAAAAGTGCAAAAAAAAAAATTTATATTTATATTTTTTGGGTTTCTAACATAAATTTGCAGAACAAAATTTGACCTAGCACTAATCCTAAACTAACCCTAGAACTAGGTTTTTTTAGAAGATAAAAGGTGTGAAAACCAAGGGAACTAACCCTAGCAAAAATCCCTATCACAAACTAGGGCATATATAGAGGATGGCTAACCTCGAGAGGAATAGTTTCTAGGTCAAGTAACTAGCCTAGAAAAACTAAGGAGAAACCCCATGCAAACCTCACAAGGAGATGTGGCTTAGTTTTCTAAGGTGACAAGAATGAAAGGTAATGGCATATCCTAGGAGAAAGTGAAACACTAGGTATACCACTAACACTTGAACTTGCACATCCACCAACATTTAAATAAAAAGATGAGTATCCTGACCTCTTTGTGCTTGTGTTCATCCAACAAATTAAAGCATCAACAAAAGCATAGAATTCACCAAATAATTAGAAGAAAAAATTTCCATTAACCCATAAAATAAATCCTCAAGAGGGGTGCATCCATCTAAAGAGCCTTAGCTGGGGTAAAACAAGTGCATAATGTAATATCCCATAGGTTCTATATTTGAAATGAAAGTGAGGAGATCTATTTATATGATCTCACAGTCACTTTTTAACAGTATCCAGGCTTACATGCCTTAAAAAAAGTAAATTTGAAATTATAAAATGTCAACTAAAAATTAAAAGAAAATAATAATAAAATATAGCCTAGGGTAAGGGCAAGGTAGGCTACATGGGTTATTTTTACCCCCATGTGCCAAAATACACTCAAATAAGTGAATCACTCCAAACAAAAGGTTGTAGTGAGCTAGAGGGAGGGCATTATACCCCATATAACCCCTACAATGTTGTAAAATCCCTCAATGCTCTCCTCAAATCATCAAAATGGTCTGCCATGGAGGATATCTTCCTCTAAGGAGATCAGGCTAGGGAGATCTGGCACCAACAATATGAGAGGATAGAAAAGTGTCATAAGTGGCTATGAGTGTAGACAAAGGTCTCACTACTAAATCAAAGGCCACCTGATCATCTAAATAAGATATGGATCCATATGACCCAGTGGTGAACCCTAAGGGGCCACAGACAACAACCCCGATGTTAAAAACCCCAATAAAGGGAATTTAGTAGTGCCATTAAGCTATATTACCCCTAAAGGATGAACAAAGGGCCCAACCATGAGAACCATTTCTCAATAACACCCCTCCTGGTAAAAAAAATTGGCCTTCTCTCCCTGGGGTGCACCTGAAGGTGCATTGGGTATAGGTGAAACGTAACATTGGCTCCAAATACAGGATAGGTGCTCTTCTCAAAAGTGCTCAAGAACCTATGAATATTCTTGTACCTATAGAACTACACACATATTATATGTCGAAAGGGATTAAAATCATCACGGGTTAAACACTTTGTCATGGCTTGTTCCCAAAATGAGGGAAACAAACTAAGAACAATAAAAATTAACAAGATGATGAAAAGAGATAAAATGCAATGCACATTAGAAAGCCTAATGCAACTAAACTAACCTAAACCTAGTATCCAAAATATGTTAAGTAAAATCATAACACCAATGTAACTATTTAAGTAAGCAATTCATACCAGATATCTTATCTTTGTCCTTTAATGTAATCCATGAAAATACCTCATTTATGATATCTTGATTCTGTACCAGGATATTTATCTGGGTGAGGTCATGAATACATACCTTCTTAAGAACCTGGAAGATTTTAAATTGGTACCACAAAGAAGCATCCTTTTGACAAACTTTGTTGATCCATTCTTATAGAGGACTTTTGTATTTGACAAATTCATCATATGCATCTTATAAGAAAAAATTCTTCATGAAATTCACCCTTAAATACTGAACTTGGGAGGTTATTCATAGATTCAGATCTCACAAACATTCACATATGATTTGCGACCTATCTTTGCATTTACTCAGGCATTTCTTTGGACATACAATGATATTTTTTATCTTTTCCACAGTCATGTGAGTAACCCCAATAATCCTTTAACTCTTGAAATTGTCAACAATATGATTCATACCTTCATGCTTCACATGAAAATATAAACAATAAATACTATAAAACTAAGGAATAAAAATAATAATTTTCCATATACCTTCCTCAATCTTTTTGAGATATATCACTAAGGGATTATCGATGTAGGGTAGAGTGGGTTTCACAAATTCTTCATCGCTTCTTGAGGAGCATGACTGAGAGTGATAATATGGGCTCATCATATGAAAAATATATGGAAAATAATCCTTTATGTAACATGATTCCCTACTGCAGGATGAGTATGGAGGACATATCATGGAAGAATCACCAGAGATGCTAAGTCCCAAAGATTCAAACTTTTCATCATAATGGGCCATATGCATATGTCAACTATATGCAAAGTCTAGTGATACTTCATCTTCAGTTATAGTGGAAAAATATTTGATCGATTATTCACCATTAGCCTAATAAGTTGAAGGAACAATCATATCTCATTCCATATGGTCTTCATAAATCATGTCCTCATCATCCTTGCTTAAGGTGATTAAAAGCACTTCCTCTTATCCATATTTATGCAGGAATGCAACATAATACACAAATAACCATAGAAACAAATATGCAGTGGAAATAACACTTCATTTCATTAATCAATAACTGAAACTTGGTTACATACATAATGGAAATAAACTAGCTAAAGTGTTGGTAGCTTATCTCTGAGAAGAGATGTGGCGGCTACATGCCTTTGAACTCTGTGTTACAATGAGGCTCGAAGGCCTATATATTATTAAAAAACAATGGAAACCCTACACATCCAAAAACCTAACCCTAGGATGTGAAACACCAAAATGTGGGCCCCGTTGGGTAACTTGTTACATCAATTTCCTGGGGTCGTAACTTTAGCATACTACCTCCGTTTGACATGCATCATACATCGTTAGAAAGTTTGTTTAAGGAATACATCCATGATAAAAAAAATATTGAGACCAGAATAGACTCATATTTTCCTGAGCATTCGATGTCGAAAAAATGTCGTTTAGGGCCTCAAAACGGCTCTGGAAGTTTAGGATCCGAAAACTGCCAAAATAGTAAATTGTGCAATAATTAAGGAAACTATAAAACTGAAAGAAATAATGGTGGGGGTCCAAGTGGAATAGGTGGGTGGCCACCAATATCCTCCTGGATCATTCCTCCCTCCTTAGGAAGCAATGATCGCCATTGCGTTGAGTTCCTCCATGAGATGAGGAAACTTCTACTGAACTTGGTCCCTGGTGAGCCACTCTCCCTGGTGAAGGAGTTGGCATGCTTTGACAACTCAATAAAGCTAGATATTCTACTAGAGGGTGTTCTTGGTCTATGTGTCCATAATTCGATCAATTGTGGATTATTCCATGCAGTTGGGGTTTAACTCTATTGGTGTGAGTTGTTATGCCATGTCTGATGTGTCCAGTAGAGGTGGAAAGTAGGGCCGAAGGTGGTCCACATTGAACACTGGGTGCAGACCAAGGAATGGTGGAATACTAAACTCAAAGGAATTGTCCCCAACAGCCTTGGTGATGGTGTATGGCCCATATCAAAGCAAGCGAAGCTTGTGGTGGGGTCCAGTGAGGCGCTCCTTCTGCAAATGTAGCCACACATTGTTTCCCACTTGGAAGTTGTGTTGCACCCAATTTTGATCATGTCATTGCTTGTAATTAGCATTGGATCTATCCAATATGTCATGAACCTGTTGGAAAATGTGCTAAATGTGCTCAATGAAGCTATTTGACTTGGAAAATTCAGACTAGATATGAGCTGAATCATCCTGAGTAGCTGCAAATGGAATGGCTATGTCAATGGGACATAGTGGCTGGAATCCAAAGCCCACCTGAAAGGGGTTGTGGTTGGTTGAGATGTGAAGGGACTGGTTATAGATATGTTGTACATAGGGGAGGCTCTGATCGCATGTGCATGGATGCTTTGAGTTGTACATGCACAAAATGTGTACAGCCATCTTGTTGGTGACCTCTGTCTGGCCATCAGTCTGCAGATGGAAAGCTGTGGAATTTGTGAGCTTGGTGTCTAGAATTGACCATAGGCTAGAACAAAATGTAATAAGGAACCTGTTGTCCTAGTCTTATATTATAGACTATGGTATTCCAAAGTGTACCCACATTCATTCAAATAAGAGTTTAGTAGTGGTTTCTGCTGTGATATTCTTCTTGCAAGCTGCCATTATGGCCATCTTTGAGAATCTATCAATGACCAAAAACACACAATCATTACCATGATTATTAGAAGGAAGGCCTGACATGTAATCCACGGATATGGATTCCCAAGGTCAACTAGGGGTAGGGAACAGAGTATAGAGGCCTTTCTTCTTGATGGATGGTTTGGAAGTGGCACGGGCAATGCAGGATTAGATGTACTTCCCAATGTCATGTCGAAGTTTTGGCCAATAGAAATACTTCTGTAGTACTACAACTATTTTCTTGACCCTGAAATGTCCAACAACCCAACTATAGTGCACTTACCAAATCATCTTGGTATGCTCACTTGAAGGAACACAAAGGTGTCCCATGTGACATAGTAGTACATCCTGGAGGAGAAATTTTGAAACTTAGTTTCCCTCCAAGAGTGTCCGGTATGTGTGGCTGAATTCTAGATCGCTCTTGTAAAGAAGGGGCCAATCAGAAGTCTTGTGCCGACAAGAGTTGAGCACAGTGGTTATCACCACGATCAGTGGTCGGCTGAGGCAGTATGCAACATTATTGGTGCTTCCCTTCTTGTACTTGATGTTCAAATGAAACTATTGTAGATATGTGTACCACTTATGATGGAGATCATTCTATAACTTTCCTTGTGTCTATATGAACTACAGAGGTCATTGGTCTGTGTGGATGATCATTTCCTTCCCCAAAATGTAATGCTTCCATTGTTGGAAAGCCTGTACAATGGAATACATCTCTTTGTTATAAGTGGGATATTTGTGGACTGTTTCGGATAGTGTCTCACTGTGATATGCCATTGGATGCCCTTGTTGAGTAAGGACTCCCCAATATCATAGTCAGAGGCATCTGTCTCGATCTCAAATGGTTGTTGCAAGTCTGGTAATGTGAGCACTGGGGCATAGCAAAGGTGATGTTTCAATTCTGCAAATGCCTTCTGCTGATTTTTTGACCAATTTTTTTTGCTTTTTCTCCTCCCTTGGTAACTTGACTCAAGGGCCAAGTGATATGAGAGAATCCCAACACAAACCTGTGGTAGAAATTAGCAAGGCCCAGAAATCTGTAAAGCTCTATTAGAGTAGTTAGGGCTGGCCAATCTCGAATGACTTGGATCTTTGTTGGATCCACCTGTACCCAACACTCAGTAATAATGTATCCCAGATACTAAACCTGGGTCATGCCAAAAGTGCACTTATCCAAATTGGCACACAACTTGTGCTATTGCAATGTTTGGAGGACCTGTTGGATGTTGTCAAGGTGCTCTTCCCAAGTCTGGTTGAATATCAAGATGTCATCCAAGTACACTACTACAAATGAGTTGGTGAATGGATGCAAGATGTCTTCCATTTGTTGCATGAAGGTTGTAGGAGCTTTTGTTAGCCCAAAAGGCATGACCAACCATTCGAAAAGACCCTCCTTAGCTTTGAAGGAAGTCTTCTAGACATCGATCGGTTCGATCGGTACCTGGTGATACTTGGACATTAAGTCGATCTTGCTAAAATATTTGGCCCCTTTAAGCTGGTCCAAGAGGTCATCAATCCGAGGGATCGGGTACCTATTCTGAACAGTGATCTTGTTCAGTGCCCGATAGTCAATACAAAGTCTCCAAGTCACATCCTTCTTTTGTACCAACACGATCGAGCTCCCACAGGGTGATGAGCTTGGCCGGATGTGACCCTTCTGTAGCAGCTCTTGAATTTGCCTCTTGATTTCATCATTCTCCATAACAGAGTGTTGATAGATCAGTCCATTGGGAAATGACGCACTTGGTGTCTAATCGATGGGCTACTTGACCTGACAATGGAGAGGCACCCCGATGGGTGAGGTGAATATGTCTCGGTACTCCTCCACAACATTGTCTATTTGTTGTTGTCATGAAAATGGGCCCTGTTTGGAGGTCATGGCCACGATCTTCTCTTTCACTAAGGGTGGATCATTAAGAAAACAAACTTCTTGATTTTGGAAATGAGCTTACTGCATTGTTTTGTAATAACCAAAGAGATAGCAGTAGGAGGTGGTACCTCTGGTATCCTGTACAAATTATTTCCCAACGTAATAATAATAGAACAAGGCCAGGACTCATACACAGCATGTCACTTCCATAAGTGTGGTTGACCTAATAATACATCACAAACATTAAGAGGAGCAATATCACATAATACCTCATCGTTGAAGGGCTTGATTTTGTAGGGAAGGAGGCATTGCTAGCTGATGCGGAGATCACATCCTTGGTGAAGCCACCCGATGGTGTACGGCCGCGGGTGTGCTGTGGTCAGCAAAACCAACTACTTCATGACCTTTGGTGAAATCAATTTCTTTTGGCTCCCACTGTCGATGATGAACTATAGCAAGGAACCCTTTACCCACATATGGGAGTGGAAAAGACGCTCCTCCTCCTATGAATCCTCTGGTTCTTCCTTTTGGATCTTCTTGGTAGCAACGGTGGCATTGGGCTCTACACTGATAATATTATTCCCTCAGCCATTCCCCTTATTAGGTTCTAATTCAGTGTTAGAGTATGCATTTGATTTAGAATCCTTTATCTCGGCCATCAGTGACTACTTGGCTCGACACTCACTTGTGTTGTGAGTGGGGCTCTTATGGAACTCACACCACTTTCTTGCTTTCTTCTTTGACTTTACAGTGTTTCTCTTTGCTTGAGGCTTTCACAATTTTTCTTGAGTCGCCATGCCTTGGCTGTGTCCTTGGTTCTCCGGTTTGCGGGCACCTTTCCCTTACTTCTAATTCACAGATCCAAAGTCTCACTTTTTCTATTTGACTTTTTGCTCAATTTTGGCAGCATACTGATATGTCGTACCAAGCGAGGAGATGTCAAGGAACTCCATTTCATCCTGAATGTATCTGTGTAGACAACTATGGTACTTCATCACCAAACATTTCTCTGAATCTTTGATACCCAACTTGGTGTGGAGGGTGTGGAACAGATTCATCAGCTCATGCACATCTTGATCTCTTTGCTACCATAGCGTAGTCCATTGTATGTACTTGTCCTCATAGCTCGCCACCAAATAATATTGTCCCTTTATGGCATCTTGAAAAGAATTCCAAGTGGGTATGGAAGAGAACAGAGAGGGTTCCTCCTTGTCCTTTCTCACACAATAGGTTTCCCACCAGTCCTTGACATGGGGGGTGGATTTGAGTAGAGAAAAAGTAATCTTCTCCTAGTCAGAAAATTCATGAACCGAGAAATATCCTTCTAATAGATTCAACCACCTATCTACGACATTTGCATCTATTCAGCCATCTAATATGGGAATGTCGAAGTTTACTTGTACCTTAAAAGGGGTTGTGCCTCCAGAGTGGCTGCTAGATGCAGATGCGCCACTAGTGGGAAGTTGTTAAAGGATTTGGGAGAAGTTATCCATCATCAAGTTCCTCCTCAAGCAACATTTTGATAGGATCTTCTGCACCCTTTTCTTTCTTTTCATCCCCCATGGGTGCCCATCGGGATTTACAAGGCTGATATTGCAAAGGTTGAACTAGATCGAGCCCTAACTCTTTTTTTCCCCACCCTCGTTGGGGACATGCAAAGAAGGATTGAGAAAGAGAATATTTCTCTAATACCACTGATCTAGATTTATGTAGGAATGCAATAGAATACACAAATAGCCATAGAAACAAATATGCAGTGGAAGTAACACTTCATTTCTGATAGGTATAACTCCCGATTCAATATTATTCCAATGCCAATGCATATATTTATACAATTGATATGACGGTTGTGTTTCACCTTCCACCCAACCTTTTTGGCTTCCTACTATTCAGATTTATTTATTTATTTACAATATATAATCCCTATGGATTATATTCTAACAATCCCCCTCTTAATTTGAAGGGGTGTTCGTAAGTCCGAGCATGTTTCTAAATCTTTCAAACTTTTCTCATCCAAGCACTTTGGTGAAGATGTCTGCAATTTGATCATTTGTGGAACAATGTCGAAGATGGACTGTCTTGGCCTCTACATGATGTTGAATCAAATGATACTTTGTGTTGATGTGTTTGGTTTGATCATGGAATCTAGGATTCTTATCCAGCTTGATTGCAGAAGTATTGTTGATCAATAATGGTGTGGAGTCCTCTTGTTTTTCTTGCAAATCTTCAAGTATCTTCCTGAGCCATACTATTTCTTTCATTGCTTCAGCTGCAGCCACATATTCTGCTTCTATTTTTGAATCTTCCAGAACTGACTCTTTGCGTGATCTCCATGAGACAACTGCTGATACAAGACTCATAGTGTATCTAGAAGTTGATACTCCTGTCTCCTTATCACCATCAAAATCTGAGTCTGAGTACCCAATAAGTTTGAATTCATCCACTTTAGAGTACTTGAGTCCAACGTCTTGAGTCCCCTTCAAGTATCTTAGAACCCTCTTTGTAGCTGACCAGTGTCCTTTACAAGGTTTATGCATGAACCTTGAAAGTATGCCAACAACATAAGAAATATCTGTTCTAGTTGTTGTAAGGTAGATAAGACTCCCTACAAGTTGTTGATACTTGGTTTCATCCTCAAATTCTTTTCCTTCGCTTGATGTGAGCTTCATTTTCTGTTCCATTGGAGTAGATATAGGGTTGCATTCTGTCATGCAAAATTTGTTTAGTAGTTCTCCAACATATTTTTTCTAAGATAGGAATATGTACTTAGGATGTTGAGTGACTTCAATTCCTAAGTAATAGTGGAGATGTCCCATATCTGTCGTTTCAAATATCTTTTTCAAATCTTTCTTTATGGATGATATATAGCTCTCATTGTTCCATGTCATCAAAAGATCATCTACATACACCACAAGATACACAATAGATCTCCCAACTTTCTTTATAAACAGTGTTACATCATCAAGATCAAAATGTTTGAAATTTAACTTCAAAAGATGCTTGGTTAACTTTTCATACCATGTGCGAGGCGCTTGTTTTAGGCCATACAAGGATTTGACAAGATTGCATACCTTTTGTTCTTTTCCTTTCACAACAAATCCTTATGGCTAAGACATGAAGACATTCTCTTTCAAGTCTCCATTCAAGAAAGTATTCTTCACATCCATCTGATGAACTTTCCACCCTTTCTGAGCAACTAAAGAGAGTAAGGTGCGGATGGTAGCCCATTTTGCTGTAGGAGAGAACGTTTCTTCATAGTCAATTCCTTCCTTCTGTGCATAGAATTTTGCTACAACCCTCACTTTGTGCTTGTCAAGTGAGCCATCTGATCTGTATTTGTTCTTGTACACCCACTTGCAGCCAATTGGTTTGGTTCCAACTGGAGGGTCAACCAGCTTCCAAGTTTCATTCTTTATGAGAGGATCATACTCATTCTGCATAGCTTCTTTCCACTCAACTCGAGTAGAAGATTCTTCAAAGGAAGTTGGTTCAAAGTTAGCAGACAAATTAAATTCACAATCAAATGATACATCATCACCTAAATTATCTGCTTCTCCTCCATGTCTTTTCGAATTTCTTGTTCCCGTATTTCCAACTTCATCTGGATGGACAATTTCAAGTGTCTTTGTGGCCCATTTATGAATCTTCCGTGATGGTCCTGGTTGATCAGGTGGTGGTGCTTCATCATTGATTGAGATTCTTTCAATTCTCTCAATCACATCATCCAGTTGAACCTCTTGTTCAAGTGAAGTAGAAAGAACTTCTTCATGCGGGGGATTTGGTGCTTCATATGGAAATTCCAAAGGTTGATCCAGAATAGGAATCCCCCCTTCAAGGTTTGGAATTTCATATTCATTTTCAGAATATGTCTTTGGATGAGGATAACTTTCCAAATGATCAAGCTATCTCTCAATAGACTGGTCACTTTTATTAGTCTCAAGAAAAATGACATCTCTGGATCTAACAAATTTCTTGTTTACCTCATCATACAGACGGTATGCCTTGGAGTATTCTTCGTACCCCAGGAAAATGCATTTTTTGCTTTGAGCACCAAGATTGTTTCTTTACTCCTTTGGAATCAAGGCATAACAGGTGGAACCAAAAACTCTGAGATGCCTGACTGAAGGGAGATGGCCAAACCACATTTCATGTGGAGTCTTGTTATCAAGAGCATTTGAGGGAATTCTATTTCTCAAATAGGCTGCACATTTTACTGCATCACCCCAAAACATTAGTTTTACATTCTTGAAAAACATCATTGAGCAAACCATATTCATTATGGTTCTATTCATTCTTTCTGCTACACCGTTTTGTTGAGGATTGTAGGGAACTGTAGTCTAATGTGCAATTCCATGTTGGTGAAGATAATCTTCAAAAGCATTTGAAGTGTATTCTTTCCCATTATCAGTACGAAGTGTACCAATTTTTGATTGTGCTTGTTTTTCTATCAATGCATGAAAGTATTTAAATGTTTGAAATGCTTCTAATTTTGTCTTTAAACAGTAAATCTAGCACATTCTTAAGTAGTCATCAATAAATGTCATAAAATACTTATTCCCATTTGCAGAAGGAATTGGCATTGGGCCACATAAATCAGAATGCACTAATTCTAATTTCCTACTTGCTCTGAAATTAGATTCATGGAATGGCAGCTTACTATGTTTCCCTAATATACATGCATCACATTTGTTCTTCTCTTTGGGAATGGTGGGCAAACCAAATAAACCATTCTTTCTCAACAAACGAAGACTGTTATAATTTAGATGACCAAATCTTGCATGCTACAATGAACTAGATGAAAAATTACCTTCTCCATGCTGAGAGAGGTAGGCATAGTTCTGAACTCTTGCAGATGAACCCTTGAGCTTCAGCAGCTTCCCATCTTCGTATCCAGTCATGATGACTTGGTTGTCAGAGGACTTTCTTACTTCAACGATTCCATCAAACATGTGGATGGAATGGCCTCACTGTTGAATCTCCACCAAGGACAGCAGGATTCTCTGCAACTCTAGAAGATAAAGAACATTCTTCAACAAGAAATCAAGGAATCCAGGCATCTTCAGTCGAATGGTGCCCATTCCCTTTGGTTTAAGACTTGACTTATCTGCAAAGTAAACTATGCCATCTATTGTTTCATTAAGTTCTTCAAAATAGTCTTTTCTAAATGTCATGTGTGATGTTGCACCAATATCAAGCAGCCAACAATCTTTGTAAGATGAAAGTGAAGTCATTTCATTAATTCCAAGATTACAATGTGCACCAATACAAGAATCGAAATATTTACTAGCATCTTGATTTTTACTGTCATCTTTCTTCTGGTTATGCTTGTCTTTGATGGAGTCCTATGAAGCCCAACACTGGTCTGATGTGTGCCCAGTATTTCCACAACGCTTGCACTACAAATATGATCTTCTGCCCCCTCTACCTCGGAAGTTTCTTCTTCCTCTGCCTCTCTCTTTGCCAGAGAGAGTGACACCAACTATAGATGCTATAGATTGCATCTTTCGCAACTGTTAGTGTAATTTACAATAATGAACTTAATATGAGAAAGAGAATGAGATAATAGAAAAACAATAACCTTGCAGGTCTACAGTCTCTACCAAGATGATTTACAATGTTAATATCTCAACTTCAAGTTTTAAAAATGATACAATGACAGAGAAAATATTACAACCAATAGTCAACAATTATCTCAGCTCTTCGCAGATTTGGAAATCCAAAACTTTATGCAGTCAACATGATGGGTAGTCTCAGCAATCTCCTTTCACATAGAATGTGATCACAACTTCAGTCTTCAAGTGGATGTTTGCAGCAATATTTAGATTCGGCCTCCATGCACTTCACAAGCAGTCTTGAGGGAGAGCACCAGCTCGATTACAACATTTAGGTGGATATGAGCAGCTTTAGGAAAATGGAAGTAATTTACAACAAACACCAACAGTATTCTATTGTATCTATCACTCAAGCTCAAAGCACAACTTCAAATCGAAAGGAGAAAACCTAGCACTCACATACATTCTAACTCAAAGCTTTAATAAAGAAGTCATGGGCATCTTCAATACACATCAACCATATGAAAATACCAGTCACAACTCTTACAAACTCGAACCACGAGAGGCCACTCGCATGAGAAATTTTGCAGACTATTTCACTCTTTAGTGCAAAATATTAGGGCAAAAATTAGGGTTTTTTTATTTCAATGAACAAAAATGTTTTACCTCCACGCTCATAGCTCACATAAATCGTAGTGTAGTGAATGTCTTCAATGGTCTCATATATCACAATGCAATCTATACAATCACAAGCCACAGCATATACAATCACAGGCCGCATCAAATATGAGTCACAAGCAGCATACATTATTTCTCCAGCACAGTAATCAGTCTTCAATATATGATATATATCAATCACAACACCAGCACAGTAATCAGTCTTCAATATATGATATATATCAATCACAACACAATATATGACATATCGGTCACAACATAATAAATCAATCTTTCGCAATATATCAGTCTTCAGTCTTCAACGCAATATGCACGCAGTATATCAATCTTGAGTCTTCAATGAGAGAAGTTTGAGTTTGGACAAATGAGAGGCAGTGGGAAGGGCCGAAACCTCCACGCTGGTCTCCTAGTTGTAGAATACGAGATGAGTTTCACACTTTAGAAGCATTATTCAACTCGGTCTTCAGTTGTAGTAAAGGTCTCATATCCAAATGAAACGACTCCGGGTATTGATAGACTCAAGACATAGCTCCACATAGTGCCTTCTGAAAGAATATCAACTCTCTCTAATATGCAGCGAAGCACAATCCAGTCTCCAACTAGTAGATATACTCAATGCACGCAGTAGTCTGGAGTTTAGGGTTTCAGTACACCAAAGGGAGCCCACAAAAAATTAGGGTTTACCATAGTCTCAAATCAATACATCTCCACCAATATCAATGCAATATCAAGTCAATATCAACGCATCTCCAAGCCAATCTCAACGCAGTTTATTAGTCACACCAACACTTCAGGAAGTGCTATTATACATACATATATAGAGTCTTCAACGTAGTAATACTATCGTTCTATACTTTATAGCATTCAAGGTATCACCAAAGGAGGAGATTTTCGATCACTCGCTGCAGATTGCACGTTTCCAAAATTTTGACTTTACTAAATTCACTTCTAGCGGTGGCAAGGCTGATCGGTTTTGTTTTTTAGCACTTAACAACTGCAAGGAGGCTCTTTCACTCTTTGACAGACTCAGTGAATCTTCAAGTCATGAAGGGGCTAATTAAAATAGAAAGAAACCATCTAACTATGATGATGCTATTGCAAGCATTGAAGCTGAACTATATCGAGATGATGCGCAGGATAATGAAAAAGTAACTTCAGAATAAAAAATTGATTTTGGATCTGTGGGCCAAGTAGTGGACGACTTCATGAAAGCCGCACCATCAGAGTGGACCTCAATCCTCAATGAAAGGAAATCAGAGTTTGCAACAGTTCACTACGAAGGAAATTCATATTGGGTGCGTGAATATTTCATAGCACACAGATTGTGCAACGGTGGTAGCTCAACGTTAAACAACGAAGTGGGATGTGAATTGATTTTGAGTTACGAAAGTAAGAGAACAGTCTGGCAAATGATAAGAGTATAACACATACAAATGAATGCGCAGAGGATGGTAAAGAGAAACACATGCAAATGGAAGACTGATGGAGCAGGCAGCCTGGCAATGCACTGGCAAGCTGAATGCCAGGACTGAAATGCAGCAGGCAAGAGTTATGGCAAATAGCCAAGCTTTGATACCACTGATAGGTATAACTCTCGATTCAATATTATTCCAATGCCAATGCATATATTTATACAATTGATATGACGGTTGTGTTTCAACTTCCGCCCATCCTTTTTGACTTCCTACTATTCAGATTTATTTATTTATTTACAATATATAATTCCTACGGATTATATTCTAACAATATCATTAATCAATAACTGAAACTTGATTACATACACAATGGAAATAAACTAGCTAGAGTGCTGGTAGCTTATCTCTGAGAAGAGATGTGGCGGCTACATGCCTCTAAACTCTGTGTTACAATGAGGCTTGAAGGCCTATATATTATTGAGAAACAATGGAAACCATACACATCTAAAAACCTAACCCTAGGAGGTGAAACACCATAATGTGGGCCCCGTTGGGTAACTTGGTACATCAATTTCCTGGGGTCGTAACTTTAGCATTCTACCTCCATTTGAAGTGCATGATACATCGTTAGAAAGATCTATTTAAGGACTACATCCATAAATGAGAAATATGAAGTCCAGAACGAACTCATCTTTACCTAACCATTCGATATCGAAAAAACGTCGTTTAGGGCCTCAAAATGGCTATGGAAGTTTAGGATCCAAAAACTGCCAAAAATAGTAAATTGTGCTATAATTAAGGAAACTGGAAAACTGAAAGAAACAATAGTGGGGGTCCAATTGGAATAGGTGGGTGGCCACAAATATCCTCCTAGATCATCATCCCAAATAGTGTCAAATTCTAGCTAAACCTAAGTAAGTTCATCAAGTTGTTCTTCCTTGCTGCGACGTATCGAGACAATGATACCTAGTCTCGAGGAATCATAGAAAGGAAGACCCATAAACTCTGAATAACCATATTCCTTAGAATTATCGTCACTATGTTCCCAGAGATCTGGTATATCATAAGGATTTTTTGTATGTTGGAAGGGAGAACTAGCATCATATCTTTATGTTCTTTAGCTTCTTTAGTTAGGACTTTTGGATCTTCATATATAGGATCGTCATCATATTCATGTTCTTGGGATCTTCCTCTATCGTGATTGAGATATCTTCAGTTATACCTCGGACAATGGTTGCTTTGACCTGATCCTTGTTCTGGGATTCCTTCCTGAACATGGCCCTCGCATGTTGACATGAGGTATCCATTTGTCATGCCTCTCTGAATTATAGTTGATATAGAATTTTTCCACCAATTTTGCAAAGGATGATATTGTTCCTTTATATAGGCCCACAAACCAAGACAGGGCATGTCCTCCCACGTGAAGGACAAATGATTGCATGTAAATATATTCTACTTCTTTAATATGATATTCTGAATCCAAAGTCATAAGCTAAGCCACATGATTTGTGACATTATCGTTTCCATCCTTGAAGGTATGCTAGAATATCTTTGGTAACTCATGTAGATATCCTGAAAAGTTTGATAGATCAAAAGGAGATTTTGAATCCTATTTCTATTTTGATAGCAGTCGAATTATCACGATATTTAAATTCAAATGGAATATCATACTTGATTTCTTCACTCAAATATTTTTGTGTCTAGCTGCATCTAAATGTTTCTTTCCATATTTTGTCGATCATGGCCTTTCTTTCTTGTTCCTCGACACTATAATCGCAATCCATGTTGAATGGATCGATGAATTCTCTGAGTGAAGGAAAACATTTGTGAGGAAAACCCTCATACCAATTCCTGACAGTTAAGTTGTCTTGTAGGTGAAGAGACAACAAAAATAGCCTCATCTTAGTATCTTCCTACACGATATTTCTTTCCTAGATGAATTGCATGAATTCCTTCACATGTGTTGTTGCATGGTACTTATACTTCTAAAACAATGGGAAAAAATCCTTCCCGCCATATTGAATGGCATACTTATGTTGAAATCTCATAATTCCCAAAAAATACAATGTATCCATCCACAATTTGTAATTAGATGCCATCTTCTCATGCTTCCCTGTATTTGAAGAGAACTTCTTTATTTTTCTTTGATTGGAGTCACGAGGTGAGACCTGTCACATTAGTTAAACAAATCTCACAAAGGTACTAAACAAAATAAGGGTGTAGCTAATTAATGGGTGGGATAAATTCTTTGTGCATTCGTCAGGTAAGATCTGCAATATTAGTCACTCACAATAATATTTTCAAAATACTAAGAAATAATTACCTCAATTCTCTTACCGAATTTCATTCTTTCCAAGTGTGTGAATGACTCTAGATCAACCGCTTCAAATTTTGAAATGGTCCCCCACAACAACGCCAAAATGTTACCAGTTGAAATGGAAGTCCAAGACATCGGTAAGCATATTGGGATGAGGTGACCACTATCACCCTAGTCAAATTCTCCCAACTTGTTTTGAAGCCTGAAACACCTAGGGAAGAGCCCTATTACGACTATGAAAAGATACTAAGATATATTATTCTCTTTTGAGGTTGTTAATGATTAGTGCCTAATAGAGTCTAAAAAGTGAATAAAGGAGTAGTTATTAGTCCCAAATGATTAGTGCCAAATGTTATCCAACAAAACACATGTGCAATCAAGTGCAAGTAGTTATCAATAATACCCAAGCATGTGTGGCTTCTCGCCTAGTTTTTGTATCATCATTGAACATTTGAACAATAGTATAACCACCTAGAGGTTTTCCTTATTCCCAAGTGTTAAAAACAAGGCACCCATGCAAATATCATATAACATATTAGTATAGCAGCATGTATAATATGTTAGTGAGCATACCACATTGATTATTTATAGCAACATCAATTATGTGAAAATAATGAACAACAATCCATACAATGGTATCAACAATAACTATTTATTATAAATTATATGTTGATCATCAGTCCTCGATCACAACATTAGTAGCAACATTATCACATGATTTTAAAGCCATGTCACGAAAATAATATAACAAATATATAACAACCATTATCATGAAAAGAACATAGGAGCACTCCTTAAAAGTTCATTACTTATCATGTGTTATCATTGATTTTCACACATGAGTTTAGTAGTTTCCATTCAATCACCCATCATAGAAACATTATTGAACTTGCACAAACAATGTTAGCTAACAACGTGAGTGAGACTTAGCAACATAAATCTTGCATCCAATGGATAACTAGGCACTAATCTAACAATTGCATTAACCTAACCTTGTACATTATTTGCAAATTGTATGTATGATGAAAGGAATGCTGACAATCGACATTGGTTCTAAATGAAACTAATGATATATAATTAATTATGATTAGTTTGTATGCAAACTATATGAAAAATGGTCTACGTCAATAGCCCCTAACAAAGCTTACTAACATTTTCCTTGTCACTGCATAGGTTAAGGATAAGGTACAAAAATAAGGGAGAGGGTTGCCACTGTAAATGGAAGCCCCGTGGAGTTAACGAAAGGTTGTCACAAAGGAGCAACAACGTGGGGCAGGCTAGTGGGAAAGACGAGGAGGAACATACCTGAGAAAGGAGGGTAGAAACAAGGGTAGAGAATGGCCTTAGGAGAGGGTAGTGAGGGTTAGGAAAGGTCTATTAGGTTCTTAAAGACAAGCTAGGGGTTTTAGGTAAGAATTAGGACCATTTTAGGGCCTTTTAGGGAAAATAATTATATTTTTGCAATTTTTATATTTTTAGGGTTCCCTATAATTCCACCTTAGTGTTTTTAGGGCTTTAGAGCTAAGGGAGAATTTGTAGGGAAGGTGGCCAAAATCTTAGGGAGGGCCAAAAGTGCAAAAAAAAATAAAATTTTTATTTGTAGGGTTTCAAACATAAAATTCCAAACCTAAATATGACCTAAAACTAATCCTATACTAACGATAGAACTAGTTCTTTTAGAAGAGAAAAGGTGTGAAAACCAAGGGAACTAACCCTAGCAAAAATGCCTACCACAACCTAGGAAATCTATGGAGGATGGATAACCTTAAGAGGAAGAGTTCCTAGGTCAAGCAACTAGCCTAGAAACACTAAGAAGAAACCCTAGGGAACCCTCACAAGAAGACATGCCTCAATTTGCTAAGATGACAAGAATGAAAGGTAATGGCCTATCCAAGGAAAACGTGCATCACTAGGGATACCACTAAGACTTGATTATGCACATCCACCAACATTCAAACAAAAATATGAGTAGCCTGACCTCTTTGTGCTTGTTTTCATCCAACAAATCAAAGCATCACCAAAAGAAGATAAACTCACCAAAGAATTACCAGAAAAAGATTGCATTTACCCAGGAAAAAACACCTGGAAGAGGAGCACATCCATCCAAAGAGCCCGAGCAGGGGTAAAATGGTGCATAGTGTATTATCCTATAAGTTATGTCTTTAAAATGAAAGTGAGGAGATCTATTTATATGATCTCGCAATGACTTTTTAAAAATACCCAGGCCTACATGCCTTGAAATAAGTCAATTTCAAATTATAAAATGTCAACTGTAAATTAAAAGAAAATAATAATAAATATAGCCTAAGGTAGGCTCAAAGTAGGATACATAGGGTACTTTTACCTGCAGGTGCCAAAATACCCTCAAATAAGCGAATCACTTTGGACAAAAGGCTGGAGTGAGGTGGAGGGAGGGCGCTATACCCCATCTAACCCCTAGAATGATGTAAAATCCATCAACTCCCTCCTGAAAGCATCAAGAAGGCGTCACATGGAGGATGTCTTCCTCTAAGGAGATAAGGCCAGTGAGAGAACGCGTTAGCAATCTGAGAGGCAAGGAGGGTGTCATAAGTGGATGTGAGTGCAGAAGAAGGTCTCACTACTGAAGCAAAGGCCACTTGAGCATGTAAACAAGAGACGGAGCCATATTACCTAGTGGTGAACCCTTAGGGGCCACATGCAACAACCCTGAGCTTAAAAACCCCAATAAAGGGAAGTCAACAATGCCATTAAGCCACAGTATCCCTCAATGATGACCAAAGGGACCATCCATGACCACCATTGGTTAATAACACCCCTCTTGGTCATAAAAACTAGCCTTCTCTCCCTGGGTTACACATGAAGGTACCCTGGGTATACACACAGCGTAAAAGGTTAAGCAAAAATAGTTTAAAAAAAATTGTTCTATTATTTTTTGACTTATTACAAATGTATTTATAGTTAATTGAATAAACAATGTAAATCCACTAAATCAAAAGATTCAATTCATAAAACATATGCATACAGAGTATCCATGTAGAAAGATGTTTTGTAAATACTAAACAATAAAATATAAAACAAAGAAATAAGAAATATTAAAATTTAATTTTATTATTTTTTTTCCTTTTTGCCCTTGATAATTATTGCAATTGCAAGAATACACTATATTTGAAATACGATATTACATCGTTGGTGTTGAGACAAATGTTTGTCACTAAAACATCATAATTACTACAGAAAGACAAATCACAAAATTGACAAGACCATGACATGTGGAAGTAATGTGCCATTGCAAGAGTGTTGATGTTTTCCGCAAAAAAATTCTTGACTTGATTTTTCGACAAAAAAAATGATTGTTTCTTTCACATTTTATATGTAGTCACTTTTTTGAAGCAAGACATCAAAATCAACGTGATAAGTTGTACTTTTTCTAGATGTTATAGCTCTATTTAATTTTATAATCAAGATGAATTCTAAAATAAGTGTATGGAATGAGTTTCTTTAAACTGATGTTGTAATACACAAAATTAACATAAATTATTTTTTGGATTTGATTATCATAACTTTTGTTTTAATGTTGTTAACAATGGTAAACATAATAAAAAATAAAAACAAAAAACCTTGAGTATCTTTAATTCTCTCTCAAAATTATAGAGATTCTTTATGACAAGAACAATATTATTACTATAAAAACATAAAGATGAACAATAACTAACTATGTCAACATAATCTACTTCCAAATAAGTGGCTTACTTATTAATATATATTCCAAAAAAATAAGAAAAACCCATTAATTCTTATATTACAATTAATTTATTTTTAACAAACATTATTAATTAAAAAAACCATCTTTTAATTATTAAATATATAAATATTATTTAAATATTTAATATTCTATTAATTAAAAATAAAATAAATCCAAATTAAATTTATATTGTTGTGACATTTTCCATAAAACCTCACAATGTTAAAATGTTAATGTGCCTCCCAATGTAAAAGTGCAATAGCATTTATGATAGTTCAACCTCACAATGTTAAAATGTTAATTTCCCTCACAATATTAAAGTGAAGTAGCATTTATGATAGTTCAATATTACATCCATGTTTGTTGTCAAGATGTAAACTGAATATACTCCACTAAACATACAACCAAAGATTTTGTTTTAAAATATTTTACTCTTCGGTTTTAATCTCATGAAAGTTCGTTATAAATTTAAATTTTTTCATTTCCAACTACTTTATAAATCTTATAAATACAAATTAAATTTAAATATTTAAATAAAGATTTTTATTTGAAGTTTTGTCTTGTATATCAAAATAATTTTATATGATGTTTTAATTTTAACATTATATATGTAAGTATTAACACCCAAGTTGCATGCAGAAGAAAACTAAAGATTAACTTCGAGAAAAAGAAATAAATCTATTTTATGAAAATTCATAAGAGTAACAATGAATATATATATGCATTGAGACAAGAAAATTTCCCACATAAAGATCCAACTAAAATCTCCTTAATTTTGATATTTTGTGTATATTTATAAACAAACTAAAAGAAGAGACAATGTGGAGCATAAATTTGCATTTCACTACTTTTGAATGACACATCCTCTTACAACAATTGCTATGCGCTATTGTACTTGTAGTATGTAGGATCAATACAATGGTTCCGTTGAAAATAATAGTTAATTAAAGTGCATACCAAAAATCAGGTAAGCTATGCTTATCAATCGCCACCATCATTACAATATGAAATTAAATATTAACTCTTATTGTTAAATGTAAGTTGATATCAACTAAATAATTACATATAAGAAAATTATTATAAATTCAATCTGATAAATTTAGCAAACATTCATTTTACCTAAGATATAAAATCATACTTATATATATATATATATATATATTTTTAAAAATACATAAACTTGAAATTTATCATCTTATATCTTTTTTTAAACTTTATTTTTATTTTTTATATATAAACAATTGTAAATGTAGAAAAAAAATTATAATTTTGCATAATTTCTTCCAACTTTATTTTAAATTATGATCCAATAAAAATAAAATGATATTACACTGTTTTTTTAGTTTTAAAATAATAAATGACAACTACAAATTTTCATTCCAATAAGAATAAAAACATGTAAAGTCATAAAAATCTGTCCATTTTCATCAACAAAATTCCAATAAAAAAATCTTAAATTATAATTGACAAAAAAAACCAAATAAATAAAAATATTAGAAAATAAAATGATCCAAAATTCCAATTAAAAAAATCCTAAATTAAAATTGAAAAAAAAACAAATAAATAAAAATATTAGAAAATAAAATGGTCCAAAAACCAAATATATAAATTTATTAAGAGAAGTCATTTTTTAAATAATAATATTTTATTAGTTTATCGGATAATAAAGTGAACATGATTTCAGCAACCTTCCGAAACACTAATTTTAATGTTTAAAATTACATCCCATTAAATCTAGATTAAATGAAGTTCTTTGTTCAATTTCTCGACGTTGGGTGTTCTAAACTGAAAGCGCATACACTACTCAGTCTCCGTTCTCTTCATATGCGACAGAGAACGAACATTCGTCCTTTACTCTTCAAATTCAGAGATGTATTTATTCCTGCTACTTTGACCAAGCCTTATTAAAGCATAATACAGAGTCTCTGAACATTGCTATTCAGATCAGATCCAGATGATCTAACACTTTGGGAGGTCTCGTGGAGGAGCCTCCAACGTTGCCGAAAGACCGCGACCATTCTCCACCAGAAACACCGTATTCAATCCCCACGTTAAATGGTCGTCAAGATGGCAGTGTAGAAACCACACTCCAGTCCAAAGAACAACAAAAACTTAGCAACAATATGCCAAAGAATTGGAAATGGTAGAATTGAACTCAAGTGCAAGAATAAAATGCCTGAAAAGTTTATACATTATACCTGGATTGTTAGCTTTGAATCTTATGGCAACCCACCCACTTACTGGAGCGATTACTGTGTTGCGCTCTGGGGGATCAACCAGATTAAACTTAAGCGGATCCGTCTTTGGGCTATAGTTCCCGAAGCCCTGTCCCACCACGTAAAAGTTGTATCCATGAAGATGGATTGGATGGTTCTCTGCCAAGAAGATGTTTGTTGCCTGGTAAACCAGTTGCACTGTAGAATTGTATTTCAGCACCTTCACTTTTGTTGCTTCTACAGGAGCCCAAAGACTTTTGGGTATGTTGTCCCCGGTGTAGTTGAATTTAACTGGAGGCCTTGATGAAAAATCTGTCGTGAAGACACCTTTAATGCCGAAATAATACGCTTGTAGCACCGCGATCGTGGGCGATACAAATGATATGTTGTTTATGCTTGCGCTCAGCCTCGTTCCGTTGGGGCCTGCACAGGTCTTCCCAGTGGCGCACGGAGACAACCCCAGTCCCACTGTGGAGATGAAGCGTTTACTTATGCTTTGTGGGACGTCTACTGGGTGCTCCTCGGAAGCCAGGCTTCGGAGTGCTAGGCTAAATTTAGTGACAGTCGCAGTGTCATTGTAAGCTGGAAGGCTAGGGAAACTGCGAATCGTAGAATTTTGATATCCAATATACTCTAGGATGGCCGTAGCTGTGGTGTTATCGAAATTGCCTGCTCCCATATTATTATATGCTCCGGTGGCCATATAGTATTTTCCCACAGGCTGGTTGGCTGTGATAAGAACATCTGTAGTCTGGCGAGCAGCGACGACGACTACATCGGCTTTGTATGGCTTGGTGTAGGAAGCATCCACAGCTACAACTGTAAATTCGTGGCCTGCAAGCTTGAAAAAATGCCCAGTATTGAGCGCAGCATGCACGATTTTCAGGAGGTACGTATCACCGCTTTTTATAGGTACCCTGAATGTTTCTGGATCCAGAACACTTTGATAAGTTTATGTCGTTTTTCAAAACAACAATTTATATAAGTTGAATAAGGTCTGTATAAAAGTAGAGAATTAATACTCGGGCAGGCAAAGAGATCACCTGGCTGTCCATTTATGGTGAAGTAATTTGATAAATTCGGGGCACCACTTGACAGGATTGCTGCTTCTATAACGGCCATGGGATTACTGTTCCACCATTCTCCTCTTTAAAACGATCACTTTAAAACAATATTAACAACTAAAACCCATTAGACATGCAAACATTTGTCTATAAAATTTCATAGCAGCTCATCACCTATTATAATAGGAACTTCCGCGTTTAAGAAAGGGATATGATTTTCCTTTCTTAGGATAGATTAGGGTGTGTGCAAGAAGTTGAGGGTCTCTTTTGGCGCGTTAGATGCAATACAAAACTGAAAAAACAACAACTATCAACTTGTATGGATATTTTGAGACACTTACACAATGAATCTTGTAATGAGTAAAAAACAAGAAATGTAGGAAATAGAATGACCTTTCCAAATATATATATTTTTTCCTATTGAAAATGTTGCTAACTATCTAAAGTTAGATAAATTTTAAAGGGCACTTTTTATTTTTGTGACAAATTATAAGGTATATGTTTTTGTGGGTGCAGCGTGTGAGTGTCTAAATGATGGAATAAACTTACGAAAACCGGTATACATATAGAGAACATATAGAGAACATATAGGACTAGTGCACAACTATTTTTCCAATAATAAAAATATTTTTTTAATTTTTTTTTTAATTATCTAAGAGATCAAACCTCAAAAATGGTACATCATTTGTGAGTGCAGCGTTTGAATGTCTTAATGCAATTATTTGGAAATGGGTTTTTTATAACATGTAGAGATTGGTGTTCTTTAGTGGACCATACAATTTTTTTTTTAAATGGTTGAGAAACGAAAGAGATATGGATGAAACACTACCAGTGTGTTTTTTGCGTTGATGAGTGATGACAGAAGATAAATAAGAAAAAAATAGAAAAAATTATGTATTCTTGTTAAAATTTACATATTTAGAATCTACAAAAAAAACCATATCTGTTTCTAAAATCTCATAAAAAATGGAGGTGTGCAGCATAATCAGACGAACCGCTAAACACGAGCATATTGAAAATTTGGATATAATGTTGAATTAGCCATGGTTGATCATACTCCAAGGCACAGGCATGTTGAATCGGAAGCAAAGTACAAAGCAGACACATAGGCATAGGAATTCGACGAAAGCATGGGTGGAGGCTTGACCTTATCATTTGGAGGGAACAAATTTTTGAATTTAAACAATACATGAGCGCGATTTAACAGAACAAAATGCATGCGCATTATATCGAAACAAAACACGTGCGCGTTATGTGCTGAGAAATCACGTGCGCGTTTTGTAAAACCAAAAATAGCGTTCATCATCATCTTCAACTTCATCTTCATCATCAACAACATGATCATCATCTTCAACTTCATCATCATCATCACCACCATCAACATCACCATCAACATCATGAACATCATCATCACCTTCCTCATCATCTTCATCATCATCACCATTGTCATCATCATCATCATCAACAACATGATCATCATCTTCGTTATATTCATATTCATCTTTATCATCATCACCTTCCTCATCATCATCATCATCTCCATTGCCATCATCATTATCATCATCCTCATCCTCATCGTCATCTTCAGCTTCATCATCACCATCATCATCATCATCATCATCAACATGATCATCATCATCACCATCAACATCATGAACATCATCATCACCATCGTCGTCGTCATCATCATGAACATTGTCGTCATCACCATCGTTGTCATCATCATCATCCTCCACCTCCTCCTCATCATCACCTTCCTCGTCATCAACATCATCATCACCATCATCATCATCATTAACATCGCCATGATCATCATTATCATCTTCATCATGTTCATGTTCATCATCCTCATCTTCATCATCATCACCTTCATCATCACCATCGTCATCATCATCATCACCATTGCCATTGTCATCATCATCATCATCAACATTATCACCATCATCGTCATTGTCATCATCATCACTATCATCATCACCTTCATCATCCTTATCATAATCATCACCATCAACATCATAAACATCATCATCATCACCATCATCATCACCATCGTCATCATCATCATGATCACCATTGGCATCATTGCCATCATCATCATCATCACCATCAACATCATGAACATCATCATCATCATCCTCATCATCATCACCATCAACATCATGAACATCATCATCATCATCACCATCACCATCAACATCATCAACATCATCATTATTCATCATCATCATCCTCATAATCATCATCACCATCACCATAATGAACATCATCATCCCGATCCTCATCATCATCACCTTCATCATCATCCTCATCCTCATCCTCATCCTCACCATCACCATCACCATCATCTTCATCTTCATCATCATCATCTTCTTCATCACCTTCATCATCACCATCGTCATAATCATCATCATCATCACCTTCATCATCATCATCATCATCACCACCATTTCCATCATTGCCATCATCATCATCATCATCACCATCAACATGATCATCATCATCCACATCACCATCACCATCAACATCATGAACATCATCATCAACATAATCATTATGAACATCATCATCATTCATAATCATCATCCTCATAATCATCATCCTCATCCTCATCCTCATCCTCATCATCATCATCATCATCATCTTCATCACAATCATCATCATCACCATCAACATCATCAACATCATCATCATCATCCTCATCATCATTAACATCATGAACATCATCATCATCATCATCATCACCATCAACATCATGAACATCATCCTCATCATCCTCATCCTCATCATCACCTTCATCATCCTCATCATCATCATCATCATTCATCATCACCATCATCCTCATCATCATCACCATCAACATCATCATCATCATCCTCATCATCAACATCATCAACATCATGAACATCATCATCATCCTCATCATCATCATCACCATCAACATCATGAACAACATCATCATCATCCTCATCATCATCACCACCTTCATCATCGTCATCATCATCATTATCATTCATCATCACCATCAACATTGTGAACATCGTCATCGTCATCCTCATCATGAACATCATCATCATCGTCATCATCATCATTACCATCATCATCACCTTCATCATCATCATCATCCTCATCATCATCATCACCGTCAACATCATGAACATCACCATCATCATCCTCATCGTCATCGTCATCCTCATCATCATCATCACCTTCATCATCATCATCAACATGATCATGATCATCACCATGAACATGTTGAACATCATCATCATCATCCGTATCATCGTCATCACCTTCATCATCATCATCATCCTCATCATCATCATCACCATCAACATCATGAACATCATCATCATCATCCTCATCGTCATCCTCATCCTCATCATCATCATCATCCTCATCGTCATCCTCATCCTCATCATCATCATCACCTTCATCATCATCATCAACATGATCATCATCTTCACCCTCATCATCACCATCATCATTACCATAATGAACATCATCATCATCATCACCTTCATCATCATCATCATCATCATCCTCATCATCATCATCTCCAACAACATCATGAACATCCTCATCCTCGTCCTCATCCTCATCATCATCATCACCATCACCATCACCATCAACATCATCTTCATCTTCTTCATCATCATCATCTTCATCACCTTCATCATCACCATCGTCATAATCATCATCATCATCACCTTCATCATTATCAGCATCATCATCACCATTACGATCATTGCCATCGTCGTCATCATCATCATCATCATCACCACCATCAACATCATCAACATCACCACCATCAACATCATCAACATCATCCTCATCCTCATCATCATCATCACCATCAACATCATGAACATCATCATCATCATCATCATGAACATCATCATAATTCATCATCATCATCCTCATCCTCATCCTAATCATCATCATCAGCAGCAGCAGCATCAACATCATGAACATCATTGTCGTCATCATTAACATCATGAACATCATCATCATCATCCTCATCATCATCATCCTCATCATCAACATCATGAACGTCATCATCATCCTCCTCCTCATCATTACCATCAACATCATGAACATCATCATCATCATCCTCATCATCATCATCACCTTCATCATCATCATCATCATCATCATCATTCATCATCACCATCAACATTGTGAACATCATCATCATCATCCTCATCATGAACATCATGAACATCATCATCATCCTCATCATCATCATCACCATCAACATCATCATCATCCTCATCATCATCATCACCTTCATCATCATCAGCATCCTCATCCTCATCATCATCATGAACATCATCATCATCATCCTCATCATCATCATCACCTTCACCGTCAACATCATGAGCATCATCATCATCACCGTCAACATCATGAACATCATCATCATCATCATCCTCATCATCATCACCATCATCATCACCATCAACATCATCATCCTCGTAATCATCATCACCATCAACATAATGAACATCATCATCATCCTCATCATCATCATCACCTTTATCGTCATCATCATCATCCTCCTCCTCCTCCTCCTCATCTCCAACAACATCATCCTCATAATCATCATCATCATCCTCATCCTCATCTTCATCATCACCATCATCAAGATGATCATCATCATCACCATCAACATCATCATCATCATCAACATCATCTTCAACATCATGAACATCATCCTCATCATCATCATCACCATCAACATCATGAACATCATCATCAGCATCCTCATCATCATCATCACCTTCATCATCCTCATCGTCAACATCATGAACATCATCATCATCCTCATCACCATCACCACCATCAACATCATGAACATCATCATCATCATTCTCATCATCATCATCACCTTCATCATCATCCTCCTCCTCCTCCTCCTCATCACCATCAACATCATGAACATCATCATCATCATCCTCATCGTCATCATCATCCTCATCACCATCATCATCATCACCTTCATCATCATCATCATCATCATCATCATCACCATGAACATCATCATCATCATCACCTTGATCATCATCATCATCCTTGTCATCATCATCACCGTCAACATCATCATCATCATCATCATCATCCTCACCATCACCATCAACATCATCATCATCATCCTCATCATGAACATCATGAACATCATCATCATCATCATTCATCATGCCCATCAACATCGTGAACGTCATCATCATCATCCTCATCATCATCACCTTCAACATCCTCATCATCATCATGAACATCCTCAGTATCATCATCCTCATCATCATCAACATCATGAACATCATCATCACCATCCTCATTATAATCATCACCTTCATCATCGTCATCATCATTCATTATCACCATCAACATAAAAAACATTTAGAATAATTAAAAAACTTACACTTTATTGTAAATATATATTTGAAAAAATTTCCTTTGAAATGTAACTTATAGGTCCATTTCCTTTTTATTATTATATAATCATTATCAATTATCCATCCATCTAAAATTTTAAACTAAAACAACTTTATTTGGATTAGCTTATTGTTGAGTGGGGTTTTATGATGTAATGGTTGATCCATTTATTATAACATGTTAAGTATAATTTAATTAGAAAATGTATAAATAAATAAATATTTATAAATAAATATTTATAAATAAATTGAGATTTAAGTTCAAATTTTTATGTAATATAAAAAAAAATTTAATAAACAAAATAATAAATTTGATTTATTAAACTATATAAATATATAATTTAATTATATAAAATAAATTGAGTTAACAAATAACAAGTTTGATTTATTAGACTATACAAATATATAATTACTAGAAATTGTAGATTAAAAATTGAAAAAATTTGAAATGTAACTTTAAGTCCATTTGTTTTTAATCATCATAAATTATCAATTCATAAAAGATTTTAAAGTAAACTGACTTTATTAATGAATTGATTGGGATTTGAGCTTATGGGTTTTTATGATGGAATGCTTGATCTATTTATCATTACATGTTAGTATAATAGATTTGTCACTTAATTATTAAGTAAATTTTATAGAAACTTAGTTAGAAAATATATAAATAAATAAATATTTATGAATAGATTGAGATTTGAAATTAAATTTTTATGTATTATAAAAATGAAATAAGCTAATGAAATGAGTTTGATTGATTAGATTATAAAAGTTGATTACGTTTAGCCGTGCACCCACTCCATTAATTGTGGTTGAAGATATCGCGTGCGCATTTTGGTTATACAAATCGTGTACGCGTTTTTACGGGTCAAATCATGTGCGCGTTTTGGGACTGTTAAAACAGTGAATTGTCATTGTCCGAGAGCAACTTAACTGCGTGTTTTCTAAAAATTTATATTTGCGCGTAATATTTTTCAAGAGCACGAGCTTGCCTTTGAAAATACTCACAATCTACACCATCTCCATCATTCTTTTTGTTATGCAGGTGCAACATTGAGGACATCTTCCATGGTTGAGGAGCACACAAGATAAGATATCAAGCTTCAATGTCATTTCATGGTGATGGTGGATATAACTTTCATTTCCTTATTATTCAAGAGAACCAAAGGTAAATTTTCCCATTCATTATTGTTTTGATGGGAAATATGAACAATTGAGAAGGAAGATTGAAGCACCTTGAAGGATTAATAGTTATATTAAAGCAAGTTAAATGTTTGGAAGCTTGTAATTGAGGAGCAACAAAAGCAAACTATATTGACATTGATCATTGTAGTGATGGGTAATGTATGTAACCGAGGAAGAAAATCAGCAAGAAAGAAGAGACCTCAAGAAGTCATCGAAGAAGAGAAAGAAAAGAAAAGAATAGACATGATGAATCGGAGGCTTTCTTTGGAAACTAATCCAAATCCAATTATAGAGGATACAACAGTTCATCCTATTAATCCAACACAAGAAGAAATTCCACATTCACTAGAGGGACCATCTCAATATGAAGCTCATGAAGAGGCAGTGTACATGGAGCCTACTGTTGAAGAAGAAAATATTAATCGGACCATTGATGAGGATGTTGGACTTCCACCATCCAACTACCAGGAAGAGAGTGAAGGACAACAAGTTGCTACTAAAACGCCAGAGCGTATTGTTGATGCACTAGATGATAGAAATCCAACCCCCTTACCTCCATTAGAAAGCACATGTTGAAGAAATCCGAAGCGTATACAAGTTGATGAAGGACTCCTCAATTCCATTGAAGGTATGCTATCTAAACATAGTATTGCTTATCAAACTCAATAGATACTAAATAAATATTTTGATTCTAAATGTGATGGAGATAAATGTAGATTATTTTTATCATTGTTAAAATCTAGGGGCATGAATATTGTTAGGAAATCATTAGGGATAAAGATGATAAAGGCTTCTGGAGTAAGTTCTCATATAGTTAAAAGCTTAGTAGATGCCTTTGGTAAAATTGGTAAGAACACACGATCAAAGGATTGCAATGCGGCTCATTGTGTGTTTTCACAAGCAATTGTGAATAAGAACACCAGGGTCCTTGGTTTTCTCAAGCCTACATCTAAAATAGTTAAATTGAATGTAAAAACCCTCCATAGGTATTCTATTAGAAGAGAACATCTTGACACAACCACCCAGACAGATTTTTGGGCCTTTACTGGTCGATTGCCACATCGTGACATGAATCTAGTTGATGCAGTAAAGGGACTAGTGCAAAGTTTTTGGCATGATCACACGAGGCCTTCTTCAAACTGGAAGGATGTACTAAAACTGAGAAGGGGTTCAAAGGACCATGAACCACATATTAAGCATCTTCTTGATATAACACAGACAAAACTATACGAGAAATTTAGGAATGAACATAGACAATTGAATTTGGGGCAAATATCTTTTGAGAAATGTAAGCCCTGGTATGTTAGAATAAATACTCTTCGTAACACTTGTTGTTGTAGATACCATGTAGAATATGAATATTACTATGAAACATTTTTGTACATTCGCGGTGTGTTGCATACTAACCATGTGCAGGATTGCTCATTGACAATACCACCGACCTCATCAAGAGAATTCATTCATAGTATCATGTGTAATAGGCTTGAGGGGCAAACTTACTATGCAAAATCCTATTTGGATGGAACTTGCTCCAATTGTGCTGGAATGGCATTATTGAGACAATGTATGCATAAGACTGGAGACAATGAATTTGGGAATATGGTTACAGACATGAAAAGTTTCAAATATATCAGCCATGAAATAGTCCCAAGGAAAGAAAGCAAAAAAAATACAATTGGTGACATCTCAGGTACATGCATTTATCTATAAAATTATGTTCAGAACATTTTCATTTCATTCCTTACTTACAAAAAAACCTGATATTGAGATCATTTTGTGTCAACAGGTACAAGTTAGTGTCTTCGTCAAGGAATTTATTGAAAAGACACATCAATATGTTCAGCATGTCCACTTGGCATGATGGCAGGATGAGAAGTTTAGAATATGCAGATATACATTTCCTCGTGGTACTATACTTTTAGTTGTTGATTTTGCCGAGAACTACACTCTGCAACCTCAAAATGAGATCCAAAGTCAGTATTATCACTCTGAGCAGGTTTCCTTGATGGTCCATATCACATATAGGCATGGCCCAAACAGTAGTGAAGAGCAAAGAGAAATTCTAAAGGAATATCACTTCTACGTAAGTGATGATAGGTGCCATGACTTCCACTATGTACGTCATTGCTTCATCATGTTCTATGATCATTTGAAAGGTAGGAACATACAGATGGATCAACAATGGATTTGTTCTGATGGATGTGCTGGTCAGTTCAAAAATGCATGCATATTTCAATGGTTGTGTTCATTGCATAAAAACTACAAAGTTCCACATATGTGGAACTATTTTGAGACTGGGCATGGTAAAGGAGAGAATGATGGAGCCAGATCATGTGTCAAAACAGCCCTACGAAGAGAGGAATTGAAATTATCTACAATATCTACTATTCGAAATGCTCAATCTATAGTCAGGTGGTGCACGTCAGTAATGGGAGAGGAATCAACTATGCGAGCAGAATCCACAAGAAAGAGACATGTGGAGTGATTATTTTGGGAGGTGGTAGACATAGATCGTTCACATGCATGGGAATGCAAGACTGTTCCTGGCACTTGTGGCTTTGATTCGGTTCGAATTTCTAATAACCTAGTATTTGAATTTTGGACCAGAAAACTCGCTTGTTTTTGTGCGCCTTGCTGTGATGGTGACTGGGATGTGTGTGAATCATTGGATTGGGTTGATGGATGGGATCGCATATCACTTCCACTTGATCAGCATGCAATTGTTGAGTTAACTCCATTGGAAGAAGACCACTCATCTATTTCTATAGATTTTGATCATGTATTAGACCTTGTACAACCTGGTATGATGCATTTCCTTAACATTTTTTTGTTAAATTTACGTAGTCTTGAAACTCACATTAATGGCCTTGTATCACATGAAAAATATTTGATCATATACCTACAATCATACTGTCTAGGACACATATAAAAAGTGGTTTCCTCAAAAGATAGTGAATGGGGTGTTGATTACTGGTTGGCACACTGTATAGAGGGAAATAAAACCCTCATTATGTCCATGACTGATGATGAAAACAACCACTTCCCCACTGGGCCTATGGTTGTTAAAGGTGAATACCTTACACATGACAACAATGCAAGAAAGAAGAGTGGATATGTTTACGGGGATTACAAACCAGGTGCAAGTGTGTATCAATTTACCAACTTAATCATTGGTACAAACCTCCAGGTACAAAAAATGCCTAGCCGAAATTCATCGAAGGTACGCTACTTCTTACCGGATACAGAGCACGAGAGACTAATGGAGACCATTGTTATAAGAGATGATCCGGAGGGCTTGGTTGTATGATAATAGGTGGGATCTAGCATGATGAAGTATGTATCATAATTTAAATTTCCCCATGTATGTTTCTTATGAATATGTCAATTTTGTGTTCTTGATATGCAAAATTTTCCATAATGTTGTTTATAAATATGCCAAAAGTTCTCTTGTATGTCAAGTTAATGAACATGCCAAATTTCGCATGCCTAAGTAAATATATGGTGCGTTACAGTCCATGCATGATTATTCAATCCCATTTCAGTATTATTATAATATATTATTTAAAAAATAAATAATTACGTTAACACCATCAAACCCTACCTACACTAATACATGACCTTATGTTTTGAGGGATATATATATATTAAAATTTTTGAAAGAATCGATGTGTACAAAGACAAGCCCTTCTTTGTAATTGTTTAAAATTTTGTTAAGAAATCCCGTCATTTAAGTCACTTGCACTGATGAGAAAACAATGCAATATAATTTCCCAAAAAACAATATATTTCTTAAAAAACTTGAATTTCATGTGGTCATACAAAATATCCATAGATAGGAATTATATATTTTGAAAGCTTATTCAATTTTCTACACTTCATCTTCTTTCAACATATTCAAATTTATTGTGTAAATACCTTGAATCATCCCTCCAAGACAATAGATTGTTGGTTTTCCATGTTTGTATTTCCATTGACATGTCCTCAGAGACCATCATTAACTTTCATTCACCCAAACCCTTCAACTAGGTGTTATGGTCAAAATGGAGGTCTATCACATCCTAGAGAGTAACAAAAGATGAAGAGACCCAAAGAACAACTAGGGATCATGTTTGAGTATCAAATACCTATTGGAATTGTCAATCTATGAATGGTAATTTCATGTGTTTATGTACCAAAAATCTATTTTGATTGACTATAGATATGAGAGTTGAAAAATGTGACTAAACAATAAACTAAAGCAATCAAATATATCCCTTAGCATGTATACTAAGTAACAAATAATGGAAACACCTTCATCACCTTCATCATCACCTTCATCATCATCATCATCCTCACCTTCATCATCATCATCACCATAAACATCATCAACATCATCCTCATCATCATCATCCTCACCATGAACATCATGAACGTCATCATCATCACCATCAACATCATGAACATCATCATCATCATCCTCACCATCACCATCAATGTCATCACCATCAACATCATGAACATCATCATCATCATTCTCATCATCATCCTCACCATCAACATCATGAGCATCATCGTCATTCATCATCATCATCCTCATCTTCATCATCACCGTTAACATCACGAACATCATCATCATCACCTTCATCATCATCATCATCCTCACCTTCATCATCATCATCACCATCAACATCATCCTCATCATCATCATCATCATCCTCACCTTCATCATCATCATCACCATCAACATCATCCTCATCATCATCATCATCATCCTCACCTTCATCATCATCATCACCATCAACATCATCGTCACCATCAACATCATGAACATCATCATCATCACCATCAACATCATGAACATCATCATCATTCATAATCATCATCCTCATCATCATCATCACCATCAACATTATGAACATCATCATCATCATCATCCTCATCCTCATCCTCATCCTCATCATCACCTTCATCATCATCCTCATCATCACCATCAACATCATGAACATCATCATCATCATCCTCACCATCAACATCATGAACATCGTCATCATTCATCATCATCATCCTCATCCGCATCATCATCATCATCATCCTCACTTTCATCATCATCATCACCATCACCATCAACATCACCTTCATCACCTTCATCATCATCATCATCATCATCCTCATCATCATCCTCATCATCATCATCTCCAACAACATCATGAACATCATCATCATCATCCTCATCATCACCATCAACATCCATCAACATCATGAACATCATCATGAACATCATCATCATCATCAACATCCTCATCATCATCACCATCAACATCATGAACATCATCATCATTCATCATTATGAATAATAGGGTTCTTTCATTCCTTCAACAATATAATATCTATTATGTGATAATTCCCTTTAGACAATGGCATTTTGTAGGGAAAAGCATGCAACATGTGTAAGTAAACACAAACTATATGTGCGTGGAAGCAATATTTTTCCTTTTCCTAGTACCCTAAAGAAAAATATTGAGAGAGTAACCCTTAACCTAATAAGTTCTATAATATGCATGGTGTAGGTTTATATCTATAAACAAAAGATATATTAAAGAAAAACCAATGTTTTTAACTCAAAATTTAAATTATACTGTTGATGCAACATGTTAACACTAGTACATGTGTATATTTTTTTCGAGATGCCACTTGGCATGCATGGACTGTAACACACCATATTTTTACTTAGGCATGTTTATCAGCCATACTTGCTAGGGTTTCGCTCAGTAGGGGACAATGCATTCACGCCAACGAGGGCCAAAGCTGGAAAGCCACGGATGGTGGGGGTGCGGTTGGCATTGCCATATTTCCCATGCCCAAACACACTAGCAGGAGTTTAGAGAATTCAAAATTGTCGCTGCGTGAGGTTTTTTGCGCATCAGGCCCAAGTCCACCAGGTGTCCCTAAACGATATCTATAGGTGACTTGCAACTTGCCATATATCGATGCTCGGGCCTCCGATCGACAAACCATCGATTTCGTTGGATTCATGACGTGGGATTTTAGTTGGGGGGGGGCTCTCCCTCCTGTCCATTTCCTGGTGACCTCCATCTATGATGGTTTCTGAAGCTAGGGTTTCGCTCGGTAAGGGACAATGCAGTCATGCCAACGAGGGATAAATATGGAAAGCCACAGATGGTGGGGATGTGGTTGGCATTGCCATATTTCCCATGCCCAAAGACACTAGCAGGAGTTGACAGAATTCAAAATTACCGCTCCATGAGGTTTTTTGCGCACCAGGCCCAAGTCCACGAGGTGTCCCTAAATGGTATTTGGAGGTGACCTACAACTCGCCATATATTGATTCTCGGGCCTCCGATCGATGAACTGTCAATTTCGTTGGATTCGTGACATGGGATTTTAGCTAGGGGGAGGCCTCTCCCTCCTATCCATTACCCGATGACCTTCGTCTACGGTGGTTTTTGAAGCTAGGGTTTTTCTCAGTAGGGGACAATGTAGTCACGCCAATGAGGGCCAAAGATGGAAAGCCACGGATGGTGGGGATGTGGTTGGAATTGTCATATTTACCATGCCCAAACACACTAGCAGGAGTTGACAGAATTCAAAATTTCTGCTCCGTGAGGTTTTTTTTGCACTGGGCCCAAGTCCACTAGGTGTCCCTGAATGGTATCTGGAGGTGAACTACAACTCACCATAGATCGATGCTTAGGCCTCTGATCGATGAACCGTCGATTTCGTTGGATTCGTGACATGGTATTTGAGCTAGGGGGGGGGCCTCTGCCTCCTTTCCATTGCCCGATGACCTGCGTCTATGGTGGTTTCTGAAGCTAGGGTTTCGCTCAGTAGGGGACAATGCAGTCACGCCAACGAGGGCCAAAGCTGGAAAGCCACGGATGGTGGGGACGCGGTTGGCATTGCCATATTTTCCATGCCCAAACACACTAGCAGGAGTTGACAGAATTCAAAATTGCCGCTCCATGAGGTTTTTTGTGCACCAGGCCCAAGTCCACCAGGTGTCCCTGAACGGTATCTAGAGGTGACTTGCAACTCACCATAGATCGATTCTCGGGCCTCTGATCGATGAACCATCGATTCCGTTGGATTAGTGACGAGGGATTTTAGCTAGGGGGGGCCTCTCCCTCCTCTCCATTGCTCGCTGACCTCCGTCTATAGTGGTTTCTGAAGCTAGGGTTTTGCTCAGTAGGGGACAATGCAGTCACGCCAACGAGGGCCAAATATGGAAAGTGACAGATAGTGGGGATTCGGTTGGCATTGCCATATTTTCAATGCCCAAACACACTAGCAGGAGTTTACATAATTCAAAATTGTTGCTCCGTGAGGTTTTTTGTGCACCAAGCCCAAGTCCACCAGGTGTCCCTGAACGGTATCTGGAGGTGACCTACAACTCGCCATCGATCGATGCTCGGGCCTCCGATCAGCAAACCGTCAATTTCATTGGATTCGTGACATGGGATTTTAGCTGGGGGGGGCCTCTCCCTCCTATCCATTGCTCAGTGACCTCCATCTATGATGGTTTCTAAATCTAGGGTTTCGCTCTGTAGGGACAATGCAATCACACCAATGAGAGCCAAAGCTGGACAATTGATTTCATGGCAACGAAGGGCAAACTTGGAAAACCCTATCCCTAACTAGGGTTTATTGTTTAACATGCATGTCCCATTACCATAACCCTACCAAGGGAACCCTAATCCTAACCCTAATCTTATCTTACTGTCATAACTCAATTCAAAATCAATCTAATGTGGAACTGTACTTTTTCAAATCCGATGGACTTATGCTTCAAAC
>LPNX011093150.1:6771-19881 GCA_001517045.1 Pseudotsuga menziesii | reverse complement strand
GTAATAGATAATCCTCACAAATCAATACAATAGATTCACACAAGAACATGTGGAAACCAAAGAACAAATTCAAAGTGAAATGTATCATTCATTTATAACTAAAATGTCAATTGTGTACATGTCTCCAAAAGTACATATATATCCAAAATTATCGAAAAGTACATATATATCCAAAAGTAACTAGAAGTACATGTCTCTCCACATTTATCCAAGACTATCCAACCCACATGTACATGTATCCAAAACTATCCAAGCCACATGTACATGTAAGTGAAATGTCGATGTACATGTCTCCAAAAGTACATGTATCCAAAACTATCCAAGCCACATGTACACATGTATCAATATGTACATATCCCATAAGACACATCAAAACTCAAGCTTCCTCTTGTTCTTTCTTGAGGGTGATCCTATAGGCTCAACTATAGGACCAGTGTGCATCTTTGGATCCTACAAATTAAATATCAATTGTTAAATTCAATTAACTATGTACTAATACATTAGCTCAATAAAATACCATATCTAAATTAACTCAAAAATTATGAAAATGTTAATGGACATTGCATGAAACAATTGTTCATTAATGGACATCTCACCTTAGTGAGAGACTGTGACAAAGGGGATTGGGTTTCTTGTGTAGCAGATGGAGCTGTTGGTTGAACATGAATGATGGTCGCATCCATGGTCAAACTAGAGGGGGCAGGACCTGGTGGTGGTGGTGGCTACAATCACCAAATCTTGAAATAGTTAGAAATGTGCATGAATAAACAATAGACAACAATAACACACTACGTCTATATCATGTTCAAATAGTTGTACCTTTGTGTGACTTGTTTCCATTGTAGATGCAGCAGTGATTGCTGCATCAACCATCCCTACAAGGTTTTCAATAGTAAACTCTGGCTCCTGATACAGTAAACATGCGAATCAAACATTAACAAAATATTTTATGCACTGGATTTCAAGTTAACCAAGAAATATCATCGAAGGATATACAAATTACCATGGTATCAGTATCTCCATGGTCGCGTACAACTTCACTCTTTCTAGGAGTATGCTATCTCATATACACTTCACCCTTGTTCACATATGGCCTATGGGGAGATACAACTCCAGGATATGGTCCAGGTGTTTCGGTACCAGCCTATAGTCAACAAGAGTTCATGTAGCTAGACATGGATGATTCAACGAACATACATGTATTTAAAAAATGACATTTTTTAAATGTTTAAAATGTTTACCTCCATCACTGCTTCCCCTCGTGTAGGATCTGGCATCTACCCAGATATTTTCTCAGTCTATACAACCATGGATCCTACCTCCATCACTGCTTTCCCCCGTGAAGGATCCGACATCTGCAAGTTTAATAATTGTAAATATTAGACCGTAGATAACATTAGTGAACTAACATGTACAGTATGCGGAAATTAACAATTTAACAAGTATTAAAAAACTAAAATTTTAAAATGTTTACCTCGGTGTGAGATACAGGATCAATGGATGGAATGTCTTGCCCCTGTGTAGAGTGTGGAACATGATACTCTGGGGCGTCGCTGCCAGCATAAAGCATCAACTACAAGTTCACAAAATTAATATATTAGCTCAAACTATACATATGTGTGCAAAGAGGAAAATAAATGAAGAATTTATTACAATTAACCATATACATACATCACTCAAAAACCCATTGAATACAACATCTGACGAAAGACCATAGCATGGACGACCACACGATGTGCACTCATGAGGCTCAAAAGTAGGCTGGGAATGTGCTGATGGTGCTGCACTAGCAGATGGTCCTGCAGTAGATGGTCCTACACCAGTGGGTGGTACTGCACTAGAAGATGGTCCTACACCATGAGGACCTGGTGTATGTACCACACCAGGGACAGATGTCCCTTCCTCACCCATATGCTGAACCATAGTGCTATGGTGAACAACGGCCCATGCCAAAATAAAAAATGCCTCACGTGTTTGTCGAATAACATGATGTACATGTGGGACTTCTGGCCTAGGAAACTACCTGTGAGGTGCAGGGATAGGGCGATCAACGTCTCGAAGCCTGGAATTGGGTCGGTTTTGGGGCATCCCCCCACTGATCCCCTGAAACACCAATATATCAAAATAGTTTACGTGTTTACCCAACACGAACTCTGCATACATATTCTGAAGGAAGTACAACGAGATTTCCCTGTTGTTGTGTGGTGGCATATCAAAAACCATATACCATATGTCCATCTAGTTATCAACAAATGGTTGATATGTGCACCACTCGATAGATATATGTGGCCTATTTTCATTTGGGATTTTCCCTATGCGAGGGTCCCTAAACAATGAAAATATATGCTCTTTGGTGATTTTCAACTTTTTTATTGCACTATAGCTAAGCCCATCAGCGTACTCACGTCTTTTTCTTTCTCTATATGAAGTAATATCATATAGTATGTTGTTTGACAATGTGATAGTCTCCACAATTGCATCCAAAGTGGATGCAAGTGAATGTCGAATCCTCTCACCACCACTAAAAGCAATACTCAAACCTCTCAACTGTGCAAGCTCAATTAATATTTCCGCATTGGGGTCCATAGCCGCAACTGCAATAAAAAAATCAATAAGAAAATAATTAGAAATGTATACACGGTATATATTGACATATCTTCAAAATTGAAAATGTAAATTAAGGAAAACTCAAGTTACAAGCAATTTAATGGCATTCACTTACATACATTTAAAATGTAAAATTAGGCATTTAACAATTAAATAATGAATTTCGTTCAACTTCTTTCTAGAAGTTAAGGCACTTCTTCACCCTCATTGGTGACTTTTACATATATCAATTTTAAAATTATTTTCATTTACAAAATAGATTTAGCACTTCCACAATTTTGTTGTTCTATCAAAGTTTCAAGTTAGTTCAATTGGTAAGACATTTTCATACTATTTTTTTAAAGAGTTTTTTGGGGTCAGGCATTTTGTTAAAATAGCCTAGGGTTTACAACCTCTACCATCCACTAAGATGGGGAAGTATTGCTAAATTTCCTGTGCATGTTTTCATGTGAAAAACTCTAGTTCTATCTAAAATATACAATGCCAATACCTTAATAAAAGAACTAATAAAAAAATCCAAATCTTTTAAAATTACATCAGTTATTTCTTCAACTATGTTTTTGAATTTTGTTACTCAAAATAAAAGGAAGTTTCTTTCTTCCATTAGTATAAATTACTTGTTATATTGATATTATGATATGTAAACTTTTATATATATAAAAGTAAAGTATTATATAGATTGACATTCTTTATATTCCATATAAATTTACGAAACATTTAAACTTATTTGAATTAAACAATATAAAATTTATATAAAAAAGTTCCAAATCCTTTAAAATTATATAAATGGTTTCTGTAGTTATGTTTTTTAATTTTGCTGCTCAAAATGAAACAAAGTTTCTTTGTCCCATCAAACATTAGCTTGGGAGTTGTTGGATTGATTATTTTATTAAAAAACACAATGATAGGGTAAAAATTGACCAAAAAAAAATGCACTGGGTGATTGAATTACCTTGTCGGATGACAATGCATGAGTGAAATCTCCTCCCCTCAACCTGAATCAGCTCCTACAACAATCCAAAGCAGTGGTATCACTCCAAAACGCTCCAATGGCCCTTCAATTTCGCGTTCTTTATTGTTAAAATGGGTCGCAGGTTTCGGGCCTGTGTATTTAATTTTTTTTTATGATTTACAAATCACGTATGCATTTTATAACTACATATTGCCAGTGCATTTTGTAGTTAGATAACGCGTACGCGATATGGCTTCCTATCCTACATGTCCCATGACATGTCAGGCTCAGGTTGAACCATACCAAGTGCTATGGCAGGCTCAGGTTGATGTATTTTTTGGTAACGTGATCTTGTTTTTGAAAACTAGGATTGCATCTTAAAGGTCCCTCATCTTCTTACACTGACCCATTATTATAGCTTCATGCACGGTAGCTTGGAGCCATGAAGAATGAGCATGCCAAAACAAGGTTCCTTCCTATCCATTAATGGTGAACCTCTGTGTAAAATTTCCACCTGGAAGAATGGGGCATTATGTAATATACTTGGGTCCATCAGCCCACCCTGTACGCAACTGCTTCACTCCATGCCTATAAGATTTAAGCACGAGCCTTATAATATTTGTCAACAAACCTATCTATAACAAAAACAGATGTACTGTTCTAAAAGAAATGCAGCTCAGTATCACAATGTGTCTGAATTATATATTTGATATTTTGGGAGCCGGACTTGATCCAGCGGATCATCAAGATTCACTCAAATTTGACAATTATATGGCTGTGATTAGTTTCATCTTCACTTGATCTTTTAACAATTGTGTTTAAATAAATAAAATAGATCGGTTAACTAGTGTAGCTAGCATCTGCTCCATTCTCTCATGACTCCCTCTCCACTCTATACGCTTGCGGTTTCCTCTGAAGCGCATGAAGAGATGGGCCTGCATGCATGGTGTAACCCAATGTTATGGAAACGAAGTACCCAGTTAAGATTGGTTTTGCTGTAAGATACTAAGTGGCCACTTCAAGGGGTGGTGAGATGTGTGACAAATTCATTGAACCCTCGCCTGGCGTGTGGGGAGTTAGTTAAACCCTTCGAGGATAACAGTTTCTTCTTCCTCTATTTTATCCTTCTTAATTTTTCTTTTGATTTCATTTTCACTATCATCCTCCTGATCCATTTCACGCTTCTCGATTTCGCTTTCACTCGTTTCGAGTACCCATGGTTGAGGTGCACTTTCGCGCTCAAATTCATTGTGAATTGTTGAATAATCCAAATCCCTGAAAGCCCAATCAAACCTATCGTTGTCTACATCCATTATAGCAGTAGAAGACCACCCAGGATAGCAACCTGTCTAGAGCACCAGCTTGCCTCTGGTTGCTGCCATGTTGCACCGATGATGTTCATCGAAAGCTACAGGTAATCTGACAATTCTTTCTTCTGCTTGGTCAAGAAAAGTGGGCAACCGGCTTTCTTGAATGGCACTATAGTTAAACTTTTGTTGACAACTGGTTTCATCTGGTTCCGTCGAGGATTTTAGATAGACTAAAAGGCAGGCTGGGCGGGACAATTTGCAGCTTGATAACTTGTGTTCATCTCTCCGTACTTGCCATGACGAAGATTTGTGGAAGTCTCTTCATGTCCACCTTCTTGAACTATAAATTCAATCTTATTAGCCATCAAAGATTTTTCCAAATCTTTCCAAACAGATTGAAGCTTCTGGCTGTGAATAACAAATAATCAATATTCTCCCATGTATAAATTTATCTCAATCGTTGAAGAAAATGGAAATGGAAAGGAAAACATGCCCTTTCTGTTACACAAATATATGAAGCTTTTGTTTGGCCGAGCCTATTTATACTAACACGAACACAAACATTGGCAAGCCTATGGGCGAGTGGAATTTGAAAATTTAAGATTGGAATTTGAGAATTTAATGTTCTTTTTATTTTTCTTTATTTGATGGGTGGATCTATATATTTTTTTAAAAATTGTATTATATAGTATTTCTCTTACAGTCTTTGGCATTTTAGGTGCATTGTGTTCAGGGCTATCCTCTTTTCCTTCAAGTGTTTCTTTTGGTTATGGTTCAGGGCTCTTATTGTGCTATCTATGGATGGTGTGAAGAGATTTTATCTCAGATTTTTGACTTGGGTATGGGGTTTCATTTGTCCTACTTTGTTGTAAATGGCTGCAAGGCTAGTTGGGTATGGGGTTTCATTTGTCCCACTTTGTTGTAAATGGCTGCAGGGCTAGGGGGCTTGGCTTGTCTATCTGTGGGATTTCCTTGTCAATGTGCCTAGTGATGATGATCGACGGGTTTTTGTAACTTTTGTATGCTACACACTATCATGGTTTGTCTTTGTTACCTTTGATTCAATATAATATCAAGGAAGTGATATTTTCTTGATCTTTTCGCCTTGAAAAAAGAAAAAAAATAGGAGGATTTTTTCAAAACCTATGGACCAAAAAGATTCAAAATATATAATCTACAATGGTAAAATGCTAAGGCTCAAAACTTGCTGCATAACTCATCAAAATAATGTAGATTGAGAGATGTTGTAAGGCTAACCTTACCTTAACAACATGTTAGGTAACATGTATTTTTCATATACAACTAAATAAATTAAATGCAAATGATGTTAGGTTAAGAAAAAAAAATATTTTTATCTACATATATAAGTATGCAAATAAATATAAAAAAAAACAAGGTAAAAAATTAAAGAATAAAAAAAATACACTTTAAAAAATTGGATTCCTAGATCTTGATAGATCAAGATATATCTATGTTGATTCATTGTTTACTTGAAGTAGAAGTTGTCTAAGTTTTAGTAAATCAGCTTTATTAAATAGTGTTCAATTGTTTTTTTTCTACATGTAGATTCATGATGTTGTAGGACAATGTAAGAGAGTTTACATAAATCAAATTAGGCAGGCTTCATTTAGTGCCATCTGAAAGCCTTAGCCTTTAATATTCACCAACCATAGTCAATGATATTAATTTATGCCAAACATTTATGCTAATTTTAATTTTCACGTACCAGTATTAGGGATATAGTAATCCAAGAAAACTTTATCTCCCTTTAACACCTATTACAATACCATATTGATGATAAATTGTGGACCAAGCCAATAATTTAAGCAACTACCCATTATATATGAAAATCTTATTATAATTTTATATAATCTATCACCATGATAACATTCTCTTACAATGTATTAATTCTTTAGGTGTAAAATAAATATTAAATATAAGGGGTAAGATACTATTTAAACTTCCTAGATACGATTTATGCTAATTTTAATTTTCATGTACAAGTATTAGGATATAGTAATCCAAGAAAATTTTATCTCCCTTTAACACCTCTTACAATGTCATATTAATGATAAATTGTGGACCAAGACAATACTTTAAGCAACTACCCATTATATATGAAAATCTAATTATAATTTTATAGAATCTATCAATCTTATTATAATTTTATGGAATCTATCACCATGATAATATTCTCTTACAATGTGTTAAAATTCTTTAGGTGTAAAATAAATATTAAATATATAAGAGGTAAGATGCTATTTACACATCCTAGATAAGATTTATGCTAATTTTAATTTTCATGTACAAGTATTAGGGATATAGTAATCCAAGAAAACTTTATCTCCCTTTAACACCTCTTACAATACTTCTTATTAACCATTGTACAACTAAAGTAAAGAGTATTATTTTAGAAATTCAAGATGACTAAGCATTAACTCCAAGGGTTAATTTTCATGAATAAAATAAATAAAAATAACAAATGCAATAAAGAGACTCTAGTGTAAGTGGTTCACCCTAAGTCCACCAATAAATGTTAATCTTTTTATTATTTTTTATTAGTTTTATTATAAGGTGGGTTGCAAATTTTGCATCACATAATTATGCCAATAGGCGCATATATTTCCTATTTTGGGAGCTGGACTTGATCTAGAGGATCATCAATATTCACCCAAATTTGACAATTATACGACTGTGATCAGTTTCATCATGGCTTGATCTTTTAACAATTGTGTTTTAAATAAAATAGATCGGTTAACTAGTGTAGCTCGCATCTGCTCCATACTCTCGTGACTCCCTCTCCGCTCTATACGCTCGCGGCTTCCTTTGAAGCGCATGAAGAGATGGGCCTACATGCGTGGTGTAACCCAATGTTATGGAAATGAAGTAGGAAGTTAACATTGGTTTTGCTGTAAGATACTAAGTGGTCACTTCAAGGGGTGGTGGGATGAGTGGAAAATTCATTGAACCCTGGCCTAGTGCATGGCCAATTAGTTAAACCCTTTGAGGCTAATAGTTTCTTCCTCCTCTATTTTATCCTTCTTAATTTTGCTTTTGATTTCATTTTTGCTATCATTCTCCTGATCCATTTCACCCTTCTCGATTTCGCTTTCACTTGTTTCGATTACCCATGGTTGAGGTGCACTTTCATGCTCAAATCCAAATCCCTGAAATCCCAATCAAACCTATCGTTGTCTGCATCCATTATAGCTGTAGATGACCACCTAAGATAGCAACCTATTCAAAGCACCAACTTGCCTCCGATTACTGCCATGTCGCACTGATGATGTTCATCGAAAGCTGCAGGTAATGTGACAATTATTTCTTCTACTTGGTCAATAAAAGGGGGCAACCAGCTCGCTTGAATGGAACTGTAGTAAAAATTTTGTTGACAACTGGTTTCATTTGGTTCCGTTGAGGATTTTAGATAGAATAAAAGGGTAGGATGGGTGGGACAATTTGCAGCTCGAGAACTTGTGTTCATCTCTCTATACCTGTGATGACAAATATTTGTGGAAGTCCCTTCATGTCCACCTCCTTGGACTATAACTTCAATCTTATCAGCCGTCAAATATTTTTCCAAATCTTTCCAAACACACTGAAGCTTCTGGTTGTGAATAACAAATAATCAATATTCTCCCATGTATAAATTTATCTCAATCGCTGAAGAAAATGGAAATGGAAAGGAAAACAATCCCTTTCTGTTTCACAAATATATGAAGCTCTTATTTTGCCAGCCCTATTTATACTAACACGAACACAAATGTTGGCAATCCTATGGGTGAGTGGAATTTGAAAATTTAAGATTGGAATTTGAAAATTTAATGTTCTTTTGATTTTTCTTTATTTGACGGGTGGCTGTGTATATTTTTTTTAAAGATTGTATTACATAGTATTTCTCTTATAGTCTTTGGCATTTTAGGTGCATTGTGTTCAGGGCTATCCTCTTTTCCTTCAAGTGTTTCTTTTGGCTATGGTTCAGGGCTCTTATTGTGCTGTCTATGGATGGTGTGAAGAGATTTTATCTAATATTTTTGACTGGGGTATGGGGTTTCTTTTGTCCCACTTTGTTGTAAATGGCTACAGGGCTAGAGCTTGCCTTGTCTATGTGTGAGATTTCCTTGTCAATGTGTGCCCAGTGATGATGATTGATGGGTTTTTGTAACATTTGTATGATACACACTATCATGGCTTGTCTTTGTTACCTTTGATTCAACAGAATATCAAGGAAGTGATATTTTCTTGATCTTTTCTTCTTGAAAAAAGAAAAAAAATAAGAGGATTTTTTCAAAACCCTATGGACCAAAAAGATTCAAAATATATAATCTACTATGGTAAAATGCTAAGGCTCAAAACTGACTGCATAACTCATCAAAATAATGTAGATTGAGAGATGTTGTAAGGCTAACCTTACCTTAATAACATGTTAGGTAATATGTATTTTTCATATACAACTAAATAAATTAAATGCAAATGATGTTAGGTTAAGAAAAAGAAAAATATTTTTATCTACATATATAAGTATGGGAATAAATATAAAAAAAACAAGGTAAAAAATTAAAGATTAAAAAATGCACTTTAAAAAATTGGATCTCTAGGGCTTGGCAGATCAAGATAGATCTATGTTGATTTATTGTTTACTTGAAGTAGAAGTTGTCTAAGTTTTAGTAAATGAGCTTTATTAATTAGTGTTCAATTGCTTTTGTTCTACATGTAGATTCATGATGTTGTAGGACAATGCAAGAGAGTTTACATAAATCAAATTAGGCAAGCTTCTTTTAGTGTTGAAGATCTACTTAGTTAAGTTTTATTACAAGTAGTGGTGTGATAACAATTTATCTAAGCTAAATGTTCTTATCATTATTATAATACTATCATATTAACTTACCATCTGAAAGCCTTAGCCTTTAATATTCACCAATGATAGTCAATGATATAAATCTATGCCAAACATTTATGCTAATTTTAGTTTTCATGTACAAGTATTAGGGATATAGTAATCCAAGAAAACTTTATCTCCCTTTAACACCTATTCCAATACCATATTCATGATAAATTGTGGACCAAGCCAATAGTTTAAGCAACTACCCATTATATATGAAAATATTATTATAATTTTATATAATCTATCACCATGATAACATTCTCTTACAATGTATTAATTCTTTAGGTGTAAAATAAATATTAAATATAAGGGGTAAGAGACTATTTAAACTTCCTAGATACGATTTATGCTAATTTTAATTTTCATGTACAAGTATTAGGGATATAGTAATCCACGAAAACTTTATCTCCCTTTAACAATTCTTACAATGTCATATTCATGATAAATTGTGGACCAAGCCAATACTTTAAGCAACTACCCATTATATATGAAAATCTTATTATAATTTTATCAAATCTATCACCGTGATAAGATTCTCTTACAATGTATTAAAATTCTTTAGGTGTAAAATAAATATTAAATATATAAGAGGTAAGAGACTATTTAAACTTCCTAGATAAGATTTATGCTAATTTTAATTTTCATGTACAAGTATTAGGGATATAGTAATCTAAGAAAACTTTATCTCCTTTAACACCTCTTATAATACTTCTTATTAACCATTGTACAACTAAAGTAAAGAGTATTATTTTAGAAATGCAAGATGACTAAGCATTAACTCCAAGGGTTAATTTTCATGAATAAAATACATAAAAATAACAAACGCAATAAAGAGACTCTAGTGTAAGTGGTTCACTCCAAGGCCACCAATAAATGTTAATCTTTTTATTATTTTTTATTAGTTTTATTATAAGGTGGGTTACAAATTTTGCATCACATAATGATATAAAATTATGCCAAGCATTAATGCTAATTTAATTTTCATGTAAGTATTAGGGATATAGTAATTGAAGAAAACTTTATCTCCCTTTAACACCTCTAACAATACCATATTTAAGTTAAAAAAACACTTTTAGCAATTTTCCAATCTATTAGTTTTCAAATTTAATAAACGTAAGGGTAAACAAAATATCAAATTTATTGACACATTGGTTTAATTTGATAATTTTTTTTTCTTGACCCAAATAGAAGAAATTAATAAAAAATATACAATCTAATTTTGAAAAACACTTTTAATAATGTGATAGAGTTATGTCGCATTGCAACATTCATTAACGATTAAAAAATGACATACACTAAATTTAATATGTGATACATTAATAATGTGACATTCGACGTTCACATTGTGATGTATATCATGTATTATGTTGCATTGTGGCGTTCATTAATGGTTATGTTGCATTGCAACATTGAGGAAAGGTTGCATGTCTAAAATGATAAAGGATTGTCCCATTCTAAAGTTCATTAAGGATTAAAAATTGATATTCACTAACATAACCCAAGATGTGACACATTAGCAAAGTGACATTCGAAAATCATCATGTTTGTTCAATTGTGGTGTTCATCTATGGTTATGTCAGATTGTGACATTGAGTATGGGTTATATGTCTAACATGAAAAAGGGTTATGTCCCATTAAGGATTAAAAAATGATATATACAATGACACAACCCAATATGTGACTTATTAATTATGTGGTCCATTCAACGTTCATCAAGGATTATGTTTCGTTCTGATGTTTATGAAGGTTATGTCGCATTACAACATTGGGAAAAGGTTATATGTCTAATATGGAAAAGGGTTATATCACATTCTAACGTTCATTGAGGATTAAAAAATGATATACACTCACACAATCCAAGATATGACATATCAATAATGTGACATTCGAAGTTCATTGTGTTATGCTGCATTGCGATGTTTATTAATTGTTATGTTAATTATACATTCCTTAATGGTGTTGTCGCATTGCGACATTCACCGAGAGTTATGTTAGATTTTGACATTCATAATGGAATATATTGGATTACAACATTTATCAATACTTATGTTGGATTGCTATATACCTCAATAGTGCATTCCTTAATGGTTTTGTTCCATGGGGACATTCATCACAACGATAGAAATTCGTCATTCCTCATTGCTTTTCTTGCATTATTTGCCATCATGTTGTGAGAATTATATATATATATATATATATATATATATATATATATATATATATTCGCTTGACAAAAGAAATGGTTTAAACCATCCACATTCTACATAGTAATGTAGAATGTTATATCGCATTGTGATGTTTATCAAGGTTTACGTTTCACAGTGATGTTATCAAGGGTTATATCACATTACGATGTTAAGTCATTCTTTGTTACAGTGTTTGGTTGGTATATGTCAACACAACCAAAGATGTGACACATTAATAGTGTGATAGTGGGCATTTAATAGGCGTTATGTTGCATTGTGATGTTTATCACAGGTTATGTTACATTAGCAACATTCATGAAAGGTTATGTCACATTGTGATATTTCTCAAGGGTTATGTCACATTGCGAAAATGCCCAAAATGTGACACATTAATAATGTGATAGTGGGTGTTTAATAAGAGTTATGTCGCATTGTGACGTTTGTCACAGGTTATGTTACATTAGCGACATTCATCAAGGGTTATGTCACATTGTAATATTTGTCAAGGGTTATGTCACATTGTGATAATGCCCAAGATGTGACACATTAATAATGTGATAGTAGGTGTTTAATAAGTGTTATGTCACATTGTGGCATTTATCACAGGTTATGTTACATTAGCAACATTTGTCAAGGGTTATGTCACATTGCGATATTTGTCAAGGGGGCGCTCGCACGAAGTTGGTTCCACTTTTTGGTGCCACTTAGGAAATCAGAAATGCACTTCCGAAGTGTAAATCAAGAACGCATATGCGTTATTGATGGTACATTCGGAATAACCCAAGCCCAAACACAAGGCTAAGGTTCATGGAAATATATATTGCATATCCAATATATCGCATTCACGTTTTCTAATTTTAAATATCGCATATGAGATATATCGCATATGCGATATGTAAATTTACAAAACGCATATGCGATATATCGCAAGTGCGATATGCAACATTTAGAAAACGATTACATTTTCATCATTTGTGGAGGTCCTCTCCTTTGTCAATGAATTTCATAATCAATTGTTTCTCAAAGGGCCTATTTTGTGTGTTATTAACACCTAGTGCATGAGAGAATAATACTTTTTTGTATATCCCTATAGATAATTTTCCAATTCATTTATAAAACAAATAATTGCATGATACTTCTTAATGTTGGTTGATGGGGGATAATGCCTCA
>LPNX011093072.1:25699-38916 GCA_001517045.1 Pseudotsuga menziesii | reverse complement strand
CTACATCAGAGAGCTTGTGCATGATGGCACCATTCACCTACTCTTCTGTTCATCTTCAGAACAAGTAGCTAACATCTTCACAAAATCATTTTGTGAGAATACCTTCAGCAATATCAAGTCACTGCTGGGGATTGCTGATCATGCTGTCAAAGCATGAGTGGAGACAAGATTCTACAATTTTGTTTTACAGTCCATGTTTAAGGGAGGATTTTCCCAAGTTGGTTTTGCCTCTTTCCTTGTTTCATATGGACTTGCAGTATGTAAAAGGGTGACTAAGCCTTGTTGCTAGGCCCTATATTTTGATTTATTACTCATAAAGTCAGGCTTAAGGGGGGGTGTTAGAATAATCAACCCATAGTATTTACCCACTTAGACATTAATTCATTTATTTTTGTCTTATTTGCCTAGTCCATGAGTCCCACCATGTGCAAGTTGCCAATTGCCTATCCATAGAGGTCAAACTTGCCATTATTGACTCATGTAGCACTTGGGAAATCCTTAGGAATAAAATCTGCTTTATTCCTGGCCTCCTAGGCACCCTTCTTCTTTTTCTGCTTTATACCCTGCTTTTTCAGTGTTTTAAGGCACATAGGAAAGCAAGACTAGGTGAGGTGAATCAGCTTTGTTGCCTCTTCCTCCTCCACTCTTTCCTCCATGCAAAAGCATGTATGAGCTGCCATTTGACCACTCTTTATCTTGCCTATGCGCCCTTGCTAATTCGTGGGGTCCTTGATAGATTTGGGATCAGCTTTTTACACCTATGGGGGATTTGCCTATTTTGGGTAAGCCTGCTTTATGCTAGATTTGGATGTTTCCTTATGCATTTGATTTGCTCATGTATTCTATATATTCAGCAGCCTATGTTATTACAGGGTTGGCTATTGTACACTCAGTTAATATAATTTTGTGTTACAGCTCCATTTTCAGTCTCCATTGTTGATAATTTTGCATGATCAATTGTTAATTGTTGTGGGTGAAATTAATCTACTGCAGGCCTGAATTTCTACAGCATTCCCTAAACTAACTAATATCTAACTTGAACATAACATTTATTGGAAACTAACAATTGCAAAAATATCCCATTACCAATACTAGCCATGGGTTCAATGGCATGCCTTGAAATGATTATTTTTCTTCATACATTGGGTAGGGTGTCACTCCTATAGATAGGTTAAAATGATGTCTAGGTTTGGCTAGTCTGAAAGAGAAATAAAATCAAACAAATAAATGAAGAACCTCCTCTAAACATACTGTTGCAGCTGCAACTGTTGTCCCCAAATTTTCAAATTTTGGACCCCCTTGTTAATTTTAGCCTTGCCTTGAATCGTTTGGATCCATGAAATTTTTGGTCATGTTTTAAGGTTAACTCTCTTCCTGTTTTCAAAAAATTTATTATGTTTGAAATTGTTGTGGGTCGCGGAGTTTAGAGTGTGTTTTTGCTACCCTTCGAGCTGCAATTCCCTCTTAGGAACTTATTTCCCTTGCCAACCACTGTTTCGAAGGTTGTTTAAACAACTTATCGGCACCATGTTTCCTTAGGGAGCCTCCGTTGTGGAAATCGAATGATGATCTTAACTTCTTTGTGTTGCGTCATTTGTTTGACTTATTCACATTATCGGAGGCTATAGCCTATTTATCTTCTGTAATGGCAGCTCCCAAACAATCTAGATATCCGGCATACAACTACTCCGCCCGCCGATGCTTTATCGGGTCTTCGTCACTTTGTGTTGGATCGGAGGTCATAGTCTTTCCTCCTCTACCCTTGCGGCTGTGTAATGCACTAAGTGTCTGACGTTGATGTTTTTCCGCTCGTCGACTGAGACTTTTTTCACCTAGAATTTGAGTCTAGCTTTTCTGACTCCGATGAACTTAACGGTCTCACGGATCCCGTTTCCTGTTGGAAATCCGCCACCGCGACGGTGAGTAAGACTACCACTGCTGAGGTTTTGGTGTTTTAAGCCGTCGATAAGTTTTCTCCCCCTGTCGTTTCGTCAGTCTTAAATCCTTGTGGACGAGACAGTGGTTTCAGCACTTGTTAAGATGAACTCAAGAAGGCATAACGGGGAGACGAAGTAGCAGAAAACGGCTGGATAGTGTTAGGAAGAATTCGTACCGAAACCAATGAGATCTCAAGGAGAGCAAACAAAAGACAAGGCAGAATCAATGGCAACAAAATCCCAGGCCTGGAAAGATCTGTCAGTTACCAAGTGGATCCCGCTTTGTTGAGTACTCTAAAAAGTAATGCATGAAGTAAATCACGAGTACTCACAGAAAAAGACAAAAGGGGGGTATTAAAATGATTTGGAGGAACCCAAAGGTCGCGGGGGAGCAGCCCAAGCGGTTAGCTGATTTGGTTTAAATATAGGAAAGTTAGAACTTACAGGGGGATTTTTCCCTGGAAAAAACTTGTGAATCATTGTGTGTAAGAGGACACTACTTCGTTTTACAATAAGAAATTACAATTTTTGCGTGTTGGAAAAGGCGCTGTGTAGAATGTTTCAATGCGATAAATGAAGAATGTTGAAGGGGAACTATTTCATTTTCAACTGTGTTTCATTAACTGTGAGAGCGTTCTAACTTTCTGAACCTATGTTCTTGCTTGAATGTTCTCTAGTATATTCTATAATTTTTCCACTATGAGTAATGGAAGTTTTAACTATTGATGAGCTACCTTGTCATGTATACTTTATTCACGTTTGTATGTTTGGTTTTAAGAACAGGTACCTATGATTTTCCGTAACATATGAATAGTATCGCATTGCTCATGAATTAATAACTCTCTAGAGATAGCATGGTTAGTATTTATTTTCTAATGGTGTGTGATTTAGATGCTTGTGAGTTTTAAGACGAGAGGTAAGAACCTATGTATCACATTGTGAATACTCCTGGCATTCTTTATCAAGTCTACATGTTAAATAGGCACTTGCATATCATACTTTAAGCCAAAAATACAAAAATATATACGGTGGATCGGGCTGTAACCGGTAAGACCTTTTATTTTTGTTACTTGACCTATGGTAGCCGGACCGCAAACCGGATAGATTCCCTACACCAAACAGTCACAGGATAATTGGGAACATTGACTAGGGAGAATCCCTTGCTGTTGCCGCCTGTGAATTTCTAGGCCTCAACAGTTTTTGGTGCTAGAAGCAGGGCCGCCAGTGCATGGCTGGCCGGGGAAACCCGTTTTCCCGAGACTATTCCACCGGTAATAGTTCAGAAAGCGGTGTGTTTCATAATCCAATTCCTGAAGAAGGGGGTAGAGAACGTTTGTATTCTGTCGACAACGAAGTTGTTAATAATATGAGAAGACACACTAGGGCATATGTGAAGAAGATTGGAAACAACATCCTTATCGACTGATCCCATGATACAATGAACGTGTCAAAACTGAGCTCGATAGGATGCTGGATGCTGGTATCATCAAATCGGTGGAAGAGTCAGAATGGACTAGCCCAATGGTTTTTCAAGATAAGAAGACAAGAGAAATATGGATCTGTGTCAACCCCTAGAAGCTAAATGATGCATGTATTGATGATCCATTCCCAATGCCATTCACTAACGAAGTACTAGAGGGAGTCGGAGGATAAGAGATATATTCATTCACAGATGGATTTTCGGGTTACCATCAGATAAAAATTGTGAAGGAAGATCGGCACAAGACCACTTTTGTGATAGAATGGGGATGTTTTCAGTACACAGTGATGTTGTTTGGCCTCAAGAATGCACCTGCTATCTTCTCAAGGATAGTATTAATTGAGTTTAAAGATTTCATTCAGAAATTCTTGGAAGTATACATGGAATATTGGACCATCTATGGGTTGGTAAAAGACCACATCACAAACCTGCAATTGACGTTGGAAAGGCATCGACAACATCAAATCTCACTAAATCTGAGGAAGTGTATATTTTGTTCCCTATTTGGGATTTTGTTGGGACACATCGTAAAAAGGAATGTTGGTTGATCCCTCCAAGATCGTAATAATTGTCAATCTACCTCCACCAATGATAGTAAAAGAGATTTGGGTGACGTTGGGCCATACAAGGTATTACTGAAAGTTCATAAGGCGAGATATGCAAGAATCACAACATCAATGGAGAAACTGTTGAAGAAGGATGCAAAATTTGAATAGAGCGATGAGGGTCAAGAAAGTTTCAATACTCTAAAAAAGAAGATGGTTAAATCACCGATATTAGTCTTTCTGGATTGGACGAAGAGGTTTCACGTCCACATTGATGCCTCATCAATCGCATTAGGAGTAATTTTAGCACATCCAGGAGAAGGGGTGATTGATCACCCAATTTCCTTCTCAATTTGGAAGTTGTCCGTTGTAGAAACAAACTACATGACAACTAAGCAGGAAGGATTGGTGATGGTGTACGCACTGCAGAAATTCTGCCACTATATGTTAGGAGGACATTTCAAGATGTTTATAGATAATTCAACACTGAAATACCTTGTCAACAAGCCTGTGTTGGGGGGGAATATTTGCTGATGGTTGCTCCTCTTCCAAGACTTTGATTTTAAGATCATTGTGAAGATGGGACTATTGAATACTGGTCCCAATAATTTGTCAAGGATTGAGATAGGCGAGGAACCAAGCAACATCGAGGATAGGTTACCCGATGCACATTTGTTTAAGGTTGGAATGTTTGATGACCATTATGAAAAAATTATCCAATTCCTTTTGATAGGACAAGCGCTGGAGGATTTCACCACTAGTCAGAAGAATCAATTGGTCATTCGAGCTGTAGATTTTTAGTTAATTACCAAACAACTCTACAAAATGGGACTAGATGAAATTCTATGTCGGCATGTTCTACCGCATGAACAAGAGAGAATATTATTCGAAGCACCTGATGGAATTATAGGAGGACATTATGGAGGTCTCGCAACTGCCAGGAAGTTACTCTGGGCTGGTATATGGTGGTCAACAATGTACAATGATGTCATGGACTATGCGAAAAGTTGGGATGTCTGTCAAAGGATGAGGAAGCCATTGCAATGGGACGAGATGTTGTTGGTACCTTAGGTGACGCTGTAGCCATTTGAGAAGTGGGAAGTGGATTTTGTGGGACCCATCAATTATCTAGGAAAAAGGATGGGTGCATGATACATTATCACTGCGAAAGACTACTTGACTAGATGGGTGGAAGCTGCACTGGTGATGAATTGTGTCGTTGTGAGTGCAGTGTGGTACCTATTAGACAATGTTGTTACTCAGTTCGATTGTCCTAATATATTGATGAGAGACCAAGGGATTCACTTTATCAATCACACCATTAGCCCAATGATGAAGGAATTCAAGATCCAGCACAAGAAGAGCACTCCATATCACCTGCAAGCGAATGGAACAGTTGAGGAATTCAACAAGGTATTGGAACATGCGCTAATAAAGGTATGTAACACAAATCAAGATGTATGGGATTTGAAAATTCCTGTGATATTATGGGCCTAACGAAATACATGCAAGCGGTTGATAGGGAAACACCATTCAAGCTGGTATATGGCCAAGAAGCACTTATGTCGATGGAGTACATCGTTCCTATCCTACACATAGCGACAATGATAAGCATAAGTGATGAAGGAGCAGTTGAAGAATGGTTGACGCAATTATTACAACTTTAGGAGGATCAGTTCATCGTAAGTTTTCATCAACAAGTGGAAAAGGATCGATAGAAGGCATGGAATGAACGCCATATCAAAGAGAAGTACTTCCAGTGTAGAGACATGGTTCTCCTCTATGACAACAAGTTCGTAAAGCACCCAGGTAGGCTCCAAATGCATTGGTTAGGACCTTACGTGATTCCTTTCATCACTGACGGAGGTGTGGTGAAATTGCAGTATTTAGATGGTGCATTGCTACCGAAGCTAGTGAATGGCCGATTAAAACCCTATCGAGATAGCCAGGTGATACACTGTAAAAGAAAATCTACCCAATTAAAAAAAATAAAAAATTATAAGAAAAAAAGCTAAGGAGTAGGTAATCACAACAAGAAGGTTCGATAGAAAGGAAAAGATGTGCCAACCGCAGCAAGAAGGGAGCTTGACGACATTCGACAAAGGGAGATGCAGTCAAATCAGGAAATAAATGTAGCATTTAAACCCAACGGATGATGACACAAGTAGATGAGACACACATTTAAGAGGAAATGGACCATTGGTTTTGAAGAATCGACAATGGATTTGGTCGATCGTTGAGGGATTTATCCATGATGATCAAAATCATTTGCACAAACAATCTCAAGTCTATAAGAATCAATAGGGGGAGCATCGAATCGAAGTGCAACCAAGGCGATAGAGGCAGAGGGAGAGGCCAGCCCGTCAACAACAGGAGGAATGGAGTCAACAACATGAAAAGGGTCGACATTTGATGAAATTACAAGATATGTACCACCACAGAAGGCAAGCACACCAATGGTTCAACTCTCAAAGAACCAATGCTACAACATTAATCTTTCGATGACGCCGAAGGGTGTACATGTCACCATGAATATCGTACCATATTTGCAGAAGTTGGCTCATAGTGACGGTGACATTCTGGCATATCCAGAATGCACCGCATAACCCTTTGAGAAGCAACCATAAGGAGAAGGTGTCTCAATCACTAGGGTGTCGACACTATGGGCCATGGGTTTGCAATGGTCGAGAATTTTGGAAATTACCCATGTTCCACATTTCAACCGCTCCATGGAGGTAAATGTGTGTGCGAAGTAGTTATTATCGTGCTTCCATGGTGGATACCTTTGGTTGGACACCAAAGTACTTGTTACGGTTGGACTCATTTCCCAGATCATCGGACTGCCAATGGCAGGGGCTGATCCATCACAGTATTTCCATAGCAAGAATAATGAAAAAAGGTTGGTTATGAAGCTCAAGAAGAAGTATGATTTCATTTGAGACAAGCGAGCATATGTCATCATGAATAATTGGTAGAATGGAAGGTTCTTGTTAGTATCGAGGAGCCATTGGATACTGAGGTAGGATTACCACCCATTATTCTAGTTGAGCAAGAGAAAGAACAAGCAATAGGTTCTAAAGAGGATTCACAAGAATATTAGTCCACTAATTTGATGGATTCGAAGTTGGAAATGAAACTGGAAGAAGGAAGGACGAAGCAAATATTTGAGCAAGGGGAAGCAAGAAACACACCAAAGATGGAGGAGGATCAGGTAAGTCGGATACTGGTCGCGATTAACATTGGGACCAGTGAAATCCAAGCATAAGAGAAGTGACATTCGACATATCTAATGTAATGAAATTCTAAAGAAGGTACCGCAGATTGATGTGCTACAAAGAGAAACCAAGATAAGTACTGAAAAAAGGGTGCAGCTGGTGCAGATTCCATCGCCTACCCTGTTGACGAGAAGAGAAGATGTCGATGCAACTATGTAGCAATTCGACATGATCAAACTCGATGTCAAGGAGCTACCGATGTAGACACTATCATGCCTACAGAAGGAAGAAACTCAAGAGATCACAGACTGTGAGGAGATTATGCATGATGAGTTAGTTAAGTCGAAGGAGCAGATAACACAATCAAAAGAGGAGCTAGAATGAATGAAAAAGGCGTAGGAAGCAGAAGTGATGGCAAGAACAAAGGCCTTTGTTGGAAGGGGTTTTTGGGTAAGGTAGCTGCGCAACATCATAGATGTTGCGCAAGGTCAAAGATGCCATGCAAGGTGGAAATCGATGCGTAAGATGGAATTATAATATTTTATGTATTTTTGGTCACATTTTGTAGTTTTGGACTGTATTATGTGGATTGTGGTCATTATTTTGTAGTTTCAGTTGAGAATTAGTTAGGAAGTTGGTTAAGTGGACCATCATTGTAAAGGTGCAAGCCTATAAGTAGATGTAGAGTTGCAAGTGTTAAGGGTTCCATGTTTTTTTACTCTTGGACATTCTTTAGTTCTTACACAAGCTTCCGATTTTGATCTGTGTATGTGAGCTGGAGAACTATTTTGGAGAATCTGTATTTTGTCGTGAAGACTAATATGACATGATGAAGGTTAAGTGGAATCCTTGTGTCTTTTCTTGTTTTCTTGTTTTCTGCAATCCAAATATGAATGCAAAGTGTATCTATGATATGGATCTGTGAATGATGCGATGTTTTTCTGCTTTAAATGATGTTATACTGTTATATATGTTTGTGCATCGATGGTTTTACTGATATTTTGATATGATAATGATATATGTTGAATGATCATATAATTCTGTTAATGCATAAGTTGAATGGTTAGATCCGTGTAATAAATGCTACGATAAGTGAATAAGTAGACACATGAGGGGTGGCAGGTGCGGGGGGGATTCTTTTGGATCCCAGAGGACATGTTGAACAAACCTTCACTTAGGGTCTTGGATATAGGACCAACAACTAGGCCGAGTGGTTGGCCCTCCTCCAGGGAATGAAATATTTAGCCAACAAAGACCTCTACAAGATCATGATTTTTAGAGACTCTCGACATGTCATATTCAAAATGATTAATGGTTACACCACTGTCTTCATAAAATGTCATCGCCTGCACGACAAAATCATTCCTCTCATGACCAAGTCCTATGAATTTTTCCACATCCTTCGCACAAAAAACTTAGCAGTGGATGTCTTGGAAAACATGGAGGCCTCCCTCCCCCCCAGGTCAAATTAGTCTAAATGGTCAAGCTCCTTACCTCAAATCTATTCCTTGATGGTTCACTGAGATTTAATTCTATATCCTCATTGTATTTTGTTTTCTCCCATGGCAAATCATGAAGGGCCTATTGTTCTCCCTAAAGGCCTTAAAAACACACTTACCCATTATACCCCTTATCACTCCAACCTTTTACACTCTAACCTTCTTTTCCCTTATCCCTCCATCCCCCCTCACTCCACCGCCTTGTGCCCTCCCTTACCCACTGGCTTCCACCTTATGCACCTTCCTGAAGGGCCTCCAGCCTTTAAGAGTTGTCCCGCCTCTCTCCATCCTCCCGCTGTGTGGATTCCTATGCACTCACCTTCCCTCGGTCCCTGCAGGCTTTAATACTCACCTTCCCCGGGTTAATTGCCTCCTTCCCTTGCACGCTCCAGGTCTTTTCGTTCCCTCCACTATGTATTCTCCTCGAATTTTCTCCCATCCTCATTTCACTCTTGGTCATGGCTCTATCCGATATGTGATCTCTTTGGAACACATCCTCTTGGATGTCATTGCAGGTGTCGACGAAGGCTGGTTGCAGGAAATCCCGTGGGAAACTCTTCCTCTCACCAAGGTGTTCATGAAGGAAAGGCTGGCTCTCGCAGCCTTCTCCACCTGCTTATGCACTACCCATTCTGGAACTTCGCTGTGGTTTTTGAATATTGGTTCCGGTCTCAGCCTCTCCATCGACGAACAATCCTTCATTGCTGAAAGCAATTCGATTTTGGGCTGTCACTGTTCAGGGTGGAAAGAAGGTGGAGTTGGCACTTTATCCTGCCGAAGCAAGATAGAGTGAGACTCTCTCCTACATGAAATCAATACCCTCAAGATTATTCTCAGTGTTCTCTCTATCAAAGATCAGGCTCATGTGGTTGTTGTTGCAATTTGTGCTCTCCATAGCAATTTCTCCGACATTGAAATATTTCCTGGACAAGGCAGAATGTCGCAGGCTAATGAGAATGTTGGCATATTGGATTTGAAGAAAAACCTCAGGTGCCTCTATGAAATGATGGCCATTGGCATAATGGATAACAAGGAAATTGCTCAGGAGGTTAAGAGCATGGGGGATGTGGTTGGCTACACATCCTATCAAATTAGTAACCATGATTCAAGGATTGATGATACTAAGAGTAACCTTAGGGAAATGATGGGCAAGGTGGATAGAATTCAAGAAGACCTCCAGCACTTGGTAAGCATGAATTAGCACAACAAGGCCCTCGAAACTCCAGTAGCAGTAGCTCACCCCATGGAGGAGGAATCGGTTGTTCAGCCTATGAAGTCTCCAAGCAATCCTTAAATGGATTTCTAAGTTTTTATGTTTTATTGTCTTTTACTTTACAGGCAGATTATAAGGGCATACACTACCCCAAGCATTAGATGTTTTGTAAATTATCTCTGTGGAGTTCTTTGGTCATCCCCATGGACCAGTTTTGAACTGCAAGAACTCTCCATTCCCACTCTTACTTTGTAATGAATGGCTGTGCACAGCCTATTTTATATAAACCTTTTTAAGTTTCTGTTAAAAAAAAAAGTAGACACATGGTCCTCCTTCATTCTGCGGAAACTTGGTTCCATCAACTCTCCCTCGAACATCTCGAGTGAGACTTCATCTGCTCTGTAGGTGTTGCCAGATGGGGTAAGACCTATCTGGGCCAGTGCTAAGGGATATCATGGTGGTTTGGATGTCGACAGAGAGGTGAGCTCCTGTCGACTGGTTTTGTGTCAACAAATGGTTCCGTTGCTGGGACCTTAGTGTGAAGAGGAGTGAGGAGAGGTTGTGGCACCCGACGAGACCAGAGATCCAATATTGGTTTGACCAAAAGATACAAGAGTTTACTGAGAAAGAGAATCAGAACCCTGTACTGATGATATATAAGTGGCTGGAACAGTATATGTACGAAGGTCCACACAAGTTACACTTATTATCTAAATTTTTGATCATCTTGTATGAGTGGTTCACATGATTTACCTATCGCAAGACAAATTTCCAAGGAGGCGAACTAACGTCCTTGACCCCATAATTGATCGAGGAGTTGTAGGAGGTAGAAAACAAAACATCAAGGGCTGTTGAATTATGGATTGACAGTATCTTGGAGGGATATATTGATGAGTTCACAGGTGATACCACTAAATCCTATAATGAAGTAGAAAGGGAGTTCTTTAATGAACCAAGAGGTAGGTTCTTGTTATCTTTGCAATTGTGTATTAATATGCTCGTCTACGAAAAGGAATACTAAATATGCACCTAGAGTAGTAGAACTTTGGTGTGTGGAGGTTGCGGGTATCACAAAGAGGAGGGTTGGATGGAATGATACGAGGTAGATGGATGGAAGTTACAACGGGACTGTGAGGGAAGTCGAGGAAGGAAGTGGTCTTACGAGAGGAGGAACAAAGTTTCGGAAAGAGAAGAGGAAGAGGACAAGAGAGAGTCCTACTGTGACCGAGATGCGAGGCTACGAAGTAAGAACACAAAGAATAAAATGACCCTACAACAACGAAGGAGATGACTAGGCTATGCCCGAGCTCAAGGAAAGGTTGACCCAGAGCAACGACATACCCACACCTCTGTGCACTACACCATACTCAGGGAGGAACATGAGTTTAACACCATCATGTCCAACGTGTCAACAACACTCTAATAACAGCAGATCAATGACTGTAGGAAGGAGGCCCAAGATGGCGGGCGATGATGCAAATTTACCCCTGTTCCATGGAAATAGGACAAGGATCCAGAGAAATACTGGTTCTTGTGTGAAGCTGTGTGGTCTGTTAAACAAAGTATGGATGATGAGGTTAAGAAAGGTCAATTGGCGATGACCCTTTCGGGGTCACGCACTGGATTGGTTCATGAAATTTTTCCAAGTCCCTATGGGGGATCCAACAAAAAAATTGGCTGAAGTCAGCAAAGGATTCATTGAAGAATTCAAAAAACTAAAATCTAAAGTGCAATAGATCATAGAACCGAAGGAGATTAATCAGTATCCAAACGAAACTGTTTGGGATTTTGATCAAAGGTTTAAGACGCTAATGGAAAGAGTAAAATTTGAGATGAGCAATATTCAACATAAGGAATGGTTCATTGCGGTGTTATTATCTCATACCATATTACTGCTGATGCATCAAAATATTGGGACACATAGTGAGGCTTTGGAGCTTGCGATGAAATTAGAAGCTTCACCTGTTAGTGAGAACGCGAACGGTATGAACCAAATTCAAACGCAACTAGCAAATATGACCCTCTAGTTGCAAGATATCAAGAAATGAAAAGAGCATCATGAGGAAGTATGGTGTACTCGATATCACATAGATAGGCATACCAAGGATAATTTCCTGGACTTCCGAAACTACCTGTTGTTAGGAGCTCCAAACCCACTGAGTTGTGGCGGTACTCCATGGCGCCGTATCTGCCAAGTTTATACGCATCGACATGAAGATGTGGATATATGTAGAATATGGTCACGAAGCCAATGAACTTATACTGTACATTCTACCAGTTTGTTGGGCACAAAGATAAGGATTATCATGCATATGATCTACTCCAGGAAAGAACAATGGACATGTACTATGTGAAGGGAGAAGACCATCGAACGGTACAACTGTTAGTTTTTCATCAATTAAGCTAGCATTATGATCTTAGGATATTTTCACTGAGAGAATAACAAGTACAACAATAAAACATAAGCACATCATAAGAGACAAGAGACACAAAGAGTTTTCCTCGGGGAAACCATAAAGGAGAAAACCCCGCAACTTCCTCTAAGATAGAATCAACACCAAAACAGTAAGAGATCTCCCAAAACAGTAGTAGCCTTCTGTCTTCTGTCAAGCCAAAGTATTTCCTTCTCCAAAGGTGCGCCACACTTGAGAGAGCAAGTGATGTACTTCACAAGTGATAAATAGAGAGACACACACTCTCTATTTATATCAGTCCGTTCACTTAAGTTTCCATTTCACACGTAGGCTCAACCCTAATAATTACTACTTGAGCCTACACCTTAATTAGTGTATAATAACTCAAGTGCCCCCAAAACTGTGGGGACTTACCTAATGACTTGATATGACTTGTTTACATTATTAATCCTCCCGATCGGAACATCGGGGTATGACCACATGACTCAAATACATAATAGAAACATCCCGGATTAAACATCGGGTTACAATACATAGGATACATAGAAGAATACATTCTGAAGTTACATATACATCAACACTCCCTCTTAACTAGGAAGGTATTCTTTCAACACAATTTTCAGCACTGGTCTTCTTCTCTGTATCAACTGGATCATCTTCGTCTTTGAGTCATCTTCAAGTCATCTTCGTCTTTAAGTCATCTTCATCTTCAAGTCATCTGGATCTGGATCATCTCTCGATCTGGATCATCACTCGATCTAGATCATCTCTCGATCTAGATCATCATCACTAGGCTGGATCTGGATCATCACTCGATCTGGATCTTTACTGTTGGATCATCATTACTGGATCTGGATCATCACTTGATCTGGATCAACACTGGTGTTATCTCATGATTCTACTCGTCATTGGAA
>LPNX011093072.1:10011-21608 GCA_001517045.1 Pseudotsuga menziesii | reverse complement strand
TGGTTAGGGCATCAAACATAGCTTTAGGTGTCTTGAGAGAGGACACCTGAGGGATAAGATGATCCTTGATAGAATCAGCAATGATCCTCTTTGCCATAACATCTTCTTCTTATGGAGATCCTTTTCCTCATCTCCCTTTGGAACTGGAATCTCCTCATGAATGTAGGAGTCTAATTCATTCTCTTCCAGGACTAGGGAGATCCTATACTTCCAAGCTCAGAAGTTATCAGCCCCCTCAAGCTTTTCATCAAGCTTGGTATGATGAGACATCTTTAAATAAGAACCTCAAATTAAAATACAAAAGATTTTAGATCTTACCAAGTTCAAGATGTCGGATCTGAAACTTGAGCTGAAATCCTGCAGAGCTGGTTCAGGAGCAACAAGGGTTTTGTTTTCCTGGAGTTCTGTCCACCCAAATGCCTTCAAATTTGTTCCTAACTTCGATTTTGGGGAGGAGATCAATCCAGGCCTGGGCTCACTGAAAAATTCCTCTTCTACAAAAAGCCCTAATTTCCGACCCAGTGACAAGTCCAAAACTGAAAAACCTCATAATTGAATTATGTTTCAACAGAAAGATGCACCCTACGAAGGAGAGTAATTCCACCTTACTTTTGCTGAAAAACTGTGGAGAAAGATCCACAAACAAGGAAGCCCTAGCCTCCGCAGCTGCACAGTGTCTTCTTCTCAGGTTAGCTCTGATACCATGTTAGTTTTTCATCAATTAAGCTAGCATTATGATCTTAGGATATTTTCACTGAGAGAATAACAAGTACATCAATAAAACATAAGCACATCACAAGAGACAAGAGACACAAAGAGTTTTCCTCGGGGAAACCATAAAGGATAAAACCCTGCAACTTCCTCTAAGATAGAATCAACACCAAAACAGTAAGAGATCTCCCAAAACAGCAGTAGCCTTCTATCTTCTGTCAAGCCAAAGTATTTCCTTCTCCAAAGGTGCGCCACACTTGAGAGAGCAAGTGATGTACTTCACAAGTGATAAATAGAGAGACACATACTCTCTATTTATATTAGTCCGTTCACTCAAGTTGCCATTTCACATGTAGGCTCAACCCTAATAATTACTACTCGAGCCTACACCTTAATTAGTGTATAATAACTCAAGTGCCCCCAAAACTGTGGGGACTTACCTAATGACTTGATATGACTTGTTTACATTATTAATCCTCCCGATCGGAACATCGGGGTATGACCACATGACTCAAATACATAATAGAAACATCCCAGATTAAACATCAGGTTACAATACATAGGATACATAGAAGAATACATTCCGAAGTTACATATACATCAACAACAACAACTGCAATCACAGGTGGTATATCCACCACCTCAGATGTATATGGCTCTATAGCAGCCACAACCACAATTTAATCAGATGCAAATGGATCTGTAGCAGCCACAATATGTTCAACCAACATAGTATGTTCAGCAATAGCTGAATCCCTCACGGCATCAGTTCAATCAACCATAGTTTCAGCAGCAAGGAGGATTTCAAGGAGGACGAGGTGGGGGATTTGGTCGAGGAGGAGGAAAAGGTCATGGACCATTGTAATGTTATAATTGTGGAGTATTGGGAAATTATTAAAGAGATTGTCCACAATTGCAAGCACAGTGTACATATTGTATCATCGTCGATGGGAGAAGATAGTCCACATACAAAAATTTAGCTGGCTAGAAAGAAGAAGGTGTAGTTCGATGTCAATGCGAAGAAAGATACATTCGTTGAAGCACGCGATGCGATAGGAAGAAATCCTGATAAGTTAATTGTTTATGAGATGCCAACTGCTTTTGATTCAAGTTTGGTAGTAGAACCATCGTGACAACATGGTACCTTGCAGAACTTCTTTGAAAGCTTCTTGTTGCTGGTAAGAGATCCTAATGATCTTTCCAAGATTGAGAGTCTGTTGCATCGGTCAGCTAAGGGATAGAAAGAGTCTGCAGTGAACTCTTTACATAAGAAAAAGACAGGAACAGAGATGCACATGAATATTCAGATTGGAGACTATGAGGTAGATTCAATCATTTTGGATCTAGGATCAGACGTCAATATACTAATGAGGTAGACATGGAACAATATGAGGAGCCCTCAGTTGGCTTGGTCCCCTATACAACTGTAACTGGCTAACCAGGCTAGAGTAACTCCGATTGGGTGAGTTCCACATCTTGCTGTGGAAGTTGAAGGGATGAAGACTTATGCTGATTTTGATGTTATTGAAGTTGTTGATGGTGGAGGCTCCTATCCTACATTCTTGGGGATTGGATGGGCCAATGACATCTTAGCAGTGATAAATTTTAAGAAGCGTGTGGTGAGATTTGAGAATCAGGACATCAGAGTCATAGCTCTGATGGATCCAACTAAAGGATGAAGGTATATTGAAAAAGTGAAGAATGAAGTTGTAAGAGGATGGGATCACACATATAATATCTCAGAATATTACATCCAACCGATAGTCGACGGTGAGCTCGGTTGGCGTAGCTCTAGCTCTGCGTCTTTTGACTCTGATGATGCTCTAGAGAACTGGTAGAATTGAATGCATGAGGCATCACTTAGAAAGTGTGTCTTTATTACACAGTCGTTGTGCCGAGTCGCGAATGAGACTGTTGAATTACCAGTATATGAAGGACTTCCTGAGTTGTCTGAATTCCTATTAGAATTTGAAGATAAGGTGTCAAAACCACAGCAGTAACTGGAGGTGGATGAAGCGTTGAAGGATACTCCAACATGCTAGTGGGTGACCCATAAGAAGTCGATCACTCGATGTTCACAGTGTCAAAGATTGATGACAGTTCGCTTTGGTGATGCAGAAGTGTATCATGCTGGAAGGTACAATGGGAAGACTAACCCTAGTTGTCATCTGATCGAGTGCGAGACCTTGTGGGAATTGCGACTAAAGGATGAGTGGGTCCATGCTTTTGTCCTCACATTGGATGAGATGTCGTAGTCATGGTATGTATCAACCGATTTGCATAGAGAGATCACTGCTTGGGAAGAATTGATGGTTTTCTTTACTCATACCTTCAGTTTTGCGGATACCAATCTAGATATTCATAATGCATTGCATCTCATCCACGAAGTTATTCTGAAGGTAGTTCCAATTGCATACCCCATGGATCCGCATGCGCATTGTCAGATGCAGTCAATGATGGAATGCTATAATGTAACTGGAGGAGTAGAGGATGGTAATGATCCACAGAACATCAATATTCTGGAAATAGAAGTAAGTCGGGATGTCACAACACTTGACATCCCAATGGATCCAATGAATCAGCCATTAAAGATCAGTAAGGTCAACATTGGGACTGAGGAAAACCCAAAGTTTGCGAATGTTGAGGACTACTGGGATGAAGAGACCATGGCAACGATCACGGATCTATTGCATGAATTTCATGATTTGTTCCCTACCAAGTTTTCTGAGATGAAGGGAATACTCGGAGATTTAGGAGTGATTAATATTCCGCTGAAGCCAAATGCGAAACTAGTAAGGCAGAGGCCGTATTGCCTGAATCTGCGATATAAGGAAAGGGTAAAAGTTGAACTCAACAGAATGCTAGAAGCTGGGATAATTGAGCTGGTTGAAGAATCTGAATGGATCAATCCTATGGTGTTCCAAGATAAGAAGACATGTTTCAAATTTGTGTTGACCTTAGAAAATTGAATGATGCATGTGTGCATGATCCATTTCCGACAACATTCACTGATGAGGTGCTAGAAGGAATAGGCTGTCAATAAATGTATTCCTTCATAGATGGATTTTCTGGATATCACCAGACCAGGATTGCAAAAGAGGATCGCCACAAGACAACATTTGTTACTGAATGGGGTTGTTTTCAGTACATTGTGATGCCATTTGAGCTAAAGAATGCCCCAACGATATTTTCTCGGGTTGTTGTCTCTGCATTCAAGTATTTTATTCAAATTTTTTTGCAAGTTTATATGGATGGCTAGACATTTTATGTATTGATCAGGAAACATCTGGAAAACCTATGACTGATGCTGAAGTGATGTCGACAACATCAGATCATGCTGAACTCAAAGAAGTGTATTTTTTATGCACCTTTTGGGATGTTGTCAGGACACATTATTTGTAAGCAAGGAATGTTGGTTGACCCTGCAAAGATTGCATTGATTTTGAGCATGCTACCACATAAAAATGTGAAACAAATTAGAGTGACGCTGGGGCACACAGGATACTACCGCAAGTTTATTCGTGGTTATGCTGCAATCACAACTCCTACGGAAAGGTTACTTAAGAAGGATGTGATGTTTGTATGGATTCAAGAATGTCATGATAGTTTTGAGACACTGAAGGCTAATATGGCTTCTACATCAATATTAGTTTTTCCTCATTGGAATAAGGAGTTCCATGTCCATGTGGATGCATCATCAATTGTGTTGGGTATGGTGTTGGCGCAACTAGGGGAAGGATATCTTGATCACCCAATTGCTTTCGCTAGTCGGAAGCTATCATCTGCAGAGAAAAAATACACTACCATAGAGAGGGAAGGTTTGGAGATGGTATATGTGGTATAGAAGTTTAGGAATTACCTATTGGGAGGTCATTTGAAGATGTTCACAGACCATTCTGCTTTGAAATACCTGGTCAATAAGCCTGTGTTAGGGGGGAAGATCGCGATATTCCGTCGGCTACTTCTTTTTCAGGAGTTTGATTTTGAGATAATTATGAAGCCAGGTCACTTGAATGTTGTCCCATATTATTTATCCTAGATTGAGACAGGTGAGGAACCAACAAACATTGAATATGGGTTTCCAGATGCGGAACTATTCAGAGTCGGCATGGTTGATGATTACTATGAACAAATAATTCAATTTTTAGCGATGGTAGTAGCACTAGAAGAGCTTACTACAAGTTAGAAGAAGCAGTTGGTCATCAAGGCCTCGGATTTCCATTTGATCGCTGGAAAAATGTATAAACTAGGACCAAATGAGATATTACAGTGATGTGTCCTATCACATGAACATGGGAATATATTGGAAGAGGCACATGTGGAAGTTGCAGGTGAACACTATGGAGGTCGCGCTACTTCCATGAAGGTGCTCTGCGCAAGGATTTGGTGGCCCACCCTTCATAATGATGTGACAAATTACGTGCAAACTTGCGATGTATTTCAAAGAATGGGAAAACTATCAAGGAGGGATGAGATGCCATTGGTACCTCAGGTGACGTTGCAACCATTTGATAAATGGGTTGTGGACTTTGTGGGACCAATCAACCCACCTAGAAAGAGAACCAGTGCGTGGTACATAATTATAGTGATAGACTATTTGACAAGATGGGTGGAGGCCACACCTATTGTGGATTGCACCACTGCGATAGCTGCAAGGTTCTTGTTTGACAACACTGTAACTTGGTTTGGATGCCCAAGGATATTGATGAGCGACCATGGGAGTCACTTCATCAATCGCACAGTCAACGCATTAACATAAGAGATTCAGATACAACATAAGAAGAGTACACCATATCATCCACACGCAAATGGGATAATGGAGGTGTCCAACAAGGTGTTGGAGCATGCGCTTACAAAGGTATGTAACACAAACCGTGATGAATGGGATTTGAATATTCCTACAGTTTTGTGCTCACATCAAACCAGCTGCAAAATATTGATAGGACACACACTGTTCAAATTGGTGTATGGGAAGGAGACAGTCATGCCTATGGAGCACATTGGTCCAAGTTTGTGGATAGCGGCAACAGCGGGCATGGATGATGAAGAAGCATTAGAAGAACACCTAGCGCAACTAGTACAACTCGAGGAAGACCGCTTTGTTGCAGGTTTTCACCAGTGTGTTGAAAGGATCGACAAAAATCTTGGCATGATCGGAATATCAAGAACAAACAATTTCAACAAGGAGACTTGGTGTTGTTGTACGACAACAAGTTCATGAAGCATCCAGGTAAGTTACAGATGCATTGGATAGGTCCATATCTTATTAATTCCATTACTTTAGGTGGTGCAGTACAATTGCAACAGTTAGATGGTGCGATGCTGCCAAAACTAGTGAATGGTAGCAGGCTGCATCCCTATAGGTTGGGCCTTGAGGTGCACGATGCTTAAGGCACTGCATGATGGAAAAAAAAATTGAGGATAGGATGCTAGGTAGGAGGATGGTGCACCAAAAGGAAGTGGTTTCACAAGTAGAGGAATGAATATTGCAGTTAGGAGGCCATGTCATGATAGCCACAGGGCCGCGATGTAGTCAAATCAATAATAAATGAAGACAATTAAAGCAGTTAATAGTCGAGGCTTGTTGAAGTGACACATATTTATGGCTGATCCGACTGTTGGATTGACAAGATCACCAACAAATTTGCGTGATTAATGCATGATTTGGTCGAAAAGATTAAAGTTGATTTAGTCTTGATGGAGGTGTGATTGGATCGGTGCGATAAGAAGGGGTCGAACGTGGTCAACATTCACCATTGTGAAAATATTGAGTTGCAAGGTTGTCGCAGAAGAGTTATGTTGTGTTGCATTAAGTCATGTTGTAGTGATTGAGTGAGTTGCAGAGTGAAGTCAGGTCGATTGCCCACTGAACATTGTGGGGCAAGTAGCGTGAGCAAGTCACGGTTGAAATTTCTAGTGAGAGGGATTCACCAGTCATCGGGGTCCTATTGAGGAAGAAGTCGCAAGTATGGCAGTGGGATATTCCTCTGTTCCGAAGAAGAAGAGAGGGGCGCAAGGGACGACGTCCCCAGTTCCAAATAAGCAGAAGACTAGAACGTCTGTGAGGGCACAAGAGGAGGCAGTTGCACAGTCGGGTCCATCGACTTTAGGGGCTATGGAATCATCATCCCACATAGGGGTGTCCATTGCAAACATCCCTGGGTATGTTCCTCCGACGCAGCCCGTTGCGAATCTAAGGCAGATGACCAAGAACCAGAAATACCCAGTGAAGATGCCAACAATTCCACAAGGTATGGCATGCACCATGGATATCATGCTTGCGTTGATGGGAATGAAGTATGATGATCACGACATGCTTGCATCTACGGAGATCACGAAGGGTCCCTATGTACCTATGGTAGCGATAGGAGGTGACTCGATATTACGCATTCCATAGGATTGGGATCGTGGCTTGGCCAGAGCAGGATTGTTGGGATTAATAAACATGCCACACTTTGGTTGGTTGAACGAAGAAAATGCATGCACGAAGTAGCTCTTGGCCTACTTCCATGGCGGGATTTTGTGGTTGGACAAAATGATCGCAGTCATGGTAGCACTTATTTCAGAGATCACGTGGCTTCCTAAGGATGGGACAAACCCATCACAGTATTTTAGAGGAAGGGATAACGACAAGAGGCTCATGGAAAAACTGAATAAGAGATATGGTTTGCAACGGGACGGACGGGCATACCATGTCGACATCATCAATGATCTAGCTGTCCATTTTGGTGCACGAATTTTGGCCAGTAAGATAGTGAGGCTGAACAGACCAAATCAGTGCAATTCATGGGTTATTGCATGTGCAGAGCAGTGTGCACAAGGAGTAGAGATGAATTGGTTGTTATTTTTAATGAACCAGTTGACGGAGGATGCAATGGCAGTTCAAGCAGGAAGAGGTTGTTTGCATATAATTGGCTATTGATCTTAATTGCACTTGTGACTTGGATGGAGCCAGACGATTACCAAGGGATGAATGTGGATGCAGTAAAGATATATAAGGGTGCACGCTACCAGAACCTCAGGTGGGTGAAGGAAGCTGACATACTTAAGGACTGTGCAGTTCAGTTCTAGATCTATTGGGAAGCACTATAGGTTGCAGCTATGAAAATTCCATGATTTTCTAAGGAATCTGTGATGAAATTCCAGCGGGTTTCTCGACTCACGATTGGACCACACACCATTCATGTGCAGGTGCGGCGTGACCCAGAGAAGTAGTGGTTTTCAACACCATACAAGTTGTCTGATGCAGAGTTGGAGACAATTGTCGATGATTGACTCGTAGCATGGAGAGAACCGGTTAGCCTACAAGAAGTGTCGACAGGTCCACCATCGGATGCACCAGTTGATCCGGTATATGAGCCTGACTAGCAGAGTCACCATGATTCATATGAAGAGTTGTCATGGAAACCCACTAAATCAGAAGAAGAGCAAGAATTTGAAGAGTCAAGAACGAAGAAGCGACAGGAATTGGGCGTGACAAGTAGCGCAACCCCAAGGATTGAGGCACAATTAAACCGGCTTGTTGCATCCCTTAAAAAAAGAAACAAATGTGGCAGCTGAAGAGATGAAGAAACAAGAAGCAAAAGGATTTAACGAGGTAAAAAATTGACTAGATTCTTTGTTTGATGTAGTATTGAAGAAGGCACCAGAGGTAGTGATTGTGCAGGACCTTGGCTCAATCAACATTGGGACGCGGATTCAGAATGTGCAAATTTAACCGCATGCGATTGAGATTAATAATGAGGATCTCAATGCCTCCCTACAATAGTTACAATATTTTTCCATCGACATCAATGCGCTGTCCACACAGACGTTGGTGCATATGCAGAGGGTTTCCAATCAGAAGTTGGAAGACAGAGAAAAAAGTATCAACGGTTAGTTCTTGGGATCGCAGGAGAAAGGGGCAGAAGCATGAAAATAGGTTGAAGAGTTGAAGAAGGAACAAGAGTGAATAATCACGGAGAATTCCAAGGTTATTGAAGAGTTGAAGAAGGAGAAGGATCGACTGGTGGTTGAGAAAGTGCATCTTTGGGACAACAAAGTGTGGTTGGAGGAGGCAGTTTTTGATGCCTGCTAGCATGTATATGATAGCATGGTGGAGATGTATGCGGTGGAAAGAGCACAACAACTTGGGGCCATCATTACACAATTGCAATGTGACAATACAGACTTGCAGGCCTTGGTGCATCCCGACACACCGCTTGAACAAGTTGCAGAATGGTAGGATTTGGTGACACAACTTGAGGAGATAGAGAAAGAAGCGAAGAAGGTAACTGAGGAAACTACACAATTTTGAGGTAGCATAGTCTAGGATGAGAAATTGGAGCAACTGACCACACAGTTGCAGGAGGCAGAAGGGTAGCTAGCAACACTGAAGACGTCGCTGAGAGCACTGCCACTAGTTGTACAAATCACCAAGTCTCCAGAGCTGAAGGAGTTGCAGTACTGCATTGTAAAGGCTAGGGAGCATCAATAGAGGCACAATACATAGTTAGATGAGTTCCAAGATATTGGAGCACAAATTTATGTTAAGGCGGTTTCTGTGCTGCAAGCAGTTTAGGAAGGCAAAAAGGAGGTTACTGATAAGATGGTTGAGCATCCACTAGCACATGATTTGATAGGAACCCAAGATATTGCTAAGAAACTCAAAGAACAGGTCAAGAGATCACTTAGCATTACGACGACTTCAAGCAGAAGATCAGTGAATACACCATGTCCAACTGACATGGCTCAAGGGAGAGACACAAGTTTGTGTTAGGGGCCTGTTGGCAGGCGGTTTTGGGTAAGATAACTGCACAGCATCATGGAAGCTGCGCAAGGTCAAAGATGTCATGCAAGGTGGAAATCAACACACAAGATGGAATTATAATATTTTATATATTCTTGTTTACATTTTTTAGTTTTGGACCTCATTATGTGGATTGTGGTCATTATTTTGTAGTTTTAGTTGAGAAGTAGTTAGGAATTTGGTTAAGTGGACCATCATTGTAAAGGAGCAAGCCTATAAGTAGATGTAGAGTTGAAAGTGCTAAGGGTTCCATGGTTTTTTACTCTTGAAAACTCTTTAGTTCCTACGCAATATTCTGAGTTTGATTTGTGTATGTGAGTTGGAGAACTGTTTTGGAGAATTTGTATTTTGTCGTGAAGAGTAATATGACATGACGGAGGTTGAGCAGAATCGTTGTGTCTTTTCTTGTTTTCCTATTTTCTTGTTTTCTGTGATCCAAATATGAATGCAATGTGTATCTGCAATATGGATATGTGAATGATGCAATGCTTTTCTGCTTTAAATGATGTTATACTATTAGATCTCTTTGTGGATCGATGGTTTTGCTGCGATTCTGGTTTGATAATGAGATCTATTGAATGCTGATATAATTTTATTAATGCATAAGTTGAATGGTTAGATCTATGGAATAAATGCTACAATAAGTGAATAAGTAGACACATGGTCCTCCTTCATTGTGCGGAAACTTGGCTTTGTCAGCTCTCCCTTGAACATCTTGGGTGAGACTTCATCTTCTCTGTAGGTGTTTCCAGATGGGGTAAAACCTATCTAGGCTAGTGCTCAGGGAGATCGCGGTGGTTTGGATGTTGACAGAGAGGTGAACCCCTATCGACTGCCTTTGTGTCAACAACCTTTGACGATAGGGAGTGGCTGGAGAGGGCCATCTCAGCCACCTGGGAAGAAATTCTCGACATCACTATGTATATGTTCGTGGAAGCAAAGGTAGTGCGCCTGGCCAAATAGTCACAGACTTGAAGAAAGAAAACGAGGAGTTGCAGCACGGGATCTTCACTTAGTGAAACCATGCCATAGCACGTTCGTTCGTGGCATATGAAACAATACCCCTATTTTCAAAAAATATTGGAAAATACCTCCCAAAATCATTTTTTTTAACCCCCTCCCAATATGCCTTGCCGATTTTAAAAAACCCCTATTTTCCCTATATATTGCATGTATCCATTTTTTCATTTACATTTTTTATACCCCTTTACATTTCTACCTAAGGGAAAAAAAAACTAAACACAAGAAAGGGCGACACTTGATAGGTGCCCTTAGGCAAATCACTTTATTAGGAATTAAAATGTATCACATGATGTCAAAACAAATAAGAGCTAGGGTTTATTTGTACCAATCTCAAACAGTAGTGTGTTTTCCCCAAGAAGGGTTCAAAAATGAAACTTACACCATTTATAACTGCTTCTTTCCATCACGGACTTTTTATCCAAGCACCATTTTGGTATCTAGGAGATTGTACAACTTTAGAAACAAAATTGATTTGGAATCTTCAATGCATACTGTTCATCTTTTTAGATTAAAAACAATATGAATTTAACAAGAGGAATGGATGAGTCGAGCTGGCATCCATTTATCCAATGAACTTGTGAGAATTTAAAGCATAAATTCATGATGTCAAAATAGAACACCTTTCAGTTGAAGATTGTATTTCCAGTTCTAATGTCTACCTCATCACCAAGTTCCTAGCTAAGTTTTACTCAAACAAATTCTTTATCATCTACGGGGAAAAGAAAAAAAATCAAGGGTTGTGACAAACAAGTAAGTTGGTCAGAAGACATAAACAAAAATATGGAGAAGCAAAGTCAACTAAAAAATATGAGCCAAATCATTGAACACCAGTAACATTATGAGCAATTTCAAATTTAGTCTTCAAACTGACAAATTTTCTTCAACATAGATTCAAGGCAAATTATGGAGGTGTGACTCTAACAAAGCAACCAACCAAACTACATAAAAATATCTCCAACAACGTATTTTCAAAAGCACTATGATACATAACCCAATCTAGTGTACAAAAATTATCTTGTAGACTTGGCATTAAAACTTTTGTGGTTGGATTAGAGTCATAATCATCTTCGCCAGC
>LPNX011093068.1:187445-214021 GCA_001517045.1 Pseudotsuga menziesii | reverse complement strand
TCCTGGATTACCTGTTCTTGAACTCATATTCATCCTTGGTTCCTATGCATGCTTATTAGTATCATGATTGTGTTATCCTTGTGATCTTATATAAAATCATACACTCATTAGTATGCTTATTAAAACACAATAATCTCAAGCATGTATAGTCATGATCATTTCAAACAGAAAATAATAAGCATTAGCATTCAAGGTTTATGTAGGATTCTTATGGTTAGTCAAATCATAAGAAACATAACATGTCTAAACCTGTAATTACTCAAACCTATGACTCTTCAGGTTAGTTGAATCATCAATCAAGATAATATGCATAAAACCTGTGATTATTCAAACATATACCTTCATGATTCTTCTGGTTAGTCATATCATCAATAGTATAAGATACTAACACAAGGTAGGATTCTAGCTTGATATAGGAAGAACATACCTGGATTTAGCATGCTAGTTAGTTATGTCTAACATACTCACATGATGTCTTCTTGTTCTTCTTCAATTACTTGTGCTAGTCACCTGTATATCTCATAGGTTAGCCATTATAAAACCAAGTTATACATACCTCGTAAATGGATCTTCTATGAGATCCATGACAATGGATGAGTCTTTATTCTCATGTCATCATGATCATATGTTCTTGAACTGGAACATGATTTGTCTTTCTTGGAGTACCTTTCATGTTAGTAGACAACATAAACCTCATACAACACCATAATGCATTAGTACAATCATAAGTGTCAACACCCTAACCAGTGAATATCTTCTATCATGCATTCATAATTTTGTTAAGGTGATACGACAAATCTAAAATCAATATTGTACTAACCATCATAACATGAATACAAACATACCATAAACTTAATCATGAACAAATCTCAAAACATACCTCGATGAGTCATACCTGTCGAGATCACTTGTAATCTCCTTATGTAAAGCCTTAACCTCATCTCCTAGTTTCACCTTGTGAGGTGATTCATGTTCTGAGAGTCTTACAAAGGATTCCTTGAATCCTATCATATGTTTGGAAACCCCACTGTCTATAAGCCAATCATCACTTCCATGAGAAATGTTACCGATTTGAGGTGTTTGTCCTTGTCCCGGAGTTCGCTGATCTAGGGTTTGTTGTAGAAACCCTAATTTTCAAAACTTGGAATATTTCAGATCTGATTGGATGAATAGATATATCTCTTCAAATGGAGCTGTCTAATGTACTCCTTTTCTGAAAACAATGGAGGGAAGCTCCCGGAACAGGAAGCCCTAATTTTCTGATTTCTTCTGCAGAAATTCCTGTTACTATTTCTGTGATATCTCCGAAATTACTGATCCTCTGTGTCTAAAATTTCTCAATGAGGTAACCTCGCATGTCCCTGATCGAACACCGCAGTTTTCATCAGAATTGGTTTCACCATTTTCGATTTATTATCCTTTTCCCAAGGTGACCTGTTACAGGACTGTTCAGAACAGCGAAGTTGTACGGAATTCCACGTGTCACTGGTTCATTTTCTGAGTTTGAACTTCGTACCAAAGAAATTGCAGTCCGTTCCCTTTCTGGAAAATCTTCAAGAATTCCATTTGGACCTCTGTAGCCCAAGATATTGCAGATCTCCCCAGGTGTCCTGTTTATGGATGATTTCTGGAAGAGGATGGAACCCTAACTTGGAGAGATCATATCTCCCAGAATATAGCTAATCAGAGTCTGACCTTTGGACACAGTGATAATCAGGATTTTATCTTCGGCCCCTGCAATTTTCAGCATCTGAGACTTCGCCAATATCGGAATATGGTGACTGTACCAAAACTTATCAGTTTTAGTATTTAGGGTTTCTCCTAGCTCAGGGTCAAACTAGGGTTTGACTTTCCCAGAGATTTACCCAACCAAATTTACTGATCCAGGTCTCTAAATTTCGGTTTTGATGACGAGAAAAATCCTATTCTAGTCTCAACCAAAAATTCCTCTTCTGTATAAATCCCTAAGTTCCACATCGAAACTGAAAATGCTTGAAATTGAATTCCGCATCGACAGAAAGATGCACCCTTCAATGGAGAGTCATCCTATCATACTTTTGCTGAAAATCTGTGGAGGAAGATCCACAAAATAGGAAGCCCTAGTTCCTGTATCTGCACAATGTCTTCTTCTCAGGTTAGCTCTGATACCATGTTAGTTTTTTTCAACAATTAAGCTAGCATTATGATAAGATCTTTTTACTGAGAGAATAACAAGCACAACAATCACATAAGCACATCATAAGAGACAAGAGACACAAATATTTTAGGAGGGGAAACCATAAATGTAGAAAACCCCTCAACTTCCTCTAAGATAGTATCACCACAAGATGTGAACCCAAAGCAGTAAGATGACCTCCCTTCACAACAGTAGCCTTCTGTCTTCTGTCAAGCCCAAGAATTTCCTTCTCCAAAAGTGCGCCACACTTGAGAGAGCAAGAGAGCTAAGTCACAAGTGATAAATAGAGAGACACACACTCTCTATTTATATTAGTCCGTTCACTTAAGTTGCCATTTCACACGTAGGCTCAACCCTAATAATTACTACTCGAGCCTACACCTTAATTAGTGTATAATAACTCAAGTGCCCCTAAACTGTGGGGACTTACCTAATGACTTGACATGACTTGGTTACATTATTAATCCTCCCGATCGGAACATCAGGGCATGACCACATGACGCAAATACATAATAGAAACATCCCGGAATAAACATCGGGTCACAATAATATAAAATACATAGAAGAATACATTCCGAAGTTACATATACATCAACACCCTTTACTAAAGAGGTATGGAAGGAAGCTCTGTCCGTAATAGGAGGCAAAGGCAGATGAGATGGTGCAAATCTAATGGAAGTTTTGAAGAACTATATGGAATACGTAGCTATAACAAAACATGAGGTTGTTCCTAGTGTAGTTACTTAGATCTTCTGATTATTGGAATGCCACTCTTTTAGAAGATAAAGCTTACTTTCCCTTGGAAGTTTCTCTTTTATCAAGTATATCTATAATTTCATTAGGAAGACTCCTAAAAATAAACCTGAAACAAATAGGGACATCACAGACTGACATATTTAGTCCAGGATGTTTATCTGATGAAGCAAGTCAAGGAAATACTTGGAGTTGTAGAGTTGGAAGTGTATTGTTTCTTCCAGCTTGGAGAAAAAGGTGGCATTCTAATTCTTCCATAAATTTTTTAGGAAATCCATGAATGGGAGGAATTAAGTGTGCACCTACAGGCTACAACCATGAAACTCAACATATTAAACAGTAAAAGTTTATTTTTATTATTTATTAGGTCATTTCAAGGTCCAAGAGCACAAACAATGTAGGGAAAAATGATTGTCAAAAAGTATGCCAGATAGACAAACCATTTACTCATTTCAAATGACATCCAATTAAAGGAAACTACAAAGGATGTATCAAAAAATACATGCCTATTTTGATTGCTTCTCTAATGACTTAATACTCATGGAGCCTAGAAAATATGTAGAAATTTGAAAATCAATAATGCACTTGTCAACCAGAGGAAACACCATACTAACATAAAAATGGGGTTTGAGAACAGCCACTAATAATATGGCAGAACAATATGCTTTGTTCATGGGCATAGATTTTATTGTCTCCCTCAATACTCAGAACATCTTACTTGTTGGGGAATCCCTTCTTGTCATCACACAAGCCAAAAAAATAATTTGTTTGGAAAATTTGATCATCAAGAAGCTTCAATTTCATATTATTGACCTCATGTAGGGGATAAGAGATGCAAAGTTGGTCTATGTTAGAAGAATTAACAATTTAGTAGTTGATCGCCTTGCCAATCATGCTACCAAATTGGCCAGAGACGCACTCATCCAAAATGGGGGCCAATATCTCCACAAGTGGCTCCCCTAAGGTGTTATTTCATGAATTTGAAACATTGGTTTAATTCCACTCAACTATGCATGGACACCACCCATCGGCATTTCAATTTAAGAAGCCATGTCATTAAGGCTCCTTAACTTATGGGGGAATCCTTGCGAGGCCTTGTCTTGGTGTTCTTCGCTCCTTGATCTAGTTATATGGTGGTTTAGGGATTTCATTTCAATGCATTTTGGATTTTGGTGAAGCTCTCGCTTTGGCCTGATGAACGCGGGGATATCTCTCTCATGGCTAGGCGAGTTGGAACTGGCTACCCTATATGACATACTAATTGCACTCTTATGCCATTACTATATTAAAAGACATTTTCGATAATAGCTGGAAGATAAGGATATTGTAAAATTTGAAAATTGAAATTCATAATCATAACATTCCCAAGGTCCATGACTAATAGTATACAACTTCACTCACAAACTATTGTGGAAAGGAAATGGAAAGAAAATAACAGCTATAGGCACAATGTACTATTTATCTAATTTTTTAATGTTATTTGCTATAAGGGAATACTGGCATAGTCTCCATTGAATACTTGCCCTTGCTTTCTGTAGATTGTGAATGAAGCTGCAAAGTATCAATATCAAAGTGGAAATCAATTTAACTGTAGAGGTATATTGTTTCCTTCCTAAGTATGTTAGATGCTTCAGCCCTTATGTTACCTGCATATGATTGGTTGTTTATGGATGAGTTTTCTAGGTGCATTCTATACAAAAATTTCAATTATCTTCTTTATTTTGAACGTGCTCATCAGTTCAGGTGTTGCTACTGTTTACATATTATTGACTTTTGATGTTTCCACTTGCTTATTAGTGCTGATTAAGATACAATATTAATTAGTCCTTATGGTGAGCCCAAGTTTTTAGAGAATGATTCTTCTGGGGTTTCACATACGACATTAAGCCAATCAATTCCATTGTCTGTGTGCCAAATCATTATGATTTTCATTTCATTGTAAATGTTACTAATTCATCCCCTGGCACTGTCAAGGGTGTCCTTGTTTTTTTAATATAATTTTTTTTCATTACCATTTTTATTTCCCTCATTACTAAATCTACTTATTTTACATATTTCTTTTATCTGTGTATTTTTAGTAAGATTGTTTCTATTTGTTCATATATACAATGGAAATCACATTCAGGGTGAGAGGTTAAGCCAAGTGAACTTAGTCAACCTCCCAGATACTTGCTAGATTTAAATTAAAAAGGCTGAGAATAGTAGCTAGTTTGGGTATGTCTAAAATTTAAAAGCATAAATAGTCTTCCAAGAGGTGGCATGGTTTGGAAAATTTCCCTATGAAACTAAGCAGAAAGCTACTATGACAAGCACCAGAAAATATAAACATAAAGCTTGATATAGGGACCAGGAAAACCTAAGATTAAGCCTCCTCCCAATCAAGAGAAATGGGGTGCTTTAGATTGCTTCCATCATGGTGCTTGGTTTAGAAATAATAGATCAATTCTATCAGCAATGATGCTAAGAAGAAGCATAGGAAATAGATCTTGCTACTAAGAATTCTCACAAGCATACACAGGAAAAATAGAGAGAAGAAAAGAGACTGAATCACATGAATGAAGAGATGAATATTGGTGTGTATCCTTCCATTGAATAATTATGAATAATAGTGTGAATAAATAGTAAATCCCTAATAGGAAAATCGAATTGTATGGAAACAACTCATAAAGCTCAAAAAGGCTGACTTACCAAAATATAGCAAACCCCCATAGGTGGCTAAAGCACTTCCCAAATATATCAAGGACCTCATGAGTTGGAAAAAGCATGAGTGAGTTGTCAAGGAGATGGAAAAAACATGTTAATCCTAGAAAATGGAGAAAAAATAATGGAGGATGGGTTGGAAACAAAAGCTCCTAGTTTCCTAGTTGACTAGCTTTTATCTTATCCATAGAAAAGCAGGAAAAGCAGAAAAAGTAGAATAAAGTAGAATCTGTTGTAAAGTCCTGTATACTAATTCTGGATGGTCAAAATGTGGTCAATATCAACCCATAATTGGATATAAATAATTACTAGGATATAGATGGCATGTATTGACTTTAAGGTGCAAGTGGATTCCAACTAATTAAGCTAGTGGGTGAGAATAATTAATCAAATAATGATTAATTATTTTATCCTAAGTTGTGAGTGGGTTTAATATATTCCAACACTCTCACACACACACATACCTATGTCTTCCTTTACCACCAACACCCCCCACCTCTCTATATCTCTCCCCCCAATCTCCCCCCTAACTCATACTATCCCCCCCTTTACATAATACATCAATATCATACTACATACTGCATACTACATCAATAGCATCCATTACATGGCATACTACATCAAGAGCCTATCCTAGTAGCCCTACTTTGTAGTGCAAACCCTAGTTTTAATTCTAAACCATAGAAACCCTAGTTTGTGTTCAAAATCCTAGAAAACATAGTTTGTACCACTAATTATCATCTATAGGTCACTAGTACCATTTATTCAATGTCTCCATTGACCAATAGCCAATATAAAACATTTGAACCATAGAATTAAGGAGACCACTGGTACATTAATAAAAGGAGATTGAAATAATAACAATTATGGTAATCACATCAATTGAGATGAAATTTAATCAAATCGATTCGAAGGAAGGGTAGTCATTTCACTATGGATGAAGCTTGCTCTCTTTTAATTTAGATAATGTAATTTCAAGGTTTAGGCCTTGAATCTTGAATTTGGTCGTATAAGGACATTAGTCAACACATTAAGTTTTCATGGAACTTCCTAATGCAAGTTTTAAAATAAGGTATAAAAATATTCCCATGCTTAATGACCCACCAAAACCCAATTTTGATGCACGATTGGAATTCTATTCCCTGCCTAGGGATTCAACAAGTGTTCTTGAAATCTTGTAGGAGGTGGGATTCAACATGCCATAGAATGATGATCATGGCTTGGATCAATGAACTGTCAACTCTATTGGATTCGGTACATTGGGATAGTGCTAGGGCTATCCCTCTCCTCTAGCTCCATGGACAAGGAATCCTGTCTTAGGTGAATTTTGGAAACTACGGTTTTGCTCAGTAAGGGAATGTGAATTTTTTGCACATAGGGGTTAAATTTACAAATTCCTTCACCATGAACATGTGGCTATTATTCCCATATGGAACCTCCCTAAACATGCTTGCATGACCCACTAGAACCCAGTTTTGATGCATGGTTAGAATTCCATGCTTAGGGTAGGGAATCAACGACTATCCTTAGAAGCCTGTAGGAGGTGGGATTCAAATTTCCATAAAATGATGACAATTTCTCAAATCAAAGAACTGGAAAATACATTGGATTTAGGACATCAATATATTGCTCGGTGTTTCCCTCTTCTCTGGCTCCACAAAAAAAGGATCCTAGTTTAGGTCAATTTTGGAAACTAGGGTTTTCCTCAGTAAGGGAATGTGATTTTTTTGTAAATAGGGGTAAACTTCACAAATTCCTCAACCGTGAATATGTGTCTAGATTTCACACATGGAACCTTCCTAAAAACACTTGCATGACCCACCAAAACCCAGTTTTGATGCACGGTTAGAATTCTATGCCCTAGATAGAGATTCAATAGGTGTCCTTGAAATCATGGAAGATGTGGTATTCAGCATTCCATAGAATTATGATCATATCTCAGATTGATGAAACATCAACTTCGTTGGAATTAGGAAATTGGGATAGTGCTAGGGGCGGCCCTCTCCTATGGATCCATTGACAAGGGATCCTGTTTTAGGTCAATTTTGGAAACTAGGGTTTTTCTAGGTAAGGGAATGTGAAATTTTTTCACATAGGGTTCAACTTTACAAATTCATAGACCATGAATATGTGGCTATATGTCACACATGGAACCTCCCTAAACACACTTGTATGACCCACCAGAAACCATTTTGTACACATGATTGGAATTTTATGCCCCGGGTAGGGATTCAACAGGTGTCCTTGAAAGCCTATAGGAGGTGGGATTCAACATGCCATAAAATTATGACCGTGGCTCAAATCCACGAACCGTGAACTCTATTGGATTTAGTTCATTGAGATAGTGTAGAGGTAGCCCTCTCCTTTGGCCACATGGAAAAGGGATTCTTTTTTAGTTCATTTTTTGAAACTAGGTTTTTGCTCAGTAAGGGAATGTGAAATGTTTGCACATAGGGGTCAAATTTGCACATTCCTTGACTATGAACATGTGGCTAGCATTCACACATGGAACCTACCTAAACATGCTTGCATGACCTACAAGGACCCAATTTTGATGCACGATTGGAATTCTATGCCCCAAGTAGGGATTCAATAGGTGCCCATGAAACCCATAGGAGGTGGGCTTCAATGTTCCATACGATGATGATCGTGGCCGAAATAGATGAATCGTCGACTCCGTTGGATTTAAAAATAGGGATAGTGCTAGGGTTTCCCCTCCCCTTTGGCTCCATCGACAAGGGATCCTGTTTTAGGTCAATTTTTGAAATTAGGGTTTTTCTTAGTAAGTGAATGTAAATTTTTTGCACATAGGGGTTATCTTTGAAAATTCCTAGACCGTGAATTTGTGGCTAGTGTTTGAAAATGGAGCCTCCATAAAAATTCTTGCATGACCCATTGGAACCTCGTTTTGATACACGACTAGAATTCTATGCCCCAGGTATGGATTCAACGTGTGTCCTTGAAAGCTTCTAGGAGGTGGGATTCAATGTGCCATAGAATGATGGTTGTGGCTCGGATCGACAAAAAATCGAATCCATTGGATTTGGGACATCATGATAGTGCTAGGAGTGGCCCCCTCCTCTTTCTCCATGGACAAGGGATCATGTTTTCGGTCAATTTTGGAAACTAGGGTTTTTATGAGTAAGGGAATGTGAAATTTTTGCACATAGGGGTCAACTTTGCAAATTCCTAGACCATGAATGTGTGACTATAATTATCACATGGAACCTCCCTAAAAACTCTTACATGACCCACCATAACCCCATTTTGATGCACGGTTGGAATTCTATGCCCTGGGAAGCGATTCAACATGTGTTAGTGAAATCTTATAGGAGGTGTGATTCAACGTGCCATACACTGATGACCGTAGCTCATATGTATATGTTTGAATAAGAGTTCCAAATTGGATGCACACATAAGAAGTATACCTTATTAGTATATTTTGTTCCTAGTATTCCTCTTATAACCAAACTGTTTTACCATACTACTAGGTAAATTTTTACTCTAAATGATACAATAAATATAATTTATAAAAAATTATAAAATAACGTTATGGAAATAATAGGGCTAATAAACTACAAAAGAGTTTTATCATGTTCATTATTAGTCACATTCATCACACAAAGGTATTCGTCATGCAAAGGGTCAAGCTAGAGCACGAGGGTGTTGCTCATACTCTTTTTGCATACAATACTTGGATATAAGAACTCTGTGTTCAATTCCAAGTCAATCAAATACAAACTTGTGGACTCAAGTTCATCATTTTAATTTTAGAAACATATAAAACAATAACAATGAGTCATATTGCACAACTAATTAACAACCTGAGAATGGTCCATTAAAGTATTCAGGTCATTTGTAATTATTTTTGGGGTATATTGTTAAAGTTTAGGGTTAGTTCAGATTTGACATAGGTATATAAATATACTTTGATACATAAACATAAATTTATAGAACAAGATTCAGAATAGTACTTTGTGAATCAATTTAAACTATAATAAAATCACACATAATTTTCATCTCTTCCAAAGTTGGTCCTCAAGGTGATTCATCAAATTCCATGTACATTAACAAAATGAAAAAATAATGTGCACAATATACAACAATAAAGAATCATAACCATTATTTTGAATCAACTATATAATCAGATACTTTTAGGTTTTATGTGTATCCCATATATTCATTAGATGAAATACATCATGCCAAATACCAATTTCATTTATGTAGACCACATAGGTGCATCACTTAGGTGTTTCAACTTCGTGCATCCTTTAAATTTTTGTTAGGTTGTTATGTGGGTAAGCTGATTTTGTATTCCACTTAGTTGGGTCAGTTGCTTAGGTGTGTTGGGTGATTATGTGCGTTAGGTATGTTGCATTTTTTTAATACAATTTAAAATTGTTAATTTAACATTGTATATGCAATTGGATCGTGGTAAAAAAAAAATTAGATGTACATTGTTGTCATTATTCAATACTGTAATTGTGCGTTGTTCTCAAATTTATAACCGATATCTCCATGAAATAGTAAAATCTATAAAAAATTGTGAACATTACACATAGAAACATTCTTGGCCACACATGTATGATCACACTTAAGACTTTACCATGAATATCTCAAGAGCCTTGATATGAAATATTTTCTATATCATGAAATTTATAATACAAAAATACAAGGCCCTTATATGGCATGCCAATCTACACCTATCAAAAACATCATTGATGTACATACAAAAAAAAGTACATATTTCATTGATGTACATGCAAACAAAAGTACAGATTTGTCCTGGACTAACACATCAAAACTATAACTTTATCTTTTTTTTTTCTCGACACCGATGCTTGTTGCATATGTCCATGACCACTTTGTACCTCTAGCAACTGCAAACCAATGATAGTATTTGTTGATCAGGTAACTGAACTAATATTTTCTAGCAATAATAAAGTTTGAAATTTTAAAATACGACCCAGTTGTACATAAAACGAACACTCATTACATCCATTTGGGGTATAGATTCCTATGGTTTCCTCCTCCTTACAGAGAGTCTATATGCAAAAATTCTCTACGAATAAAAAAAATATGTCAATTATCTCAACAATTATCAACATGTACATGCATGAGAAAGTACTAACCAATTATGTAAATAATGAACATCTCACCAAAAAAGATTGTTCTAGGGAATGCCATTGGGTTTCTTTAGTAGAAAGAGGAGACGTAGGTTGAGAATCTGTTGTATAGGACATTTCACCCTTGTAAACTAGGGTTTGGGGTTACCAACTTACTATTAGACTTGCAGACAATCATCTTTTATAGAAAATGGAATGAGAATATGAAGATATCTTGGCTTACCCAGTTTATGACAGTCAATCCAAGATCTCTTCCTATTATCATTCCATTTTCTATAAAAGTTGATTGTATTCAAGTCTAATAGTAAGTTGGTAGCCCTAAACCCTAGGTTATAAGGGTGAAATGTCATGTACAATAGAACTGGCACCTCCACTGCGGAGTCCAGCCTGATGTGGGTTCGTCATGTAGGTTCTTTACCAGTATTTGTTATGATTCTAATTCTAAGTGTGGTCCTTTTTATCTTGCTTTCGATTTACAGAGTAGTGTTCCCAAAATAATTTACTATTATTTTTTCTTTGAAAAAATTGTAGTTATATACATGGGTTGTTGTTGTACATGGTCATGTATAAGACCTTGTATATGCGGGTTGCTGTATAAGAGAGTCGCGTATTGTACGTGGGTTTCCTACATACACAGTGACGTATATCCTGTAGCAACATTAAATTTGGGTAGGGTTTTCCTGTCCCTATATTCTTTGGTTTTTTTCTTTCTTGGACGTCTTCTGTTATTGGCATGACTCTGTGAGTCTAAAGTCTTGTGTGTCACACTGCTTTCTTGTTTTCAAGCCTTTGAGATTTTTTGTTTGAATGTCTTTCATATTGTGATTTGAAGTTGGTCCTCCTACTTGGTTTATAAATTCAATGCTTTGTGTCTAGGTCAGTGATCAGGGATTTAGATACATTATACTCTGTACTTCATTTTGTAGTGTCAGTTTTTCACTTGTTCTTTTGTGAATCTACTGGACTTTTTGGGTTCAATAGTTTCTCCAAGTCATGTTTTTTCCCGAGTCTTCTTAATTGGTTGAAGTATGCTATTTTGGGTCCTTTATACTTCATTTCACTCATTATATGCTTTGATTATTCAAACTTGCTCAAAAAATTTGCATTTAGTTGCATTGTAGTTTTTGAAGAATTTCAAAATGTGAAGAAAAACATTTTATACTTTTGCATTTAGTTGCATTTAGTCGTTTTCTCTTCAGTATTTTTCAAATAAATTTTCAAAAATTATAAAAAGAAGTCATAGTTTTCTCACACTTAGTTTCAATTTCATTAGCTTATAATTGAAAAAAGAAAAGAAATTTGGTTTAAGTAGTTGCAAATTACTTTTGAATTTTCTTTTACATCATTTTGTTTTTTCTTATCGAGTCTATAATATTACAGTCTTTCATGTCATTTACCTTATGACTAAAAACAACCTTTAAAATGAACGATATAATTTAAAAATTATTAGTAAATTTTATTTTATAGGCTCATACACCAACTAACTTAGGCTAGACTTGTGGAATAGGGAGTTTAAACTCCCCACAACTATTTAAATTGAGATGTAGTTGGCCAATCAATAGGTAAACCCTCTTCTATGTTGATTGTATCTGGGAATATCCTCTCAAATGGGAGCTAAGAACGAGGCCATGTGGTGGCTTGGATTGACGATATAACCCTTAATTCCTTGTCAAAGCGTAGACCAAGGTTTTTGTGCATCAGGGGGCTTTTGTCAATACCACCCTTTAGGCCCTATGTGATGTCGGTGTTGATATGGTTTCAGGTTTTTCTACCTTGCCTATGCATATGAACCATGCTTGCGACTATCCCCCCAGACTGTCGTTATAGTTTTGGTAGCCTTTAGTCTCTTTGAAATGTAGGGTTCATACACAAGTACATCTAAAGGCTATTTCTGGTTGACCTTGGATGGGCTTGGAAGGTAACCCTGGTAGAAGGTGTGGAAGGGAAATGTATGATTCCTAAGCTTGTGCCTAAGAATATCTATAGGGATGCCAAGTAACTATCTCTGTGCTTTCTTCTGGAAAACATATATTATACCCCTTGTGTATGTTGTGGCTTTAGGAAATTTTTGAGTGATTGCTATGTTGTTTTTTTTTGTTTAGATGATATTAGGGTGTGTGAAGAGTCAATTTTCAATCATGGAGGACCAGCCTCTCAGAAGTTCAAGAAGGTTGCAAAACCTTCCTCCGTTTACTACAGTGGAGCCTCCATCACCCTCCAAAGGCAGAGATTAGACACAAACGGTTCTTTTGAACCTATAGGAATTAGTGAAGTTCTAGGTGAACCAGAACTTACGACAAACCGGGTTGATACAACCACAGTAAAGATAGAATACTTGCAGGCTGACAATTTTTCAATAAATATCAATTCACCTCTTACTGACTTAAATGATCCTAGGATCATCCAAGTTTGTCCTTTTAATTCACCTGTGATTGGTGTTCCTGTAAGTAGACTTATGGATAGTGTAGGAGAGAGTTCATCTACCCCCATCCCAGCTATTTTGGATGAAGGAGTGCCACCTCCCCCAGTTGGTACTCCTAGAAAAAATATACCTGCTACACCCTTAACTCCAGCTAGTCAGTGGTTCAACCACTGACTTGCACAAATGTAGTAGGCACTTCTAGTGGGGTGGTCACTGGGATTCCTGGTGTGGCTTCTACTTCACCCTCTTTTTCATACATTGCTCAGAGTGGTCCTATTGGATCCTCTTCATTTGTCTAGGTTTTTCCTTGGAATGGGGGACACATTCCCCCATCCACTCCATATGTAGGTCCCACAGTTGCATATGTAGGGGTGTAGTTTGGAAACACTAACTCTTATGGTAAAGGTTTCCAAACACCAGTTTCAACTCCTTTCATGAGCTCTCCTTCCTCTCTCTTTATCAAAGAGATACCTGCTCCTGTTTTCCAAAATCCAGTTTCAACTGGAGCGGCTCAAACCACATACACTACATCACATATGAATAATCCACTGGCTTATGGGTGGAATCCTTTTCAAATTAGTCCGAGTACTTCACAACCGGTAGATGGGGGAAACCCTGCCTTTACATTTGGGAACCAGGGGGGAAGTCCTTCTACTTCCCAAGCTCGTACTTTTCAGGGTCCGGTTAGGCCCAAACTTCCTTTCTTGGCAACTTTGAACTTGCTAAATTTGTCGAATTTAATGAATGAGTCGGTGAAACATGATGCCACCTAACCACTTGTCCCTACCAAGTTACCCTTAGATATTCCAAAATTCGAAGGCAAAGTTGGTGAAGGCCCAGGGGTTCCTATCACCACCTTTCACTTGAGGTTCTCTTCCAACTCGCTGAATGATGAAACCATTCGATTGAGATTGTTCTAAAGAACTCTGACTAGTGCCACAACAAAGTGGTACATTGAACTGCCCTCTACTGTGTTTGATAGTTTTTGGGACTTAGCTACTGTGTTCCTTAACCATTTCCAACTTCATATATGGTATTATGCTGGCATAGAATTATTGTCCACCTTTCGGCATGACAAAACCACTCATATTTCTGCTCATATCCAAGAGTGGTGAAGGAGGAAGAGGCTCATTAAGGCCACTATCCCTCCTAAGTTTTTGTTAGAATGGTTCCTTAAGTCCTTATTGCCGTATATATATAAGGATGTATCCACTTCGGGAATAACTAATGAAGAAGAGGCTATCCTTTGATCCCAACAATTAGATTTGATATACTCTTAGTTTGGGATTCTATATGAAATTATCCCTAATGCAATGTGGCCAACACATAGTGTCGAGAAACCTAGGCATGGACCCCATGCCGATGGTGTGGTTGGTTCAGTTAAATATCCCACTATAGAATCTTTGGAAAAACAAATCTATGAGTTTCTCATTGAACAGTCTACAATGAAGGAAGTAAAGGTTGCCCCCTCATCCCAAAATGCAAACGTTTTTGCTCAGTCCTCCCAAAAGGGAAATCAACAGCCTGGTGGAAAAAATGAAAAGGGGAAGAAAGGTGAGGGAAACCAAAACAAGCACAAACCCAAAAATAATGTTCATGGGGGGGGAAGAGAAGAATAAGGTGAGATTTACCCATATATTTTTCCAGGAATATCACCTGACCCATTAATTCCCTCTTATAGATCAAGCTTAGAAGCTGCTAAAAAATCAACAACCGGTAGTCCTAAAGAATCCATTGCCCCAAGGATAGAACACAACTTCAGTTTCTAACATAGAAGGGGGCATTGCTAATTCCCTTAACAAAAACTACATCAACATGGTTCGATCCTAGACATTGCTCCAGACTAGAAACAAGAACTATGAGACAGAGGCTCCAGAGAAGGGTAATTCTATAGGTGGAACTTCTCACCCTCTCACAATTGAAAAACCTTTTGAAACTATGCCTAAGATAACAAAAGGTGTCTTCAAGAAAGCATTTCATAATCCTAATGCTAGGGTTGCAACAAATTACTCTGTAGTTGAATATTTATCCCAAACCCCTTGTGCGATGTCAACTTTGGAGGTGCTATAGAGTTGTCCCACCTAGCAAGATGCACTCTTAATAGCCTTAGTTAGTATGGATTCATTGAGCCTCATGTCAAAGTTTAATTTCTCCAATGTCAAAATTTTCCTACTGTATTATGTACCTTTGTTGATAGATGTCAATCCATGGCAGAAAAACCATTGGAAGGTTAGTTCTTAATGAAGGTGCTTCCACATGTGTCATGTCCTTGTCTTGCTATAAGGCTCTTGGATCTCCATAGCTAGTTCAATCAAACACCCTACTTATTGCTTTCAACGGAAGGTCATTTCATCCACATGGTATCCTGCCAGCTTTTGAGATAAGGTTTGTAGGGATGGTAGTGCTGTTGAAGTAGAGGAAATTGATGTGCCGTTGAATTACAAATTGCTTCTAGGGAAAATTTCAACTTATGCCATGTGTGAAATTTCATTGGCCATTCTTTGGGTGGTATTTTTTCTGCACAAAGGGATGTAACCACACAAAGGGAAGTTGGTTATAGTAGACAAACTCAGTTTCACTCGGAATGGACACACAGAAACTAATGAGTCCATCGTTCCTTTGTTTTATCAAGTCAAAACAACTTCAAAGAGCTTAGGGGATGGAATGTATTCATCATTAATGGGCACATTCAATAGCCCAACCCTGATTAATTACTTAGGTTCTACTAGTGTAGGGAATTCTATCACGATGGTTAGCGATAGAACAGATCCTTGGGTCCTTCGTTCCCGTTATGAACCTAATGTGCCCTTATCAAAAGTGGAAGTAGCTTACCAAGCTATCATTAACACCCTTGTCAATCCCATTTCGGTTCCTCCTACAGTCTCAAAGGAGCCAAAAGAATCCTATCTTCCTACTTGGGAAAAGAACTCTTTGTATACTGACGATTGCTAGACATGGTTTTTCCTTTAGATGAAGCCATTTTGGAATCTATGAGCGAGAGAGATAATATTTGCGAAGATCTTCTTCATAGATCCTACTTTCTTCTAGACTTAATCAAGATTGAAAATCAAGAGTTCCATGTGAGACTAGAAGGTGATGCTAATAAACAAATCAATCCCTTAACAAGGGAGGGAATCTTTTCAAAGGGGAATATGGAAAACATTTTCGTTACTATCCCTATCAACATCTCTGCAAACCCCAACATTGTGGAAAATGTATATATTGGTGAAACCTGCTCTCTAGAGGATATTGCTATCTATACGGTCATATGAGGAGATGCCAGGGATAGATCCAACAATATTCAAATATGAAATCCAAACCTTTCCTGATGCTAAACTAGTCTGAAAAAATCTTAGACCTGTCAATCTATGTAAAGCGAAAGCCATTAAGGCTGAAGTTGAAAAGCTACTAAAAGCTGGTTTTATTTACTTGATAGCTTTAACAGAATGGGTATCCAACGCTGTCCCTGTTGAGAAAATGAAAGGGGAGATACGTGTATGTGCTGAATTTCACTATCTAAACAATGTTTGTGTTATAGTGGATTTCACCACTCTAGGTGAATCACACTTTGTATGGCCTTCCCTTGTCCCGCTGTAGACTCTTTAGACCCCATGGACTATCTTTTATCCTTTGATGTTTCCTTGATCATCCCTAAAACTATATGAAAAATGATATACGCGGATTTTTACCCGATAACCGCGTACATACACGGGTTTGACCCCTATAACCGTGTACATTGGGATCTGTGCATAATCCAAATCCTTTTGGAGTTTTCCTTGACATGGATCCGACTCATTCGACTCCTAGCCTTCCATATGCCTTGAGATCGCTCGGATTCGACCCTTCATTATCCCTTGTGAAGCTATATAAGGAACCCCTTGGTACATTGAAGGCACATAGAGAGATTGAGAGCAACGAAACTATAGTCCATTGTTGCCAGAATTTGTACTTGAGTCTGCATCCCTTTGTCCCTTAGAGCACTATTGTGTTCTTCCCAAGCTTGACTTTTCCTAGTGATCTTGCTATCGTGAGATGGAGGATTGAGGTGGTGGAGGCCCAAGTGGGGGATTCAGTTTCTCTGGTTCATAGACATGTCGTCAGAGGTTGTATCTATCTTGTAATCTCTGATTTATATTAATAAGAACTATATTTTCCTGTCCAATGATGTGTATTTGATTGAATATTGTATCCATTGGAATATGTCAAATGCTTTTACATTATTGATTATATATGATAGAATAGAAATAAAATGTCTAACACTAAAGGATCAGACCTCGTACCTTATTCCGGACGGTTGAAGTAGATCCCCGTTGAGCTTTCCAATATTCAGCTTGAATTGATATAATACTCCTTTAACAACAAGTAACCAATACAAGCATACTATATATCATGGTGTTAGATCTATTCTAGCATATATAATCAATAATGTAAAAGCATTTGACATATTCCAATGGATACAATATTCAATCAAATACACATCATTGGACAGGAAAAGATAGTTCTTATTAATATAAATCAAAGATTACAAGATAGTTACAACCTCTGACGGCACGTCTGCGAACCGAAGAAACTGAATCCCCCACTTGGGCCTCCACCACCTCAATCCTCCATCTCATGATAGCAAGCTCACTAGAAAAAGGCAAGCTTGGGAAGAACACAACAGTGCTACAAGGGACAAAGGGATGCAAACTCAAGTGCAAATTCCAGAAACAATGGACTATAGTTTCCTTGCTCTCAATCTCTCTATATGCCTTCAATGTACCAAGGGGTTCCTTATATAGCTTCACAAGGGATAATGAAGGGTCGAATCCGAGCAATCTCAAGGCATATGGAAGGCCAGGAGTCGAATGAGTCGGATCCATGTTAAGGAAAAATCCAAAAGGATTTAGATTATGCACACATCCCGATGTACGTGATTATAGGGGTCAAACCTGCGTATGTACGCGGTTATCGGGTAAAAATCCCCGTATATCATTTTTCATATAGTTTTAGGGATGATCAAGGAAAAATCAAAGGATAAAAGATAGTCCATGGGGTCTAAAGAGTCTGCAACAGGACAGGAGAAGGCCATACAAAGTGTGATTCACCTAGAGTGGTGAAATCCGCTATAACAGTTTGTCCTAAGGATAACTACCCTACACAATTCATAGATCAAATCATTAATTCTTATGTGGGGAGTGAGGTCTTTTCATTTATTGATGGATTCTCCAAGTATAATCAGATTCAAATCAATCCAGAAGACCAACATAAAACATCTTTCATCTGTCCTTGGGGTACATTTGCATACAAGAAAATTCCTTTTGGATTGAAAAATGCAGGCCCTACCTTTCAACGGGCAATGAATTTTTCCTTACAAAATACGCTTGAATCCCCACAAGTGTGTTTTCTGTGTCGAGTCAGGTAGGCTGCTTGGGTTCATTGTTTCTAAAAAAGGTATTTGGGAGGATCCTTTGAGAGATTGTGAGTTATGCCAAGATCACCAAAGGTTTCATGCGCCTGTTGAAGCAGGACACCCCATTGGTATGGGATGAGACTGCACAACTTGCATTCAAGGCATTAAAGAAATATTTATTGTCAGCAACTTTATTGCATCCACCAGATTACTCTCGTGATTTTATTTTGTATTTTTCCACATCTGAGTTGACCATTGGGGTAGTGATAGTCTAGGAATATGATAAGCTCAAAGAGAATTTCATCTATTATCTTAGTCGTGATTTAGTTGGCTCTGAGATTAGGTACTCCCATGTCAAAAATTTGGCCTTAGCGGCTATGTGTGTGTTATAATAATCAACCCATAGTTACCTACCTTAGACATTAATTAATCCATTTTTGTCTTATTTGCCTAGTTTCCAATATTCCACTCTATGCAAGTTGTCTTCCACATGCCATAGAAGTCAAACATGCTAAAACTAAGTCATAGAGTGCTTGGGAAACCTCCTGGAATCCATATTTATAATATCTACTTTATTCTAGATCCTCCCTAGCATATATTTTATTTTTCTGCTAAGCTGCATGCTTTATTGAGATTTATGGCAAAAGGGAAAGTAAAACTAGGTGTAGTTGACTTGTTTTTTTCCCTCATCATCCTCCATTATTTTCTCCTAATAAAAGCATGTATGATTTGTATTTCCATCACTTATTATCTTGCCTACTTGACTTTTACAATTCGTGAGCCTCTAGGTAGATTTGGAAACGGCTTTATGCACCTATGGGGGATTTGACTAGATTTAGTAAGCCTACTTTTTGACTATTTCAAATGGAATCCTTATGCATTTGAATATGTCATGTAATTATATATTGCAGAAGCCTATGACTTCATAAGGTTGGCTATTTTACACTTATTCAATATATATTAGTGTTATGCTCCAATTTCAGTCTCCTTTGTGTGTAAATTTGCATGTTTGATTAGCAATTTTGTGAGTGAAATTGTTCTATCACTTGGGTTCAATTTCCACATGGTATCAGAGAATTTTTAGATCAATTTATCTCCTTCCATATTACTATTGAGGGTTCGACATCTTGACTGGATGCATTCTGCTGACTGAAGGGCACAGTTTCTGAGCTATGGATCAATCTCAGAAGATCATCTTGATTCCATTTAATTTATTTGAATGGAAAGCAGAGATAGAGATACTGTTGAGAGTGAAATGTCTCTACAGGGTGACTATGGAAACTAAGGCAGAGCCTAATGCAGCTGTAGATAAAATTAAATGGAACAACAGGAGGGATGAGGCATATGGCCTTCTATGTCTGTGCATATCTAGAGACCTGATTTTCCATCTTGATGGATTGACATCACCTAATGAAGTGTTTGAGAAGCTTGTATATATTTTTGGTAATACATATGATATAAGAGGACATAAAATTGAGAATGAATTGATCTCTTTAAGTCCCAATAGTTTCAAATCCTTGCAACTCTACTTTTCCAAGTTTAAAGCCCCTATTTTGTAGCTAAAACAGTGTGGAATTGAAAAGAAGGAAGAGCAACTAGTTTTGGCCATACTCTCAAAGCTTGGACCTGATAATTCAGTGTTTGTTTCGACCTTTCATGCCACAAAGTTGACAACTCAAGCATTGAATATGCCTAAGCTTGCAGAGTTCATGGAATCCCTTACAAAAGAACAAGATAAACTGGTGATGATGGGCACCATCAAACCTTCCAAAGACCAAGCTTTCGTTGCTGAAGATTCAAGGGTGGATTCAAAAGGCAAGAAGAAAGCTAAGAAGCCACCTGAGAAAAAGAGAGACAAGAACAAGTCTCAAGAGGATCCCCAAGGCTCCAAGAAGAACTTCCAGAAGAAGAAGAACAAAGGAGAAATGAGCAAGTGCGCATACTACAGTAAGGGCTATCATCCTGAAAGCTCCTGCATGAAGAAGAAAATTGACATGTTGACCCAACTCTTGGAGAATAATAACATCTCCCTTCCATATTGCTCAAAGAAGAGGGAAGGAAGATCAAATTCAGAGGACAGAGAGATAGTACATGCTTTGGTTGTTGGCACATAAAGCTCACCTAGCTTCATCATAGACTCTGGAGCTTCAAGACATATGGTTTCGACCAAGGAGGAATTCTCCTCTCTTGACATGTCAAAAGGTCCACCAATAGTGCTGGGAGATGACTCTCTCACTGGCAGTTTGGTGAAAGGAAGGATTGATCTTGACCATGGTAAGTTCAGTAATGTATTGTATGTTCCAGGTCTTGCCTCTAACCTATTGTCAGCGTATCAGATCACCCACATAGGGTCTCCAAAGAAGTTCATATTCCCCCTAATCATGTTGAGATCATAGAGATATCAAATGGTAAAGTCATTGAAAAAGGATTTGTAGATCACACTTCGAAGGTATACATGTTTTCACATTTTCTACCCTACTCAAACCCCTATACTCTTCTAATTCATGCTAATGAGGCAAGAAATATTTGGCATGAAATATTTGGCCATATTAACTATAATTATCTTTCTAATCTAAGTGAAAAATAAATGGTCATAGGGTTACGAAAGATTAATTTTTCCAAGGGAGTCTGTCAAGGTTGTAGTGAGGTTGTATCCTAGGAAAACACCCAGAGCATAAATTTGAGAGAGCTAGTCATGAGAGAACCTCTGCAGCTCTTGAGTTGATCCATAGTGATGTTGCTGATCCATTTCCTCATATTTAAATGAGTCAATCCAAATATGCATTGAAATTCATAGATGAGTTTTCCAGGTATTGTTGGGTTTACTTCCTGAAGCATAAGTATGAAGCTTCTGGCCTCTTAAAATTATTTAAGGATTTGGTTGAAAACGAGTCTGGGAGGAGACTCAAGATCCTCAGATTTGACAATGGTGGTGAGTATTTCAAGTTTGAGTTCATTCAATATTGTGAAGATCCAGGTATTCAAATGCAGCATTCAATCCCTTACACACCACAACAAAATGGTGTTGCTGAGAGAAAGAACATATCACTAAAAAAGATGGCAACCTGTATGATGGAGGCTAAGACTTTGCCACCAAATTTTTGGGCCAAGGCTATAAACTATGCATCCTATATCCAAAATAGGGTGCCTCATAAACAACTTGATGGTATGACTCCTTTCGAAGCTTGGAGTGGGCACAAGCCAGATGTGACCCATTTCAATATTTTTGGCTCAAAGGCTTGGGCTAGAATTCCAACAGAAAAGAGGAAGGCTATGCAGCCCCAAAGCCAAGAGTTTCTATTTGTTGGGTACTCTAAAGATTCAAAAGGGTACAATCTGATCAACTTGAGCACAAAAAAATAATTCAATAAAAGGAGTGTTCAGTTCCAAGAAGAGCCTTTAGCAGCAGTTGAAGTTGGAGAGTATTCTTCAACACCAGAACCATTGAATTTAAGTGAAGAGGCAAATGATTTTGATGATTCTGATATGTATGATAATGATGATTTAATTGCAGATCCTAACAGTCCTAAAAGACCAAAATGGGAATCAAAGACCATTCATGCAGCTGGGGAACTAGCTAGAAATCCTAGTGATCCTAGGAGGACTAGATTCAGTTTGAGAGTGCCCTGTGTATGAAAGACACTTTGTTTGTAGAGAAGTGCTATATGAGGGTTGAATCAGACCCACATACATATGAAGATGCAGCACATGATCCAATATGGAAAACAGCCATGAAAGAAGAATTCATCTCACTCCAAAAGAAAAACACTTGGGAACTGGTTGATCTTCCCCTAGGGAGGAAGCTAGTTCAATGTAAGTGGGTTTTCAAAACTATGTTTGCTGCTGATGGTTCACCTTTGAAATATAAGGAAATATTTGTAGCCAAGGGATACTCACAGGTACATGGTATTGACTACAATGAAACCTTTGCACCAATGGCAAAGATGGACTCCATAAGGCTAGCCTTAGCCATTGCAGCTTCGAAGTGTGCTTTCATGAATGGAGATCTTACTGAATAGATTTACATGCAGCAGCATCAAGGTTTTGTTTCTAATCCATATTTTGTGTGCAGGTTAAATAAATCATTGTATGGGCTCAAGCAAGACCCCATGGCTTGGTATGCAAAGATTGATGGCTTTCTGCTGTCATTGAGTTTTGTTTGATGAAAATATGATCCTAATGTTTATTTTAAGCTGATTCATGGTTCTTTGATGATTATTTTCTTGTATGTGGATGACCTTCTAATTACAGGAAGTTCAAAGAAAGAAATTGCCTCCTTGAAGGATGCAATGAACTATGCATTTTCTATGACTAATTTGGGGTTGTTGAGCCAATTCTTGGGTCTCAAAATTGCTCAATACCAACATGGAATAAAGGTAAAATAGTCAAAGTATGCTTTAGATTTTCTGAATGAGTTCAACATGAAATATTGTAAGCCAAGCAAGACTCCCTTCCATTCAGGAGTTAAGCTTGAAGAAGCATGTTCTTCTCCTATGGTAAATAATACACTGTATAGGCAGTTGATTGGGTGTTTGATATACCTTACACACACTCGAATTGATATTTATTATGCAGTAAGTGTGGATTCAAGATACATGGATCAGTCTCATGAGATCCGTTGGAGAGCATCCAAAAGGATCCTTAACTTTGTTCAGGGAACAAGACTCTCATGGGATCTTCTATAAAGCTAAATCTGATCTTGATTTGATTGGTTTACTGACAGTTATTGGGTAGGTGACAACACAAATCGAAAGTCAACATCAGGATATGTGTTCATTATTTCTAAAGGAACAATCATCTGGTCAAGCAAGAAACAGAGTGTCATAGCACTCTCATCTACAGAAGCAAATTACAAAGGAGTTGTAAATGCAACAACTCAATGTTTATGGTTGCAGGGGATACTTGGTGAATCTGGCTTTGAATCAGAGTTTTCAACTATTATCTATTATGATAATCAGAGCACCATTCAAATATACAATGATCTAGTTCAGAGACAAAGAACCAAACACATTGAGATCCATATGCACTACATCAGACAACTTGTGCATGATGGCACCATTCACCTACTCTTCTGTGCATCTTCAGAACAAGTAGCTGACATATTCACCAAAGTTTTTTGTGAGAAGACATTCAACAATATCAAATCACTACTGGTGATTGCTGATCATGCTATGAAGCATGATTGATGACAATATTTTCAAATTTTGTTTTACTGTCCATGTTTGAGGGAGGATTTTCCCACTGGGTTTTTGCCCCTTTCCTTGGTTAAATGGACATGCAGTATGTAAAGGGTGACTAAGAATTGTTGCTAGGCCCTATAGTTTTATAATATTTACTCATCAAGTCGGGATTAAGGGGGAGTGTTAGAATAATGAACCCATAGTTACCTACATTAGACATTAATTAATCCATTTTTGTCTTATTTTCCTAGTTTCCAATATTCCACTCTATGCAAGTTGTCTTCCAAATGCCATAGAAGTCAAACTTGATAAAAATGAGTCATTGAACACTTAGTAAACCTCTTGGAATCCATATTTAGCATATCTTCTTTATTACAGATCCCCCCTAGCGCATATCTGCATTTTCTGCTAAGTTGCCTGCTTTATTGAGATTTATGGCAAAAGGGAAAGTAAGACTAGGTGTGGTTGACTTGTTTTTTTCCCTCATCATCCTCCATTCTTTTATCCTAATAAAAGGATGTATGAGTTGTATTTCTATCACTTATTATCTTTCCAACTTGATGTAGGTAGATTTGGTTTTCCAATTTGTGAGCCTCTATGGGGGATTTGACTAGATTTAGTAAGCCTACTTTTTGACTATTTCGAATGTAATCCTTATGCATTCAAATCTCTCATGTAATTCTATATTCTAGCAGCCTATGACTTCATAAGGTTGGCTGTTGTACACTTATTCAATATAGATTAGTGTTATGCTCCAATTTCAGTCTCCTTTGTGTGTAAATTTGCATGTTTGATTAGCAATTTTGTGAGTGCAATTGTTCTATCACTTGGGTTCAATTTCCACAGTATGGTGTTCAAAGGTTACATCACTATGTCTTACTGAGGACTACAGTAGTAGTGGCAGATGTCAATCCTTTCCAATATGTCTTGTCCCGATGCATATTTGGAGGCAAATCTAACAAATGGATAGTCATTGTCTAGGAGTTTGACTTGGATTTTCAATCCGCCAAATCAAAAAAATGATTAGTTTTTGTGGAACTTATTGTAGAATTTCCAATTGAAGAATACTCATTCCTAGATGAGTAAATTTTCTTGATTTCCAACTCTGACCCTTGGTATGGAGATATACTTGTCTATCTCCAGACTCTGAAGTGTCCTCCAATATTTTCATGGGAATAGCAACGAAAATGACACACACATGTAAAAAAATACCTCATCATCAGAGATACTTTGTATTGAAGAGGGGTAGATTCAATTTTGCATCGATGCCTCACCCATGAAGAGGTTGGTATTGTACTAAATGATTCCCATAAAGGAGCATGTGGGGGTCATTTATTTGGGTTAGCAACGGACCAGAAGATTTTACATGCTGGTTATTTCTAGCCCATTATATTTAAAGATTATGTGGAAGTCATGAAGCATTGTCATCCTTATCATCTTTACACTAGAAATATGTAGTAGCATCTTGCTCCATTATTTCATGTCATTACAGTGGGCCCCTTCACCAAGTGGGGGATAGATTACATGACGTGCAAACCAATTTCGGATGGGGGGCACAAATACATCATTGTCATTGTAGATTACTTTACAAGGTGGGCAGAGGCAATGCCCACCTATAAGGCTAACATGGAAATTGCATATTTTTTCATTTTTAACTAGATTATCACACATTTCAGTATTCCTAAAGAGATTATCACTGACCATGGTAGTCACTTCCAAAATAGCATGATGACCGAATTGGCTACTATGCTAGGTTTTAAATAAGAACATTTTTCTTCTTTCTACCCGCAAGCAAATGGTCAAGTCGAGGCAGTCAATAAGACCTTGAATACTATTCTCAAGCATACTATTAATGCAGCTCGATCAAATTGCCACGTCATGAGATATCCTGCACTTTGGGCTTATTGAACCAATGCGAAAAATGCCACGGGGTTCTCACCTTTCCAACTCGTTCATGGAGTGGAAGTGGTAACCCCGGTTGAATGTGAAATCCCATCTTTAAAAATTTCCATTCATGTGTTACCTGATATGACTGAGCTAGAAGAGTGTTTTCTACACTTAGAACATCTAGATGAACAACATAGAGATACGTTGACTGCAAACGAGGCTCATAAAAATAGGGTGAAAAATCAACATGATAAATCGGTCAAACCTAGAATTTTTTTTCTAAGGGGAGATTGTCTTGCTCTAGGACTAGGACGAAGAACCCCTAGGGGCAGGGAAATTTATATCAATGTGGTTAGGACCTTATGTCATGTTGAAATTTTTGAAGAAAGGGGCATATGAATTAACTGATTTTGAAGGTAATAAGCTGCCCGATCCTAGAAATGGGCTCTACCTGAAGAATTACTATGCTTAGGCTTATCACCTTTTCTTGTATTTTTATTGTATTTAACTTTATGTACAATAGCTAGACGGTTTGTGTTCTTATATCATATGTTGGTTGTTACATATGTCTTCCAAGTGGCTCGTAGGTTTTGCAAATGGCATTAGTCATCATACTTACAACCTGGATTCATCCGCATGGGATATTTACTCACACTCGGGACAGCTAGTTTCCTCTGGAGGCACTTTCCCAGGTCCTGCTACCAATAATATGGCTGAATACAAGGCCATCATTGAGTTTTTATGGGATTCCTTATCACATGGCATCACCCAATTGGAATTTAGACTTGACTCTCAACTGGTGGTTTCCCAACTCAATCGAGCTTATCAGGTGTGAAACCCTATTTTATTACGTCGGTTTTTGAAAGTTAGGTTATTGGAAAGATATTTTGATTTTATTACATTTAATCATATTCCAAGAAATCAAAATTCATTAACCGAT
>LPNX011093068.1:107896-186707 GCA_001517045.1 Pseudotsuga menziesii | reverse complement strand
TAAATATATATATATATATATATATATATATATATGAATATTTGTCCATCTAGATAGGTCGAGTTCTTGATCCTTAGATCTAGCCATAGTTGTATAAATATACAAAAATGTACAAAAAATGGATCATAATCCATCAAATGCCCCTAGGTATAATCTTGACCACCCTATTCACCCTGTTCATCCTAGTCATCCTATTCCTTGGCCTCCTTAGCTTCTTCAGCTGTAGCATCCTCCGCTGGCCTCTATGTAGACAAGTACCGCCCTTGCTACCCTTGTCATAAGGCGTATCCAGGTGGGTGGAATATCAACAACTAGTTCTTGCATAATGGTAAGGATATGCTCAATACGTAGAGTAGGGACTCTTTGGGTAAGCTTAGACAGCTTCCCCTTAAGTACCCTAATCAAACCCTGATCCTCTCCTGCCACCAATCGTACATACATACGAGGATGCCCATTAGGGTGGAATGGTCTAATATATGCATTTTAAACATTGAAAGGATTAAAAAATCTTATACATATGTATATATTTTTATGATTGAAAATTCATAAAAAAATTAAAAACTTGAAAAAACCAAAATACCTAATGCTCCCCATGCTCCTCCAGGAGAGAGGACAAGGTCATTGTCACCTCGGAAATCCATTCCATCATATCGAAACTGCTCCAGTGCTGGTAGCTGTCATCCCCACCATAGATAGAATTCATCGTCATAGACACTCTGAACCGACCCACCGCTTCCCTGGCGAACGAAAATTTCTCCCCACCTACTCAGTCTAGGATGACGGGGACAGAAGGCTGGTAGAGGTACTACAGGGTTGATAGCAGGAAATCTCTCAAAGAATAAGTCCACCAATACACTACCATTAGAAGAAATTTCACCTAAAAATAGGCCTCCTAAAAAAAATTAATAAAATAATAGTTAAAACAATAAAATAATATTTATTAATTTTGAAGGAAGAAAAGAAAAAAACTATTTTTTTGTTTGTATTTTCGACATATCTCCACGTATTTTTACTCAAATTTCGATCGAGAGAGCTCATTGGATGCAAAATTAAATTCCGCATCCAACAACTACCCACTCGGCATACTTTTGATGGACCACGCTACCCCAAAAACAAGAAATACCTGAAAAAATGTGATGATGATGTCATCATCACATTTTTTCACGTATTTCTTGTTTTTGGGGTAGTGGGGTCCATCAAAAGTATGCCGAGTGGGTAGTCATTGGATGCGGAATTTTTCCACATCCAACGAGCTCTCTCGGTCAAAATTTGATTGAAAACATGGGGATATATGTCAGAAATACAAACAAAAAAAGTAGTTTTTTTTTATGATACCTATCCCCAAATTTATATTAAAAAAGTGTTTAAGACCTATACGGTATTTCAAATTTAAAGCAATTTCATTAGCTAAAACATGATGACATGGAATTTGAGTTAAAGTTAAAAGGCCCATTTTGAGTTGAAATTTCCTCTAATGAATATCCAAATTTCTTCCATCGTCCTCTCTTGCAGTCAGAGAGTTATTTCTTCATTATCGGGATTACTCCTAAGCACCAGTCAAACACAACCTGCTTTAGGCACTCTACAATGATTCTCATTTGGTTCTAAGTAGCAAGATGGAGTGATGATGATCTTGCAACCCTCACTATTGTGCTTACCAGCGCCTGCAATGAGAAGTTACTAATATGTGCAATAGGGATACAGGTTCCCCTTTTTTGACTGTTGGGCATGTAGTAAGTGTTGATGTAGTCCTCAACAATTAGAAGGTCACCTCTCCTACCGGTACCCTCAAGGTTGACTACTGTTCCCTATCGTGACAAACCCATAACGAAGTATATGTCTTCCAATGCAATTTCTTGAATCTCACCTTGTAGGTCAAAGGCACCTCGGTCATGATCCCAGTAGCGAATTAAGAACTCCAGCAAACGAACATTGGCCCACATAGGTGAGGTGCAAAATAACTTTAACAACCCACTTTTCCATAATGTTTGCATCGTGGGGGAACTTCGAAGTGCATCTTGGTCCATATTTTCATGTTCCCTCTCAAGCCACTCCAACACCATGTTTTAGCTTTCCCATAAAGCCACAATCAAACATTAAAATTCATTAAAAAACTTTGATTTTGGACCTATTTACACTTTTTTTATGTCGCACAGTACACGCGACTCCATTTTAGACAGGTCGTGTGTCATACATGATTTTCCTTTGGGTAAGTCCCATATAAAACACATGTAAACGACTTTGTAAGTTGCCTACCTGCATATACAGTACGATCCCCTTAAGAAAGGCTTAAAACATCAAATTTTGCATAAAATTGAAAATGTAAATGGACGAAATGGAAGAGAATGAAGAGCTAACTTACCTGGAACTTGCAGATTTGAAAATCATCCACTAGTTTGTCCACACCGACTGATTGAAGACAGAGGTAAAAATTTCCTATATTGGGTAAAAATATGAAATGGTGATTTTCATTTCTATTTTTGAACTATTTATAGAAATAATTTCAAAATGTGGGTTTTTTAGCCTATAGTTTTAATTTTTATCAAAAATCAAACTAATGCCATGTCATGTTTTCCTAATGCAATAGGTCCAATATTACTTAAAGTTGTTATTCACTCATATAGGATAGGATTTTTGTCATTTATATGCATTTTTACATCTATACCTAATCCGCTTCAACCCTAGGATCACTACTTTGACCACAGACTATGGTGTTCAACCATCATTACCTTGTCTATACCATTGTTCTTCAGTGGATAGGTATTTCCTTCTATGAGTACCCTATTTTAGAACACATTGATTGTGTTTTGGTACTCATGCCACATTTGTCGTAGGTTTATGGGAGCCTTCTTAGATATTTTCATGCCAAATTGAGCCTCATTTTGGTCTCTTTTTTTTACAAGCTATCCCCTTTATAAGGCTCCATGCCCTTATGGAGTTTCTTTAGGCCCAGGTCTAACTCCTCGAAGTAGACTTGACTGACGAGTAAATTTTCCATTTAGGCTCGTTAAGAATATGTGAACGGGAATCCACATTTCTGGTAGGTTATCACTTTCTCAGACAATGTGGAATAATACAAGAAAGGAATGCTCACTTTTCTATGGAATTGAGAAGAGTATTCTCAGGAATAGGTTTATCACTTTTCCAGACCTGAGGGACTAAACTTATGGAAAAGAAACACCTGGTATGAGCTTAGTTTTCTCTTTTTCATGCTCTGGACCTAAACATGAGAAAGATTCTGAGTGTAATTTGTGTCTTTGTCATGCTCGTTAAACACTAAAGAACAAAGCATTGAGTTTACTATTGTAATCCCTATTGCTCGTAACCAAATGGATCTTTCCGATTGATCTTGCTTTCCTTGACACTCGTAAAACTCAAGCTATAAGATGCTCTTGAAGGAGCGTTGGGTAGGTGGTAATTTAACCTTTTTCGAACCTCCCTGACTAAGTATGAAAATGGTGCACCTTACTTCTTCGGAAGCTAAGAGAGTTCTTATATGGTATTTTTTATACTTTTTCGCCCTTAGGAGACTAAATTGGATGAAAAAGGACCCCCCTGGAGTCTTCTTCGGACTTTTCAGACTCTCTAAACATGACATCACCAATGAGCATGTACTAGTTCAGGCTTGTTGTTATAGATGATTTTACCACTCCATGTGAATCACACTTGTATGGCCTTCCCCTGTCCCTCTGCAGACTCCTTAGACCCCTTGGACCATTTTTTGTCCTTTGATGTTTCCTTGACCATCCCTAAAAACATGTGTAAATTCATATACGCAAATTTTAAACCCCTAATCACGTATATACGCGGGTTTGACCCCTGAAACCGTGTACATCGGGATGTGTACAAAATCCAAATCCTTTTTGGAGTTTTCCTTAACATGGATCCGACTCACTTGACTCCTAGCCTTCCCTATGCCTTGAGATTGCTTGTATTCGACCTTTCATTACCCCTTTGAAAATATATATAAGGAGCTTTATGGTACATTGAAGGCATATGAGAGAATTAAGAGCAAAGAAACTATAGTCCATTGTTTCCGGAACTTGTGCTTGAGTCCGCATCCCTTTGTCCCTTGGAGCACTTTTGTGTTCTTCCCAAGCTTGCCTTTTGCTTGTGAGCTTGCTATCGAGAGATGGAGGATTGAGGTGGTGGAGGCCCAAGTGGGGGATTCAGTTTCTCCGATTCGCAGACATGTCGATAGAGGTTGTATCCATTGTAATCTCTGTTTTTATATTAATAAAAATATCTTTTCCTATCCAATAATGTATGTTTGAATGAATATTTTATCCATGGGATGATTTAAAATGCTTATACATTGTTGATTATATATGCTAGAATAGATCTAACACCAATATATATAGTACGCTTGTATTGTTTACTTGTTGTTGAGGAAGTAATCTATCAATTCAAGCTGAAGTTGGAAAGTTCATTGGGGATCTACTTCAACCGTCCGGAATAAGGTATGAGGTCTGATCCTTTAGTGTTAGATATTCAATTTCTATTGCATATTGGAAATGATTGATTTCTGGAGTCAAGCTGTCTGTTGTGGTACTCCAATCCATAGGAATTTCTCTCCGTAATAGAATTGATGACTCCGCTGGGGAATTCTTAGTAGTTTTCCTTCGGAGGTTTTCTATCAGCATTCAATGACTTTGAATTGCTCTTTTTCTCTTGTTTCTCTGTCGGGTCTGGGGGCATGTTTCCCTGGTAGTGTTTGATTGGTGTGAAGTTTGTCTCGGCTTGTCTATTTGCCTTTATTTTTATGCACCTTTCTTCCTGTACGTGAGTTTTGAACTCACAGTCACGTATATACGCGGGTTCCACTGCTATTTCTACGTATACACATGGGTTTACTGCAAACAGTCACGTATGCCATTAGTTTTTTCCTTTTAGAGGAAGTTGAATGGTTGCTGGGTGAATTTTGATGGTTCCTGAGTCTCCTTTGATACTGCCAGACTCTGTATATACCTCTGTTTCTGACCAGAGACATTTTTTTTAGGGTAAGTTTATTTTTTAAGAATGTTCTTGTCATTGCATTTTTTATTTTTTGTTTTGGGACTAGTGCATTAGACTTCTTTTACCTTAGTGCTTTGCTTGAGTGCTGCTTGAGTGTGCTTGCAGAGTCTAGGGATTGTAGAATCATTCTTTTGCTTTTTATATCTCATTTTATTTCAAAAAATCCAAAAATATTTGCTTATCATCATGCATTGCATTTTGCATTTTGCATAGTACGTGCACTAGATTTCCCTTGGAGTATTAGTCAGGATTTCATATAGAAAAGCTTGCATTTATCATTTGAAGAAAATTGTGCATTTCACGTAGTAGCATACCCTGTTTTCATGGACACAATGTATTTGCATTGATTGTGAGGTGTGCATTTTACTTCATTTTGTGTCATAACACCATTAGTTGCACGACCATATCCCTCTTTTGAGTAATAAAGCCAATTAAAATCAATGCTTAATTAAAATGAACTACACTATTTTATTTGATAGGGTTCACCAACAAGACTAGGTTTTAGGGTCTTGGAATAGTTCATTGTTAGTAAATTCTCCAAGACCACTAAAAAGCAACATGTATGTGTCTATTCAGGTGAGTGTGTGAAATCCTTGGTATAACCAGTGTTTCTCAGGATCCTCCTCTCAAAATGGAGTTAAGCACGAGGCAGTGTGAGAGGTTATTGATTGGAATGACCCCTAGTCATAACTGAGTAGTATCGGAGATATTTCCAGGATTGTATTCATATCTAGGGTCTCTTTCGAGAGTTTCAGGATTTTCTACCCTGCCCATATGGCCAATCCCACATGCGATTGTCTGCCTGAGCATTGATTATATTGAGGTGACCTTAGTGGCCTTACCTAGGATATTGAGGGGGTACTTTGTAGGGGTTATTCTGTGGGTGTCCCGGCCAGGTTGGTGTTGGACAACATAATTGCTTTATGCGTTGAAGCTGAGGGCCACAATAATTGGTTACATACCTCTACTTGTTGTGTATGGGAGTCTCAATCCTCTCCTAGGCGAGACATACCTACTTCATTCAGGAGATCACTTATCCTACCCTTGATTGCTTGTATTTGGCTTTAGATTTTATTGGTGATTGCTCTGTGCATGTTAGCTTGCCTAGGGTTTGCGTAGATAGAGATTCTTTTCTATTTTTTGAGTCATTGTGGATTCAGGTGCGGCTCCTCACTGTTCTCGTTGTTTAGCAGGACTTCCACCTTCTACATCTCCTCCTCGTTTGGGAGTGAGAAATAGACAGTCTAGGCGGACTACTTCACACTTTGATTCATGCACCTTGGGAGACCATATAGAAGGTATTCCTGAACCACCTTCTCCCATTCATGTGGAAGATGGGGAGTTTACTCCTAACTATGATCCTTCACCTGAATTGACTGAGTTAGGTCTTTTGATTTCTAAGATAGGAACCTTTCATGATAGAACTACTTACTCTAGGGTTGATTCCCCATTGATGCATCGCCGGTATGGAATGCTGGAGGATGATGAGACTCATTTTGAACCCGCGAGCACTAGTTATGGTGGTTATGGTATGTTTGGTTTTCCCACACATGATTTGGAATTCCATGTCAAATTTGAGTCCAAGCCTAACACTATGCCTAGGGGAACTCTCATTTCTTACCATGCAGAGAGGTTTGGGAGCATTAGTCACATTGCACCTTCCATCCCAGCAGTGGAAGCTACATCACATATTCCTCCTAGGTCTAGGGTTAGTGATCCTATTAGGATAGCATATCCAAGATGAGTGACTATAGGGAATAGTACATACATAATTACAGATATCCCTTCATCCTCTGTCCCTATTTCTTCAAATGTTCACCCTCCACCTCATTCATGTGGTCCTTCGGGCTGGAACGTTGATACGAGTTATGTATGTACTGCGGTTACTAGACCGGTTGTGTCTCAGCTTCATGCATTGCCCATTGTTTTGGGAGGTCATGTTCATACTTCTAGAGGTCATATTCCTACTTCTGGAACCTATGTTCCTACTTCCGAAATGTATATTCCTACTTATGAAGTGTCTCATGGGACATATCATGCGATGACTTATGGACCTTATTATGGGACGCAGTATGGACAAGGTTCTTCACCTTATGGGTGCGGGTATCAACAACCTACTTACTCTCCAAATTATGGCTTTGTAGCTCTGAATAGTCAAGCTACACCACACTATGGTGCTTCCATGCCACCCTATACGGGTCAAACAGGAGGAGGGCACTATGGCCAAGGCCATGGTGGTAATAAGACCTATGTGAATCAGAACTATAAGGGAGTGGTCCATCGACCTCATCATCCTAGTCTCCCTTTCCTCGCGACCCTGAATCTTCCTGACTTGTCGATATTGACGAACGATCCTATAGCTCATGACCTGGCTTGGACAGCTGTCCCTACTAAGCTTCCCTCAGACATACCCAAATTTGAGGGAAAACCAGGAGAGGATCTGAGCAAACATGTTACTTCCTTCCACCTATGGTGCTCTTTGAATTCCTTACATTAGGAATCCATCCGTTTAAGGCTATTTCAACGCACCCTTACAGGGCCTGCTGTGAAATGGTATATAGAGCTACCTAGGGGGGCATTCTCTTTGTTCGATGACCTAGCGATGACTTTTCTTAACCACTTCCAGCTACCAGTGCGTTATGACGTTGGTACTGAACTCTTGTCGACATTTTGGTAGGATAAAGCCACATATATCTCAGATCATATCCAAAAGTGGCATAGACAGAAGAGGTTAATTAAAGCCTTTAGACTGCCAAAATTCCTCCTCAAATGGTTCCTTAAGTCATTATTGTCGTATATAGCGAAGGTTGTTTCTACATCCGGAGTCCAAAATGAGGAACAAGACATTTTTAGGGTGCAGAAACTGGATTTGATTTATGCTCAGTCCAGTTTGTTATATGAGATCATTCCCAATGCTCTGCGTTCTAGTTTCAACCTCAAAGTTAAACTTGGACCACATGCCGATGGCATTGTGGGTTGTGCGAGTGCTAAACCTACGGATTCGGTTGCAAAACAAGTTAGTCAATTTTCAATCAACCAATCTGCTTCGGGAAAATCCATGGCTTTGTCTCAACCCGCCCAAATGGCAAGTGTGCTTTCAGTACAATCATCAAACCAAAAGGGTAACCAGCAGCCCAGACGGAATAAAAAGAAGGGTAATAATAATCATAAGGGTGGGAATAGGAATGAGAATGATAATAATAATGACAAGAATGCACGTAAGGCTTGGGGGGACATGCAAGCTAAACGTAAGGTTAAATTCCCTTGCAAGTCATGTAAGGACGATCACCTCACTTACTTATGCCCTTGTATCGATGAAGCCTCGAGATTCTTGGCACAGGGTCTAGCTGTGCTAACTAACCCTTTACCTCACAATCAAAATATGAACTCGAGGACCCATGATCAGTCCGGTGGTGATCAAGATCCACCGGAGGGTAGTGGTCATGGTTGCATTAACATGGTATGTGCTGTGAAAGTTGTGACCCATGTGAAGGACTATGGTTCATCACAACCCAAACCTGGCAAGGAACCTAATCCACCAGGGACTCCTTTGCATATTGAAAAACTTGTGGATAAACCTGAAGCTGCACCTCGCATTCCTAAGGGATTCCTTAAGCGTTCGGGGCATAATCCTAATGCCCGAGTCACCCAGAACTATTCTGTTGTCGAGGATTTGGGCCACACTCCTTGTGCAATGTCTGCATTGGAAGTGCTTCAGAGTTGTCCTTCACAAAGGAAGGCTTTTCTTTCTGCCCTTGGTGTGAATGATGATGATTCTTCCTCTGTGATTAAATTTGAAACCACAGGACTTCAGCCTTTCTTTCCTTACTATGTGTCTCATTTGATTCAGGTAGAATGTCTTAACATGACCATCAAATGCATTGTGATTGATGAAGGTGCTGCCGCTTCTGTGATGTCTTTATCATGTTGAAAGGGTTTAGGTTCCCCTAAGCTATCTAAATCAATGACCATGTTAACTACGTTCGATGGGAGATCGTTTAGTCTGCATGGGATCCTTCCTTCCCTTAAGGTCCATTTGGGAGGGAAGATCGTTGCAATAGAGGTTGAGGTGGTTGATGCACCCCTTGACTACAATATCTTGATGGGTAGGAATTGGATGTACAATATACAAGCCGTATCTTCTTCCCTATTTCACATTGTATGCTTTCCATTTACTGAGAAGATAGTCACAATTGATCAAACGTCATTCGAGAATCTGTCAGTTACCGCATCTTCAGGAGCTTCGATCCTAATCATTGAACACTCTCAGCTGGCAACTGGGAGTGTGGGTGTAGGCATGTATCCATCCCTCATGGGAATCTTTACTTGTCCTGCATTGATCCTTATGATAGGGTCTAGTTCCGGTGAGGCTTCGACATCTATGAGATTGGTGTCTTTTTGCACGAGTCATATGGAAGATCCTTGGATTCTTCTACACCGAGTACTCCGAGTGAGCCCATTGTGACGAAGGTGCCATTGCCTAAAACTATGGTAGCTTATCAAGATAATCTTGAGTGTGTTGTAGAGCCCAATCCTTCCTCTTCACGGACAGAGGATGAGGACCCTTATGTGTTTCCAGCATGGGAAGTGTAGTATTCTCATGCACACGACTGCCTTGATAGTGTTTTTCCTTCAGATGAAGTGATTATTGAGGCCATGTCGGGAGTTGAGCCACCATAGGAAGAACTCCATCATAGATCTTACTTTCTTCCTGAGCTTGACCACTTGGAGCATGAAGACTTTAGGGCAGTTCTTAGTGAGAGAGTTAGTAGTCCTATGGTTCCATTAAGCTCTCCTGGTTCGATGACTGATGGAAACATGGCAAAAATATCTTCAATGATTCCTATCAATATCTCTCGTGATCCTGGTAGGATGTAGAATGTCTATACTAGGGAAGAATGTTCCCATGCTGAGATTTAAGAATACACTGAGTTGTTTAAAGAATTCTGTGATATCTTTGCTTGGTATTACAATGAAATGTTAGGTATCAACCCTCGTATTGTCGAACATGAGATTAAGACTTATTCCAATGCTAAGCCTGTTCGACAATGCTTGCGTGGGGTGAATCCTAGGAAAGCACCATGATTAAGGCAGAGATAGAGAAACTGTTGAAAGCCAATTTTATCTATCCCGTTCCCTTGATGGAGTGGGTTTCAAACCCTATTCTGGTGGATAAGAATTAGGGAGTGATTCATATATGTACTGATTTCCATGATTTGAATCATGCATGTCCTAAGGACAATTTCCCCACACCATTTATTGATCATATTTTGGATGAGTGTGCGGGTAGTGAGGTTTTTTCCTTTATGGATGGATTTTCCAGATATAATTAGATACAAATTAAACCTAAGGACCAACATAAGACTGCATTTATTTGTCCTTGGCAAACTTTTGCATATCGTAAAATTCCTTTTGGCCTTAAGAACGCTGGAGCTAATTTTCAGTGGGAAATGACCTTGATCTTCCATGATCTCAAGTCGATTATCGAGGTATTTCTGGATGACCTTGCTACTCATTCTCATATGAGAATGTGTCATTCCTATCACTTGAGATTGGCATTCGAAATATGCCACCATTATTTGGTTAGGTTAAATCCTCACAAGTGCATCTTTTGTGTGAAGTCAGGTCGCTTGTTAGGATTCATTATTTCTAAAGAGGGTATAAGATTCGACCCTTTGAAGGTTTAGGAAATACTTCAGTTTCCTTCCTCGAAAAATATTCATCATCTTCAATGTTTGCAAGGCATGGCAAAATTCTTATGGAGATTTGTTGTCAATTTTTCCAATTTGACTAGAGGCTTCATGCGTCTTTTGAAGAAGGACACCACCTATTGTTGGGATTAGTGAGCCCAAAAGTCCTTTGATGTGCTCAAGCGAGCCCTAGCATTGACCCCGGTGATTAGTCCTCCAGACTATAGCCATGATTTTCTACTTTATGTGGCCGCGTCCATGGAGACGATTGGTATGGTTTTGGTTCAAGAGGATGAGGAGCTCCAAGATCAGGTCATATACTATATGAGACGGAACCTTATTGACACAAAGATTTGTTATTCTCATGTTGAGAAGCTTTCTTTCGCTACCGTACATGCGGTTGAACGGTTGAGACATTATATTCTCCTTCACCAGACCTTGGTTGTAGCCCATGTCAATCCATTTCAATTCATCCTCACTCGAAGGATGATTGGGGGAAAATATAATAAATGGATTGTCATCCTACAAGAATTCAATCTCGAGTTTGTTTCGTCAAAGTTGAATAAATCATTAATTTTTGCAGAGCTTATATCAGATTTCCCAAGCAAGGCCGAGGAGTTGGTTTGTGAAGATGCATTTGTCGATGAAAGCATCTTCTTAATCTCAACTTTAGACGCATGGTATGGGGATATCATTATATATTTACAAACATTGAAGGTCCCTACTCACCTCTCATGGGATGAACGACGACGATTACATCACATGTCTAAGAATTACCTCATAGTGGATGAAACTTTGTACCACTGTGGGGTAGATTCCATTTTACGACGTTGTTTAACTCATGGAGAGGCTGAGGTAGTGCTGAATGATTTCCATGGAGGGGCGTGTGGTGGTCATTTATCTGCACTTTCTACAGCCCAAAAAATCTTAAGAGAAGGTTATTTATGGCCGTCTATATTTAAGGATTGTGTGGATGCGGTCAAGAGGTGCCACCCTTGCTAGGTGTTTACATGTAATATGCACTCGAAACTTGCCCCGTTACATCCCATCATCACCGTCGATCCCTTCACTAAGTGGGGGCTTGATTTTATGGATTGCAACCTAGCTTCAGCTGGGGGGCATCATCATATCATAGTGGCTATTGATTACTTCACGAAATGGGCTGAGGCTATTCCTACAGTTAAATCCAACGGTGAGACAGCCACGCAGTTCGTATTCAACCAAATTATTACTCAGTTCAGGATTCCAAGGGAGCTTTTCATTGACCATGGCTCGCACTTTCAGAATCGTATGATGGAAGAATTGGCATCAAAGTTAGGGTACAAGTAAGAGCATTCCTCCTCTTACTAACCCCAAGCGAATGAATAGGTAGAAGTAGTGAATAAATCACTCAAATCCATTCTCCAACAAACCATTGCACAGAGAAAGAATAATTGGCACATCATGTTATATCCTGCTTTGTAGGCATATAGAACCACTGTTAAGACTGCCACTGGTTTTTCTCCATATCAACTTGTACATGGAGTGGAGTCGATATTTTCAGTTGAATGCGAGATTCCTTCTTTGAAGCTAGCCATAAAACTCTTACCAGACACTTCACCATTGGAAGATCATTTGGTCTACCTTGAGCAACTTTATGAGCAACGTCGAGATGCCTTGGTGGCTCTAGAAGTAAATAAAAGTCGCGCAAAGGTCCAGTACAATAAGTCTGTCCATCCAAGGAGGTTTAGTGAGGGAGACTTGGTCCTTTTGTGGGATCAACCGAAAGAACCCTTGGGGGCAAGAAAGTTTAAACCCATGTGGCATGGTCCTTATGTCGTCAAACGTGTGTTAGAGAAGGGCGCTTATGAGTTAGTGGATTATGAAGGAACGGCCTTGGCGGAGCCTAGAAATAGGCTCTACCTCAAAAAATACTATGCATGATTTTTCAACCAAGGCTGGTTATTGTATATTATTATACAGTTTTGCATAGTTAGGTCTTTTTCTTATAGTGATCGGGTTTGTGATTAGTTTTCATTTCTTTTGGCAGATGCAATGGAATCTTCCACCTACATAGGATTCGCAGATGGTGCGAGCCATCACACTCAACACTCAGCCTCTACTACTTGGGTGGTTTATACTCCTATGGGTCAAGTATTATCTTCAGGAGATGTATGTCTACGGCCATCTTCAAACAATGTTGCTGAATATAGTGTCATTATTGAGCTTCTACGGGATGCCATTTCACATGGTGTTCTCTCTCTTGACGTACGTCTTGATTCGAAGTTAGTAGTGTCACAGCTTAATGGTTTGTACCATGTTAGAGATTCGACGTTATTATGAATATTCTTACGTGTGATATTATTAGAATGACAATTTGACAATATAACATACATACATATTCCAAGAATTAATAATCAAGTTGCTGACTCATATGCTAACTACGAGTTCGATTGGCATTTGTTTCATACACAATAAATTCATCACAAACACAAATTTTTACACATGTAAATAAATAAACCAATCACCATAAAAAAAATTATAACATCCAAAATGTGGTAATACATAGTGTCATGATACAAAAATGGGGCTCTCGAGCCACCATAATATAATACACAGTAATACAAAATGTATAACTCCTAGGTATCTAAGCCTGTGGAGGAGTAGGGGGGTTGTGATCATGGAAGGTCACTACAGCTCTAGCTAGCCATCGAAATAATTGCACCCATGCTCATGGTACACCCACCACCTGTGCTGCATAGCCTCAAGCAAGTCCTCGACTTGCACCATGGGAACTCTGTGTGTCTTCTTAACAAAGTTGGTATGAATGCTCTGGAGCGTCTGCTCCGCATCCACACCCATGATATCATCTCCTCTTCCCCTTCGTCTATGATGAGGGAAGTCTTCAGGTCGCCATGATCCCACATCTGCATGCAAATGGTAGATGTCACAATGTATTGTCACCCAAAAAATATGTCTTTTGATTCCATATAATCAAAAAACACAAAAAAAATAAATAACTCAAAAATTTAAAGAGAGGGTTGAGATTCGTTACCTATGTCACCATATGTTGATTCTGGTGGTAGAGGCATGTCCGGGCCCCCCTGGAAGTCAATCCTTGTATAGGGATAGTCATCAATGGAAACTATCTATCTTCACCACCACAGAAAGAAATCAGCTGGATAGGGTTTGGACACCCTACCTCCCCCTAGTATGTGCATCGCATCCGCCCAATGCCGTTGGGCCGGATCTCGAACCCCATAAAGAGGAACGTCAACTCTGGGGCTCAATCCTAGAACACGCTCAAAGAAAAACGTGCTTAGTATGCTGCTAAAACAAAAGTTCTACACTCTTCCCATCTTACCGTGGGTGTCATGCTCTCCACTACATAGAACATCAAATGCCACAAGGCCTGGTGGAGTGAAGCCAAGCTTACTATCCTACCCAATGTCAGTAGGATGGCCTTTAGGCCCAGCACCTGTATAGAGTTGGTTGGGATCTGACTCCCCACCTTCTCAGTGTCCACATAGCAGTACACTGCAATGTACTCCTCTATAGTCAGGACACCTCTAGGCCCACCGCGAGAACGGAGGTTCACTACTTCCCCCCGTCGGGAAAGTCCAGTAATAAATTATATGTCCTCCACCTCTATGGTGAGGGACATCCCATCTATCTGGAAGGACTCTGAGTCTGGATCCCCGTAATCCACCAACATCTGCAATAGTCTTGTTTTTTCCTGCAATCCACCAAGACACCAAAACTTGTAGAGCCCACATGCACGTAGTGCTTGTTGAGCCATTAGATTGGCCCTTACTGCCTCCTCTACATCACCATGTTCACACTCTCTCCATTCTAGGACCATCCTTCATAAAAAATTGCATGTTTTCCCATTATATTACTTAAAAATCCTCATGTGTGGCCGCATATGCGACTGTTTTCCAAACAATTGCGTATGTACGCGACTGTGAGGGCATTTTCCACGTATATCTATCCCTATATGCGAAAAAAACCTTCATTTCCGCGTGGGCCGTAGTTCCCTTTTTAGATTGGCCTAGAAACCTCAAATGACCATGGAATTTGATAAAAATTGCATTGAAATGGAAGAGAAGAGCATGGGTAAGTACCTAGAAGAAACGATAGTGGATTCCACTGGCTGGATCTCCTAGAATTTGCTTTTGAAAATCTGAGCTCAATTGGGTAAAAATTTCAAATGTTTTATAATGTTTTGAATTTTTTACTATTTATAGAAATTTTTCAAATTTTTGAAAATTTTTACCCCCTTTCCTATAGTTTGGACGATTTCTAATCATTTTGGACTGTTTTTTACCTAATTCATGATGTGGGAGACCTTTTTGAGTGTCGTTTCAGCTGTTGGATTGACCCGTTCATGCTGATCTTAGGTATCATGTCTAAACTGGCATATAGGTTAGGTTTCATCATCGTTTGCATTTTGCATGACCTTATGACCATTTCATCATAGCCTTAGGTACGAACCCACTCTATTATGTCACAGAACTATCTTGTTGTTTGAGAAGTGGCATGATATGAGTGGTAGAGATTGACCTTACATGGGTACCCTAGTTAGCGCCTTATCTGCATTTGGTGCCCATGCTGACATTTTGTCCTTTAGGGTGTGGGAGTCCATTGTATAGTACTGCCATGACATTTCACAAGAGCCTCATACTCCTCTTGATCTTTTGTTGGCCTATTTCCCTTAGGAGTCCCGTATGTCAAGTTGTAATTGCATGATCATGACCTTTGCCTACCTTATTGAGCTTTATGTTGGCTTCCCTAACATTGCGTTTCAGACATATAGCCTGAGCTTGTCTCATCTATAGCCATGCAGAGCCATTTTATATATCCTTTGCAGCTTGATCCCCTTTTTACCGGGATGGGATTTTTCCCTGAGTGTCGATATCCTACACATGTGTCTTTGCATTAAGAATAGGTATGTTCCACTGCTTGGAACTAGTTTGTTTGCCCCTATGACACTCGTCTCCTCCTAATCTGTAACTATAAAGTAGTTTTATTCTTTTTCAAGCTTTTTAAATATTTGAAAAAGTCCAAAAAAAAAATTAAAAAACCAAAAAGCTGGACAAGGAAAGATGTTATATTTAGCAACTTTCGAGTCGTGTCGCCTTCGAACAGAGCACTGTATATCACATCCATTGGTTGGGTTTATAGTTTGACTTTAGGAGCTGTACTTGTTTATCTGAGTTTATCTCCATCGACCGGTTAAGCTTCCAGTCCCCATGGAGCCTTTGTTGATGCCTCCTGTGTCACAGAGATGTCCCAGTTTGTATATTGAGTCTATGCTGCCTTTATTTAGTCACCATTCACCGTTATGCTCTTGTTCGAATGAAGTTGAAACCTGAGTCAGCCATTCCTCAGTTATCTTGACTTTGCATGTCGGTCATTCCTGGTACAGTTACTGGTTCCTGCACCTTATGATCGAGTCCTTCCACATTATACAGTTTTGCTGAGTACCTCATGTTGGATGATGGGGGATGCCTTAATGCCCTCATTCCAGTGGATTGTATCCCATCAACTTCAGATCATTTATTCTGGGATTGGAATCTAGAGTCATTTTGAGTGCCTTGAGACTTGCAGTCATTAGTGACAGGTTCTCTCACCATCGAAAGTCTTTGGGAATACATCAATGTCCCCTGATCGATGGATCCTCTCAACTGTTTGACCTCAACACATTTATTCACACTTGTTAGTTTTCACTCTAGTACCTTGATTCCCATTTTCATTATCGGTGGGTGATCTTGCGTATGTTAATGGTATACATCAATGACTGGTAATCAAACGATGGACTACTATGTTTGACCTCGAAACCTCTATTCACATAGTACGACATGTACTTGTAGCAGTTTGTGTAGAAGACCTTCCAGATTAGTGGCATCTCTTATATTCTACCTCCTTGATCATGCCAGTGTTCATGAGATTTCAGCTCTTGTGACTTGATTCCAGTATATGTTAAACATTTCCTGCCATTATGGAGATCATGATCCAATATATATCTTCAGCCATTATGGAGATCATGGTCCTTTGTATATCTTCATCATGGAGATTCTAATTTATGTATATTGTACGTGGTGATGACCACTTATGTGAAATCTTGTATCATGCCTATTCATGGCCATTGTACTCTTATGTATCCAGGACTACTATATGTATTTGTAGTTATATGCAGAGTTGTATCATTGTATTATGTTGATTAGGTGGTTGGTTTTCCATTTGGGATCCTTCATCACTCCACTTCTGGGATGGACTTATAATGTATTTCGGCCATCGTATGACCCCTCTGACCTCACACATTAGGGGGCATATGTTATAGCTGATTTTACCACACGAGGTGAATCACACTTTTATGGCCTTCCCCTGTCCCTCTGCAAACTCCTTAGACCCCATTGGACCATTTTTTGTCCTTTGATGTTTCCTTGACCATCCCTTAAAACATGTGTAAATTCATATACACGACTTTTAAACCCCTAATCATGTATATATGCGGGTTTGACCCCTGAAACTGCGTACATTGGGATGTGTAGAAAATCCAAATTGTTTCGGACTTTTCCTTGACATGGATCTGACTCACTTAACTCTTGGCCTTCCCTATGCCTTGAGATCACTCGGATCCGACCTTTCATTACCCCTTTGAAAATCTATATAAGGAGCTCTATGGTACATTGAAGGCATATGAGAGAATTAATAGCAAAGAAACTATAGTCCATTGTTGTCGGAACTTATGCTTAAGTCTGCATCCCTTTGTCCCTTAGAGCACTTTTGTGTTCTTCCCAAGCTTGCCTTTTGCTTGTGAGCTTAGTTTTCTCTTTTTCATGCTCTGGACCTAAACATAAAAAAGATTCTAAGTGTAATTTATGTCTTTGTCATGCTCGTTAACAACTAAAGAACAAAGCATTGAGTTTACTATTGTAATCCCTATTAGCACTCAGAATGTATCCAAGGTTGTAAAGGTAAATCCCAAGGTAACAGCAAAAACCACTTTAGAAAGAAATTGGTTTTTCTTCCAGAGAGGGATCTCTCAATACAGATTTAACGAGACCAGATATAATTAGCATCCAAAGATTTGTATAGATGGTTGAAACAACACATAACCATTGGGCATGGAGTCACATAAAAATAAAAATATCACAAAGACACATACATGAGATTTATCAAAGGCAAGATAACCATTTCATCAAAGTCATTCATTTAGTTCAGGTGGGACAGAAGAGACAATGAACAACCAATTAATATAGAGCATCAAAAGATGAGTTCTATATTAACTTTAGTATAAAAATGTATAAAATATCCAAAATGATGATCAGAGCATAAACATTATGAATTCTAACCATCCAATACTGTGTTTTAGATACGAGGAAAAACAAAATGAAGTGTTACACTGGAAAAACACAATCACATAAGGAAAGAAATACGGACTGTAATGGAAATGACACAAGAATCTCTGATAATTCTTATGCATTCTCTCTGTTATTCAAAAATAATATGTCTTTCAAAACCTTCAACAACACGATGGGTTCCAACCCCCATCTCATAAAATAGATGCAAATATATACATAAAATAATTTGATCTTCCAAGAATATTCATAACTGAATGATCGGCTTAATTAAAGTCTTGTAACTAAATTCCTAACTTTTAGGAATAAACTACAGCTTCAATCCTAACAAATCATTAAGCTAAAATCAACTTGGTAACAGGTCGTCGTCCAGTCAGCTCCTCAGCATGCGCCATCTGTTCTCATGAATGAAGGATGTATTTTGTCTTTCCAAACCTTTCCACAACTTTCCATTGCTCCATGCTTGGGGTATCATATTCCATCATCTCTCGAATTGACACTTCTAACTCCATGTAAGCTTCGTATGATACCTTGGGCAATCCTCTCCTGATGATTAGGAACTTTTGTAAGATTTCGAAATCCTCTGTCAATTTGTCCACAATAGCTTTCCTTGTTAGGCCTTTTTCCAAATCATCAAATTTGGAATGATCCATGCGGATTTGAACTAACAAGCTGTGATAATGCTCTTGAGATAACATTTTCCCTTCTTTGTCCCAAAAGGATGGTAGGCCGTCCTCAAATAGCTCTTTGAAAACCTGCTTGAAGTTATTAACCTCTGAAAGCATTTCATTTGCCTTGTCCTGGACCGTCTTCATTAAATGGTGCTTGTGGATAAACCTTTTAGCCCATAGTACTATTGATATTCTGTCCTTTCTTCCCATATCATGTAATTTCTGGTATGTCAATGAATTTAGAAAATTCAGTGTGTTCTGGGTTGTGGTAAGGGGTCTTCTCTACATGAGTTCATTCACTAACTTTAGTCTTTGGTGAGCCAAATTGATCAATATGTTTTGTTGATCGATAAATTTCATATGGTGCATGAATTTAGTGATTTCTATAGATAAGGTGTCCCAAATGATGTGCTTTGCCCCCTAGAGAGGACCTTTCCCAATGATTCTTTCTTTTAGTTCATTGAATTTCTTCTGCAGCTGATTCCTGTCTTGCAATATTTTATTTTTATTCTCACTTACTTTGGCCAATTCAGACTTGATCTTTTCATTTTCTATCTTTAACTCTTTTATTTCTTCATCCTTTAAGCTGACCTGGGACATAGGTATTGACAATTCATCTGCAAAAAATTCATTCAATGGTTTATCAATATTTACAATAGACAGGTCCTCATCAATAGGAGTCTAACTCATCAATTCTTCCATGATTTCCTTTTCTTCGTTTTGGTCCCTTTTCAGCAAGGCAATTTGAGATATCAGTTCACTTCATTCGGCCTCCCATCTGTCCTTTTCCTCTCGTAACTCGACAGCTTTTCCTTTATGTTCCATCATCTCCTGCTGCATCTTGTGCTTCTCTTCTTGTAGTGCCAATAATTCGGATGATTAAACATGTTCTGAGCCTGGGATCTTCAATCTTTTCTTCAAAACTTGGAAAGCATTGTCCTTTTCTTCCAACATTCTTCTGACAGCTTGGGTGTTATCTCTTTCATTGCTTGAACTGATAATATCTTCTTGTAGCTTCTTAATCTGAATGGTATTGGCGTTATTTTCAAATCTTTCATGTTTCAATTGAATCTCTAACTTATCTACCAAAATTTGTAGTTTATTGATTCTCATCATAGCTTGTAACAGATCTGAATAAATAATATCACTTGTTTGCTTATGAAGTTGTATCTTATCAGGTACACTAATCTTATCCAATCTTAGTTCCATTTCTGCCACTTTCTTGTCGCTCACCATTTCCAATTTGAAGGTATTTCTTTCTGTATCTTTGGCATAAACTAGGGAGGTTTTTGGATTGTTTAAATTCCTTACCTTCGGGAGTAAACTTGTTGTCTCTTCCAGAGACTACTTTCTTTTCTCCATATAACTAGCCTTAAGCTCTTCCTTGTATTTGAAAATTGAGCTTGGGTCTGAACTATCTACACTCTTAAAAGAAAATTGATTTACTTGTACAGATTTCATTGGGACTAAAGCAACTCTCTTAAAATCATCAAAAACCTCTTCACTTTAGACTCCACCAACTTGTAACAATCTTTCCTTTTTATGTAATCCATCTCCATCCACTTCCATGTTTTCAATTTCAGACAGACTCCTTTTAATCAAAACATTAGGACCCTCTGTCACTTGTGATACGGTAACTGGTAAAGTACTTGCATCTCCATCGAACTCTAGAGTTTCCATAAACTGCAACAGATTTGTTGTTTCATTCAATCCTTCAATAAACTGGTGTTCAAACAGTTTGTTTTTGTTGGCCTTCTTCCTTAGGGAAATTATGTGGTGAGGGTCATAATTTGCCTTCGGCTCTTTTTCAAATTCCATGCTTCCCAATAACTTTTCAATAAAAACTAAGGCACCTTTATTTTTAAAAATAAAAGAGCCAACCTTGAGAGGGAATTTGATATTTGAATATTTTTTAAAGGCTCCAAAATGTTCTTCCTCTGAATGCAACCTTTGCCTCATGAATTCTAATGCAAAAAATCTGGGAGTGAGAAAAGCAGGTAACTTATATGGTTCCCCAGTGAATCCATCTATCCTCAAAACAGTACAATCTTTATGCAGGAACCAGTCTCCGACTCGATCCTCAGGCGAAGACTGCATCAGGCATTTCATATCTTCTAACACGCAGGGCAGCACTTCATCGAACAACATTTTATATATCTCTGACATGATTGAATTGGCAAACTCAAACATGCTGATCTGCTTGGGAAAATCAGAAGAGAAGATGGTACTCAAAAACTGTAATTTAGTGACATTTGAACACAGCAACATGTTCAACAAGTAAGTTTGAAATTTAAAGAACTTGACCTTCGGGAATTCACTTAACTGAAGGTGTATTGCTTCCGCCAGGTACTCATCTAGACTAAAAATAGGAACCGATTGAGACTCTGAACCAAATGAACTTATTTTTAACAAAAAACCAAGGATGACTTCAGTTACGTGACAATCATCGTCAAGACCCAAAATTTGACAGCCCAGGGATACCACTAATTGAACTTCATTTTTGAAAATATGAACATGTCAAGGCGGGAAAAGACCGTCTAAAGACTGACCCTCTTTCAAAATACTGGATAGGAATTCACAATGGACTTCAATGATACAACTTTTGTACAATTCAGCAAGAATAGACTCATTTACAGGTTCACGGTTGTCAGGGTAACTGTCGGGCAGGTTTAAATTTTCGTGAACGACTTTGGCATTTACTTTACAGAGTATTTGAGAAGTAGAATGACTCACAATGACTCTTTGAGAAGGGGAATAATTGACCGCACACCACTCTGTGAATTCTGGAAAATGCAGGTTTTGTTCGAGAGCAAAATAATACAAAAAGGATTTACAGACATTCAAGACATCATTTCCTTGTGAATTGTAATGCCACAACCTTTCTTTACTGACTGATACGCTTCCTATAGACAGAAAATGGTCACACACGCCTTTGTCCCTATCAAATAAATAATCTTCCCTGTCATCTATAATGCGGCCAGACCCTTGCAATTCCTTTCCTTGGTCCATAATTCAATTGATAATGGCAATTTGATAGACGAATTATGGGCGTTTAAGCCTTACCTATTTACCGTGGCTCGAAATTGACAGTCGAAGGTTGACAAATCCGCAGGTATTTTTCACTCGTCTGGCACCAATAAAATAACCATGGAACAAGTCAACTTCCCTTTTATAGGACCCCACTCCGGAGCGTGCCTTTGGCGGTTTACTCTAAACCGCTTTCACCTCTGGATTACACCACGATTGGCCACGTGGACAGTGGTTTATATTCCACAACCTCCCTTTACCTTTATCTGCCACACATCTTCCCACTCTGGATCTATCTATGACCATTGATCAATTTCACCTTTATTTCTCCGCCGTCAGATCAGGTGGCACATATCCAATTCCGCTGAGTGTCGTGGTCTTATCCATCGTGCAAGTTTCTGCTCTGGATTCATCCATAATCATAGATGTAATCTGCCTTTATTTCTCCGCTGTTAGATCAAATGACATGCACTCAATTCTGTCGGGCTCCATTGTTTTAACAAGCGCGTGGATTCACAAAGCGGAGCTTATACAGACCGTAGATCTCATCCGGCTGGATCGACGACCGTTGATCCATATACTACATTAAATGCCCACATGTAATTATCTTCCTCGCATCTTTTAGGGAGTGGATATAATACAGACCATTGATCTTCATCTTTTCGCTCTGCATCGTTTGATCCCGCGACATTTCACCGCTTACAAGCTCTTTGTCTTACTCTTATACTATAAATTTTAACCAAAGTTTTGACAAGTGACCATTATTTTCTTTCCACCATGTTCTCTTTGCTCCCCTTCTAAATAATGGTGTTAACAGCTAGCTCCATCTAGGGATGATATCCTCCCTGCGAGGTATCAAAGAACTCATAGACCAGGTGCCTATTTTTTGATTTTTCACAATAACTTCCAGAAAACTCATCTTTTGTTTTTTGTAGATATATTATTTTTTGTTTTGAGAAAGGGAAAACATGTCTCCTGTACCTTAGGGCCTTCACTGTGGGCTTCAAATACATTAGGCTTACCATTCATGTTAACTTTGTAAAAAGAAATAAGTATTTACAGGCTATAATACAAATTTTACCTTCCTCCTTAGGACAGGTAATGTTTCAGGTACCTTCCATTGACGGGATTACTATCCAGAAGAACCCCATTCAGATATTCCAGTAGAAATGAGTTTTTCCCTCTGTAACCAGCAACAACATAAGGACCTACCCACATATGGTCAAATTTCCCATGTTTGTCCTCTTTCGGAGCATCCCACTTCAGGACCAAATCGTCAATCTGAAACTGCTCTTCTTTGATTCTCCTATCAAAAGTATTTTTCATTTTCTCCTGATGTGATTGCACCCTATCATAAGCTTTATTCCTTTGCTCATCCAGTTCAATAATCTAATTTATCCTCCTTTGCATATGATTTGGTTCTTCTTGCTGATCTTGGAAATACCTCATGACTGGGACACCTAACGATGCTGGAAAAACAACTTCAGTCCCATACACCAGTTGGAATGGAGACATGCCAATCGCCCTTTTGGTACTAATCCTGTCATCCCAGAGAGCATACTTGAGCTTGGTGTGCTAGGACCTTTTCTTATCTTCTAACAGCTTCCTGATGATCCTCACTAGGCTTTTATTAGAATATTATGCCAACCCATTTCCCTGCGGATAATAGGCAGTTGAATGATTGATGCTTATATGGTACGTGTGACAGAAATAAATAATTTTCTTGGATTTAAACGCAGCTGCATTATCTGTTACTATTCTTCTGGGGCACCTGAATCGGGCCAATATATTTTCTTCAAGGAAATCCATGATTACAATCTCAGTGGCTCTCCTAGTGTGGATAGCTTCAATCCATTTTGTAAAATAGTTTGTAGCTGTCAAAATCCATTTGTGTTGTCCTGATGAATTGGGATTTATTTTGCCAATAAAATCCAAACCCCACTGCTGAAAAGGAGCTTCTACTGTTATGGGATTCAAAGGGAGAGGAAGTACTTTTCTCTTTCCGTTAAAAATTTGGCATTGATGTCACTTACTAGTTTTTTTATACACATCTGAAAATAATGTGGGCCAATAATAACCTGCTCTTAGAATTTTGTTTGCTGTCACCTTCCAGGAATGATGCCCCCCACAATCTCCCTTATGAAATTCTTTGACTGTATGATGAGCTTCGTTTTCCAAAAGACAATTCAGCAACACTCCTCCGGGGTCTTTCCAATAAAGATATTGATTTAGATTACAAAATTTGGCAGCTTTTAATTTTATGGATCAGGATCTTGACTTACTCAATCCCTCCGGTGCTTGCTAATTTTGAAGGACATATACGATATCAGAATACCATGGAGAAACCACAAAATCAACTATTATTTCCACTTCTGTATCTAGCTGATTAGCTTGATGAGATAATAAATTAATTTGCAAAGCTTCACAATTTGAATTAGCCATCATCTTAACTAATCCTTGTCCCTTAATCAACTTTGTGGGCTTTATTTCGATATCATATTCCAATAATGTAGCAATCCATTTTTCTCTTCTACCTTATGGGTCTAGTTGTATCAAGATTACCTTTACTGCAGCAGATGGAACATGTGCAATTATATGTGAATGCAGAATATACACTCTGAAATACTTCAGTGCTTTAACTAAGGCATAAGCTTGTTTCTCCATAATGTCATATTTCAATTCTCCATCCCTTAACATTTTGCTAAAAAATGCTATGGGTTGTTCCAAATTCTCATCATTTTTTGTAACAGAACTACTGCTATAGTATATTCTGAAGCATATGCGAATACTGAGAAGTCTTTCGTAAAATTTGGGCTCACCAACACAGGAGCCTCTGATATTGCTTTTTTGATTTCCCAAAAAGATTTTCTAGCTTTAGCACCTCATTTTATCTCATGACCTTTCTTCAACATATTTGTGATATTCATTAAGATCTCAGCAAAACTTGGCACAAACCTTCTCAAAAAATTTACCTGCCCCAAGAATGATTGTATCTCTTTTTTACTCCTGGGTTCACCCACTTTCAGAATTGCACTCACCCTTTCAGGATCAATTTTTATTCCATATTTTGATATTATATGGCCCAACAGCTTTCCTTCTTCCAATGCAAAATTGGACTTCTTTGGATTCAATGATATGCCAAACTTCCTACATTTCATGAAGACTTTCTCTAGATGACGCAGATGCTCTCTGTCAGATTTCGAATAGACTGTGATATCATCCATGTAGATCACTACAAAATTCCTGATTTCCCCTGCAAAAGCAATGTCCATAGCCCGTTGGAAAGTAGCTCTTGCATTCATCAAACCAAAAGGCATCTTTGCATACATGAAGGTGCTCCAAGATGTAGTGAAAGCAGTTTTTTCTTGATCTTCAGGTAAAACTTTGATCAAATTATAGCCGAAAAAACCATCCAACATTGAAATTCTTTCAGCTCCAACTACTTTCTGCAATATATGGTCCATCTTTGGCAAAGGATAATTGTCCTTCATAGACACTTTGTTCAAGTTCCGGAAATCTATACACAATCTTATTTCTCCATTCTTCTTTCTAATAGGAACAAGATTTCCAACCCACTTTGAAAACCTTAGAGTGACAATGATCTTGGCATCAAATAAATTTTTAATTTCCTTCTCAATAATAGGGAGCAACTTAGGGTTTATCCTTCTGAGCTTCTGCTTGAAAGGTTTATCTCTAGGCTTTATAGGAATAGTATGTTGTATGATAGACATATCATACTCCTTCAGATCTTCATAACTCCACGCAAATACATCTGTATATTTTTTCATTAATTTCATATACTCTTCTTTTTCTTTTTCAGGCAACTTCTTGGACAACTTCACAATCTTAGGATTTTCTTCAGTGCCAATATTCTTATCTTCAACAACATTCTCAACGGGCTTTACTTTGGGATTCTTAGCTACGTCATTCTGATCAAAAAGTTTTTCTAAAGGAAATAGTCCTCTTGGTATGAAATTATTTTTTAACTGGATAATATCTTTACCTCCTAAGGTTCCCTTTAACTTTTCACACCATTCCCTTCTTCATCTGGAATACTCTCGCCATTGTCATTTTCGGTGTCAATAGGAGTATTCACAAATTCTCCTGAGAGCTCTAGGAACCTTCTGATCTGCATATCATCTTCGAACACCTGCTAGTATTTAGAGTCATCAGGAATAGACGGTCTATTGACAATTTCCACCTGGTATTCCCTTTGACCAGCAACAGGGGTTTCAAATTTTCCAGCGGCCACAGCTAAAGAATCAGCTACCAAATTTTCACTTCTGGGAACTACCTGAATGGCATGCTCTATAAAGAAGTTTCCCAACATATCCCACACTTCATTTCTATAATCCCTCATCCGAGGATGCCTGGTTTGATAGCTTTCATTTACTTGATTTATCACCAACTCTGAGTCCCCCAAGATTCTTATTTTTTGAGCTCCCAAATATTTCAAAGCATGCAATCCCAGTAACAAAGCTTCATATTCTGCCACATTATTTGTGCACTCAAATGTTAATTTATATTATAAAGCTTTGAAATCCTGAATAGGGGAAATTATATACACACCAACTCCAGCACCTATTTTTGCAGCAGATACGTCAAAGTACATAATCTACTGGCCTTCCCTTTTTTGCTTCATTTTTAAAGCATCCTGTTCTAGTACTTCCTTTTCCTTATTCTCCTCAGACTTCTTCTGCAATGCCTCTTCTACATCATGTGGAACAACATCATTAAAGAAAATGGAAGACCCCAAGTCAGTATCAACAGCATAGATGTGATGAATTTCAGGTTTATCTTGGCTACTCACTACATAAGGAGTTCTTTTTTCACTATATATCTGCTCCCATCTCGAACATGAATTGTAGCATAAGACATATCCATCTGTAAACTACGTTTCAACTTGGAAGTCCAAGATCTTGACAACAGCACCCCGAACTTAGGTGGAATATCTGCCACGACCACATCCATGACTATAGTTTTAAATGGAAATTTATTTAGGGTTACCACCATATCTTTAATCAAACCAAGGCAATTCACCCTTTTAGAATAAAACGAGTACAAATATTTATAAGGTCTTGTTACTTCTAATCCCAAACTCTCTACCACTCCTTTTGACATTAAGTTATGTGATGCCAATGAGTCTAGCATAGCATTGTGGACCACCTTATCATGCACATTTAAACTCAAATAGAAAGGAGGGACTTCTTCACTTTCTAAATTTTCAACCTTTGACTGAAACAAAATAGCAGGGTTATCATCGTTCAACTCTAAAATGTCAGATTGCCATTCTCCTTGATTTTTGACCATTTTTGTGATAGTATTTCTGTATTCAGTGTTTCTCAATAACTCATTAAATGGAACAGATATTTTTAGCTTTGAAAGTGCATTTTGTAAATTGAATCCAGAACCAATTTTTTCCACATCAACTGGAGCTGCCTGCTTTATTGCTTTATCTCTTTGTACATCATTTTCAACATTTTTATTTACAAAAGACTCTTTTTGTAGTTCTTTTCCCTTTTCTACATTCAAAGAACTAGTGGAAGGCTGATTTGGGTTTGCCTTTCCTTTGTTTATGAGGACATCCCTCTTCCTCAGTCTAATTTTCCTCTGCACATCATCCATAGCGTGTAAATAACCCCTTTGATATTGCTTGGTCTCCATTTCAAATCCTTCACTTACATCTTCCCGACCAAACATGTTATTCTCTTCCTCAGTAAGATATATCTTCGAGTCCTGTTCTCCAAAAAGATGAATCTCATTTTCAGCAGAATCTTCTTCATCAGCAACATAATTTTCTAGGAATGGTGGATGAATTTCTGTTGCTCCTAATTTCATGGATTTCTTATGTCTCTTTTTCGGTTTTGGGGAGGAACAGGAGGATTCGGTCTTCTGAAATTAGGATTCCTGAATTGAGGCTCAGCTTGTTCTCTATTGAATCCCCTATTGTCCATAGTTAATCTATCCATCAACTTTTCCATGGTTTTCAACATCATTTCAAATTTGACATCATTAGTAGAAGAAGAAGAAGTAGAAGGCAAATTTTCTTCCTTTTTCCTTCTATCAATATCTCTATGTTTCATCTTTCCACTTGCCATCATATTTGCTTCTACTTCTAGAGAATCTGTAAACATAGTAGCAAGAGTTGCTGATTTTCTTTCTCTTAATGAAAATGAAAAGCCATTATCAAAATCTCTAGTGTAATGTAATTTGGCTGCAGCCGCAGAAGGTTTTATGTCCTCCGGAATGGAATTATAAACCTTCATGAACCTGCTAGAAAACTCATGGACAGATTCAAAACCTCCTTTTTTGAGACTGTTATACTGAGATAAGAGCTAAAAAGGGTTCTGTTTATCATCCCACCTATCTAGGAAAGCGTTTTGGAAAGCCTGAAAATTGACTATAGACCCATTTGGCAAATCTTTAAACCGTTTCTTTGCCTCACCTCACAAACTCTGGGAAAACAAATGCATTTTAACATCTGGATAATCAAATTCTTCTAAGTCAATGAAATATTCAAACTTGGCAACATGTTGTTTTGTGGTTACGTCACTTTCTCCATCAAACAAAAAAATTCTTTGGGAATAGTTCTGAGGAAGGACATGTAATAAAGGAGGCAAACGTAAGGGAGCAAATCTGGCTGCCATTGGTCTAGGTGGATTCACAGGAACTGAAGAGCTTTGATTATTTTGAGAGGTAAATGTTTCAACTTTAGTATCTTGCTGTAAATCTCTCTAGAGGGAATCCAACAAATAAGATTATAACCTACGAGGATTGAATTCAGTATTCTTAAGGTCAGACTCAGATTTGGTTCTCAATAGACTTTTCCCAGCATTAACTTCCCATTCTGGATCAATATGAGAATCTTGAGATGATGATGCACCAAACAAAGGAAAACCTAACTTTTCTTTATTTTTTCTTTTAAATAACCTTTCTGGGTCTTCAAAACTTTTCATGATTTCGGTATCAGAGTTACCTCGCGTGTGTCTTCTCGAAGCCAGAATGACTCCTTAAGTTCCAAAGAAATTTTACAATGGAGTCTCCAGGACAAATATACAACCTCTTTACTGTTAAAAGTTCTTGTTTTCCCATAGAAATTTTCTTTAAACACTGTCGTTCCCCTAGGGCAGATATGCACTTTCGTTCCCCGGTAACGGCGCTAGTTTGTTTGCACTCAGAATGTACCCAAGGTTGTAAAGGTAAATCCGAAGGTAACAACAAAAACCACTTTAGAAAGAAACTGATTTTTCTTCCATAGAGGGATCTCTCAATACAGATTTAACGAGACCAGATATAATTAACATCCAAAGATTTGTATAGATGGTTGAAACAACACATAACCATGGGGCATGAAGTCACATAAAAATAAAAATATCACAAAGACACATACATGATATTTATCAAAGGCAAGATAATCATTTCATCACAGTCATTCATTTAGTTCAGGTGGGACAGAAGTGACAATGAACAGCCCATTAATACAGAGCATCAAAAGATGAGTTCTATATTAACTTTAGTAGAAGAATGTATAAAATATCCAAAACGATGATCAGAGCATAAACATTATGAATTCTAACCATCCAATACTGTGTTTCAGATACGAGGAAAAACAAAATGAAGTGTTACACTGGAAAAACACAATCACATAAGGAAAGAAATACAGACTGTAATGGAAATGACACAAGAATCTCTGATAATTCTTATGCATTCGCTCTGTTATTCAAAAATAATATGTCTTTCAAAACCTTCAACAACACGATGGGTTCCAACCCCCATCTCATAAAATAGATGCAAATATATACATAAAATAATTTGATCTTCCAAGAAGATTCATAACTGAATGATCGAATTAATTAAAGTCTTGTAACTAAATTCCTAACTTTTAGGAATAAACTACAGCTTCAATCCTAACAAATCATTAAACTAAAATCAACTTGGTAACGGGTCGTCGTCCAGTCAGCTCCTCAGCATGCGCCATCTATTCTCAAGAATGAAGGATGTATTTTGTCTTTTAGAACCTTTCCATAGATTTCCATTGCTCCGCGCTTGGGGTATCATATTCCATCATCTCTCGAATTGACACTTATAACTCCATGTAAGCTTCGTATGATACCTTGGGAAATCCTCTCCTGATGATTAGGAAATTTTGTAAGATTTCAAAATCCTCTGTCAATTTGTCCATAATAGCTTTCCATGCTAGGGCTTTTTCCAAATCATCAAATTTGGAATGATCCATGCGGCTTTGAACTAACAAGCTGTGATAATGCTCCTGAGAGAACATCCACCCTTCTTCCTCCCAAAAATACGGTAGGCCGTCCTCAAATAGCTCTTTGAAAACCTTCTTGAAGTTATTAACCTCTGAAAGCATTTCATTTGCCTTGTCCTGGACCGTCTTCATTAAATGGTGCTTGTGGATAAACCTTTTAGCCCACAGTACTATTGATATTCTGTCCTTTATTCCCATATCATGCAATTTCTGGTATGTCAACGAATTTAGAAAAATCAGTGTGTTCTGGGCTGTGGTAAGGGGTCTTCTCTCCATGTGTTCATTCACTAACTTTAGTCTTTGGTGAGCCAAATTGATCAATATGTTTTGATCATCGATAAAGTTTAGATGGTGCCTGAATTTAGTGATTTCTATAGATAAGGTGTCCCAAATGATGTGCTTTTCCCCCTGGAGAGGACCTTTCCCAATGTTTCTTTCTTTTAGTTCATTGAATTTCTTCTGCAGCTGATTCCTGTCTTGCAATATTTTATTTTTATTCTCACTTACTTTGGCCAATTCAGACTTGATCTTTTCATTTTCTATCTTTAACTCTTTTATTTCTTCATCCTTTAAGCTGACCTGGGACATAGGTATTGACAAGTCATCCACGGAAAAGTCATTCAATGGTTTATCAATATTTACAATAGACAGGTCCTCATCAATAGTAGTCCGACTCATCAATTCTTCCATGATTTCCTTTTCTTCGTTTTGGTCCCTTTTCAGCAAGGCAATTTGAGATATCAGTTCACTTCGTTCAGCTTCCCATCTGCCCTTTTCCTCTCGTAACTCGACAGCTTTTCCTTTATGTTCCATCATCTCCTACTGTATCTTGTCCTTCTCTTCTTGCAGTGCCAATAATTCAGATGATTGAACATGTTCTGAGCCTGGGATCTTCAATCTTTTCTTCAAAACTTGGAGAGCATTGTCCTTTTCTTCCAACATTCTTCTGACAGCTTGGGTGTTATCTATTTCATTGCCTGAACTGATAATATATGCTTGTAGCTTCTTAATCTGAATGGTATTGGCCTTATTTTCAACTCTTTCATGTTTCAATTGAATCTCTAACTTATCTACCAAAATTTGTAGTTTATTGATTCTCATCATAGCTTGTAACAGATCTAAATAAATAATATCACTTGTTTGCTTATGAAGCTGTATCTTATCAGGTACACTAATCTTATCCAATCTTAGTTCCATTTCTGCCACTTTCTTGTCGCTCACCATGGGCAATTTGAAAGTATTTCTTTCTATATCTCTAGCAGAAACCAGAGAGGTTTTTGGATTGTTTAAATTCCTTACCTTCGGGAGTAAACTTCTTGTCTCTTCCAGAGACTGCTTTCTTTTCTCCATATAAATGGCCTTAAGCTCTTCCTTGTATTTGGAAATTGAGCTTGGTTTTGAACTATCTACACTCTTAAAATAAAAATGATTTACTTGTACAGATTTCGTTGGGACTAAAGCAACTCTCTTAAAATCATCAGAAACCTCTTCACTTGAGACTCCACCAACTTGTAACAATATTGCCTTTTTATGTAATCCATCTTCATCCACTTCCATGTTTTCAATTTCAGACAGACTCCTTTTAATCAAAACATTAGGACCCTTTATCACTTGTGATACGGTAACTGGTAAAGTACTTGCATCTCCATCGGACTCTAGAGTTTCCATCAACTGCAACATATTTCTTGTTTCATTCAATCCTTCAATAAACTGGTGTTCAAACGGTTTGGTTTTGTTGGCCTGCTTCCTTAGGGAAATTATATGGTGAGGGTCATAATTTGCCTTCAGCTCTTTTTCAAATTCCATGCTTCCCAATAACTTTTCAATAAACACTAAGGCACCTTTATTTTTAAAAATAAAAGAGCCAACCTTGAGAGGGAATTTGATATTTGAAGATTTTTTAAAGGCTCCAAAATTTTCTTCCTCTGAATGCAACCTTTGCCTCATGAATTCTAATGCAAAAGATCTGGGAGTGAGAAAAGTAGGTAACTTATATGGTTCCCCAGTGAATCCATATATCCTCAAAAAAGTACAATCTTTATGCAGGAACCAGTCTCCGACTCGATCCTCAGGCGAAGACTGCATCAGGCATTTCATATCTTCTAACACGTGGGGCAGCACTTCATCGAACAACATTTTATAAATATCTGACATGATTGAATTGGAAAACTCAAACATGCTGATCTGCTTGGGCAAATCAGAAGAGAAGATGGTACTCAAAAACTGTAATTCAGTGACATTTGAACACAACAACATGTTCAACAAGTAAGTTTGAAATTTAAAGAACCTGACCTTCAGGAATTCACTTAACTGAAGGTGTATTGCTTCCTCCAAGTACTCATATAGACTAAAAATAGGAACCGATTGAGACTCTGAACCAAATGAACTTATTTTTAACAAAAAACCAAGGATGACTTCAGTTACGTGACAATCATCGTCAAGACCCAAAATTTGACAGACCAGGGATACCACTAATTGAACTTCATTTTTGAAAATATGAACATGGTAGGGCGGGAAAATACCGTCTAAATACCGACCCTCTTTCAAAATACTGGATAGGAATTCGCAATGGACTTCAGTGATACAAATTTTGTACAATTCAGCAAGAATAGGCTGATTTACAGGTTCACAGTTGTCAAGGTAACTGTCAGGCAGGTTTAAATTTTTGCGGACAACTTTGGCATTGACTTTACATAGTATTTGAGAAGTAGACTGACTCACAATGACTCTTTGAGAAGGGGAATAATTGACCGCGCACCACTCTATGAATTCTGGAAAATGCAGGGTTTGTTCGAGAGCAAAATAATACAAAACAGATTTATAGACATTCAAAACATCATTTCCTTGTGAATTGTAGTGCCACAACCTTTCTTTACTGACTGATATGATTCCTATAGACAAAAAAGGGTCACACACGCCTCTGTCCCTATCAACTAAATAATCTTCCCTGTCATCTATAATGTGACCAGACCCTTGCAATTCCTTTCCTTGGTCCATAATTCAATTGATAATGGCAATTTGATAGATGAATTATGGGCGTTTAAGCCTTACCTACTTACCGTGGCTCGAAATTGACAGTCGAAGGTTGACGAATCCATAGGTCTTTTTCATTCGTCCGGCACCAATAAAATAACCACGGAACAAGTCAACTTCCCTTTTATAGGACCCCACTCCAGAGCGTGCCTTTGGCGGTTTCCTCTAAACCGCTTTCGCCTATGGATTACACCACGATTGGCCACATGGAAAGTGGTTTATATTTCGCAACTGCCCTTTACCTTTATCTACCATGCACCTTCCCGCTCCGGATCTATCTGTGACCGTTGATCGATTTCACCTTTATTTCTCCGCCGTGAGATCAGGTGGCATGTATCCAATTCCGCTGAGCGTCGTGGTCTTATCCATTGTGCAAGTTTCTGCTCCGGATTCATCCACAATCATAGATGTAATCTTCCTTTATTTCTCAGCCGTTAGATCAAATGACACGCACTCAATTTCGTCGGGCTCTGTTGTTTTAACAAGCGCGCGAGTTCACAAAGCGGAGCTTATACAGACCGTAGATCTCATCCGGCTAGATCGACGACCATTGATCCATATACTACATTAACTGCCCGCATGTACTTATCTTCCTTGCATCTTTTAAGGAGCAGATATAATACATACCATTGATCATCATCTTTTCGCGCTGCATCGTTTGATCCCGCGACATTTCACCGCTTACAAGCTCTTTGTCTTACTCTTATACTATAAATTTTAACCAAAGTTTTGACAAGTGACCATTATTTTCTTTCCACCATGGTCTCTTTGCTCCCCTTCTAAATAATGGTGTTAACAATTCCTATTCCTCGTAACCAAATGGATCTTTCCGATTGATCTTGCTTTCCTTCACACTCATAAAAATCAAGCTATAAGATGCTCTTGAAGGAGAGTTGGGTAGGTGGTAATTTAACCTTTTTTGAACCTCCCTGACTAAGTATGAAAAAGGTGTGCCTTACTTCTTCGAAAGCTAAGAGAGTTCTTATGTGGTATGTTTTATACTTTTTCGACCTTAGGAGAATAAATTGGATGAAAAAGGACCCCCCTAGAGTCTTCTTCAGACTTTTCAGACTCTCTAAACATGACATCACCAATGAGCATGTACTAGTTTGGGCTCATAAAATCCATGAATCTATGACATTATTAAGAATTATTATCTCCCCTCTTCAAGCTTCTTAGAAATGAAGAGAGACCTAAGTTGACTTTCCTGGAATTGTTAAAATTTAACAGAAAATATAAGGAAGAAGTATTATTTTTGGGTTACAGATGGTGGCAGCATGTCCTCCTTGAACATAGCACTTTCAAAACTTTCGAATACTCATGTGACATGTCTCAGTGTACACTTTCAGCGGAGCTATCACTTCGATTTTCTTACTCCTCTACTTGGCCATTATACATGGGGAATCTGATCATGTCTCCTACATGACAGATAAGTCTAGTTGTCCTATCTCCAAAGTTAAAAGTTGTCTTCCATCATCTTTGTGGCATGCTCATTGTTCAAGGATTTATCCCTGCATCTGATTATTATCCTGATTCCATCCTTTGATCCTAGATTTCTTACCATTTTTGGCAGATAAAATACTCATTTAACCATATATTTTATTATCTTTTGTATATTTTATGACACGCAGATCATTATTCAACCTCAAGTATGAGTGTTTTTAAGGTTTATATGAAATTATTTTATTATTATAATTTTTATGGTTTAATCAATTTAAAAATAACATTATTAAAGCATATTTGATGTATTAATTGGTTTGTATAATCATTTGTAGGTTTTATAATCTTTTTGGGCCAAGTTAATACACAAAATGCATTCATCATGCTTTTCGCACAACATGTCCAGCTCGGCATCCAGCTCGTCATTCATCCCATTGCATGAAACTCACTAGTTATTTTCCATATGTCGAAAGGTGTTGCTGTAGACTCCAGTCCTGAAGTACACCAGCAGATAGACACTATTTTTCCCTATATTGATGCCCAGCATATCCAGCTCACGTCCTAGCCTTTCATTCAACACTCTCTCTAGATTGTGCATGACACTGCGCACTACTGAGAATTAATTACAACCATTTAAAATGTGAAATACCTACAAATGATATGGTTATCCATGCATCTAGTAATGGAGCTATGTTCTAGATACTTGCCAGCCTCCGTTCTCCTTAACTCGCCACCACATCAACCATCCATGCATTGGGATATTGCATTCAACCCACGATATCAAAGATGCGCCACTACACTCTCCTCTGTTCACCATCAGTCACCTACTACACTGAGGAAGGAACCTGTGTGCCACCTTTGCAAATCATTCATGCTGAAGAGAAGCCTGTGTGCCACCTTTGAAGACCGTTCGCGCTGAAGAAGGAAGATGCCTATGTGTTGTCCTGTGATCAGTTAAAACACCTTTAAGATTGACTAAAATTAGAGAGCAGTCGACCTCTAAAGGGTCGAATTTATCATCCCTATAAATCATTATATAAAGAAACCTCAGTGAGAGAACTGAAGTAAGCTAGAAAATCAGTCAATTGGTAGAGTTAGGAGAAGAGTTCTTGCTGTAAATTACTCTTGAAATCTGTATTTAGGTTCCGCCATCTAAATAAAGAGTTGTATGCATTGTTGTTGAAGATTGCGTTTAAGTAGAAGTTAGACAGACATCACCCCTGATTACTGAGAGGGCCCCTCATCAATTAGAGGTTCATTTTTTTGTTTAGCTTAGTTTCTTTTTTGTTTTAAGCTAGTCTAGTTTAATTTCTAGATTGTTTCCATTAGATTATAGTAAATGTTATCCTATTAGTTTTCTATAACACATTAACTTAGTTTTATTTTGAATTTAATTAGTTATATGCACACATAACTTGATTTTAGTTATTTTCTTTTAGTCATTTTGTTTCCAGTTATTTTCATTTCCAACATTACTTTCAATCTTTATTTTCAAGAATATAGAATAAGTTGTTTTCATGAATTTAGAATAGATTCAATTCTGTTATTTTCTTTCTTGTTTTGGATTTATGCAAGTTAATTTCTAGTTTATTTATTAGTTTAATATGAAAATGATTCCTTTTGTTCATGAATTTGTTTAAAGTTAATTTGTTGTTAAATAGGTTTATTTACTATTCCAATGCATTAGAATTACATCTGCAAGGCTTCAGCTAAAGATTAGTTCATTTAGGTTAGTTTTTACCATTTTTACTATGAAACCTGTCATTCAGACAACCTATTCAGTTTGTTATTCAGCCACCCTTTCAAACCCACAGTTCAATCTGTCATTCAACCCTTAGTTCTGTTTTTTTGTGTTTTTTATGTATTTTAAGATTGTTTTCAGTTCTATTTTGCTGATGTTTAAATTATGCTTGGTATGTAATAGTTAAATAATAGTTTTGTTTGACATTTAAGTTAAAGTTTAGTTGTTTTAAATTATTTATTAAAGTTGTATCATTTTCCTTACTTCTTTTACTTTGAACATAGTTTAAGTTATTCTTAAGTTTTGTTTCTGATTGTGTCTTATTGTTGTATGGTTTTGTGTCTATCTCTTTTCAATTGATTTATTCTTTGCATGCGATATTTAGTATTTTCCTTAGTATGTTTTTAGGTTGTCTTTTTATGATTGTGTTATTATTGAAAGAACTTGTAGGATAGAACCTAAAGACATTTCTTTATTAAGTTTTCTACTTGCTTCTTTTATTTAAGTTTTCTTTATTATGTTTTCTACTTGCTTCTTTTTAAGTTTTCCTTATTAAGTTTTATAGTTTCTTATAAGTTAAGTCTTCCTTGCACTTTAGTTTTTCGTTTGAATAAGTAATTTGTTGATTATATCTTTCTCAGTTCAAAGTTACAAGATATATTATTTGTTTAGTTAATCTTTTATCTCAGTTTAGTTACCTTAATTGCATTTTTAGGAAGTTTGACTCAGTTTTTCATTTTGAAAGATCTTTCGATATTTTGTTTTTTTAAATATTTACATGACACTCTCTACCTTCACATATATTTTGTGTCAACCATAATATTACCAACCCCGGTTGATAATTAAAGAATAGGTGGATTAATTTAGACATTATAACACCCAACACTTTTGGCGTCGTTGTCGGGGAGTTTTTTTGTAAGGTAGAGTAGAGTTCTTTATGAATTTTAGTAATAGGTTGGTGGCAGGGGAGTGATAAAACAAGAGGTAAGAACATGCACATCTATTATAACAGGCACCCCCCAAACCCAACAATAGTGGTAGCATAGGTTTTCTTTAGTTTAAAGTTTTTCATGAGCAGACTTAGAGATCCTCAGGGTATATTTCTTAATACATGAAAACTTATCTGAATCCATACTAACTACAGTAGGGGATGTAATTACCCAACTACTAACTCACCAGAAAGGTATCGAAAGACGCCTATAGGAAGTAGTTCTACCCTAAACCCTAAAGAAACACCCTTGGAAGATCTTACTCGAGAAGCCATAGAAGGAGAATAAACCTTGGCAGAAGGTCCAAAGGACCCTATTCCTAAGGAAGTTCAATAAGATCAGCCATTAGAAACCCCTTTCCCTCCACTAGTTTCAAATCCAATTAACACAACTTTTTCACTAGTAGGAGATCCAAATTTTGCTGAGTTTGTTGATCCTACTCAAGTAAAAGCTCTCTTTGGAACCTCAATAGATCCAGTTATTTCACAAATCGAAACTTCTACAGTAGAACCTGCTATCCCTCTATTGTTTAATAAAAACACGGTTGATCAGAGAAAGATCTCTCTTGAAAAAGAACGTTGGGATGCCTCCTTATAACCTCGAAAGGAGCCTCCTAGGTATATTTACGTCAAGAATCCATCTTATATGGAGAGGCAGCGAGAAAACGAAGATCATGATGAAGTTAGGAATGAATAAGGAGAAGGGGAAAATCAAACTGAGGCTACCTTTGGGTTCCCTATCTTAGATATAGTGCATGATGTAATTATGAAAAACATCCCTCCATCCTCCTTGCCTACTTTCTATGGAAAAAGGAATGAAGACCTGGACACATTCCTGTTCAAGTTCGATATCCTTTGTAGGAGTTACAATTATCTACAAGATGCTCACAAACAAATACTATTTCTCACTACACTCAAGGATTCCTCCTTAAGATGGCTCATGGGATTAGGAGAATCTTCTATCCGGACTTGGGATGATATGAAAACCTCATTCTTGAAAAAATATCAAGAATACTACAAATCTAAGGACTCTTGATATGATATATTCGAGATACAACAAATTTAAGACGATATCCTGGAGTATTATCTCGAGAGGTTTATTTATACATTACATAAGTATAAATATAATGACCTCCGAGAAGATGCAGTACGTACACTTTTCATTAAGGGAGTCTCCGAGGACTTGTTAGAGAGCCTTAGTATCATGGAAGCTGGCGATATTTCTCATAAAAATTTTGCACAGATCGGTGGGATTTGTAAAAATTATTCTAGTAGGTGGAAAGTTGTGAAATTTTTTTGAGAACCTTTTAGTAAGAATATAAGAGGAAATGTTCCTAGTTAAAGCGGAGTTACAAGAGTAGAGTTAGGAAACCTATGGAAGAATTTTAAGACTGATATATTAGGATAAATGGGTTCCCAACTAGATTCTTTAAAATCTAGGAAAAGGCAGGATGAAGAACGAGCAACAATGAGTATCTTTTTTCCAAGATGTAGAACTAGACCTCTATCACATGCCCCAATTTTGGAAAAACAATTTTATATTATTTGAGGAACAATATGTTAAATTTTATGCTAAGTTGTAATTGATGACCTAGTGGGGTCAAGGATATTTAATGTAAATTCTGAATATTTTATTTATGAATAAATAAAGGAGGAGACAACAGCTTCGGAGAGTTGTTAAAAGAGTGTTTACTGGTCAAATTGGTGGAGGAGACTAGGTGGAGAGAAAACTGACATGTGGCAGCATCCTCAAACCACTTCCAACTGTTGCAGGTGGAAACCTCCCTAAATTTGTGGTCATGATTCCCCAAGAAAGTGGAATCAGAGCAGGTGGCTCAATTAATGAAAACTGACCCAAAAGACCTAGGAAATCTTTATAAAAATTCCCATTGAAGAGAGCTGAGGCTTCTCATCCTAGAGAAGTGATCATTTAGGTTGAATGAATGTACTTCAAAGAGATTATAACATCCCTCTCACATACCCTAGAGATTTTGTAATTTTGAAATGTTATTGTACTTGTCTCCGGGTGAGGAGCTCAAGGCCAAGGCCCCACCAGAAACAAACCTTGCAACCTATATAAGTTAAAAACTTAGGAGGCACAAAGACAATGACATAACTTAACCATGAGAGATAAGAACAAACGATTAAAATATCCATAAGGGATACCATGGTCCTACGTATGGTAGTATTAGAGATAATATCTACGCCTACCAGGATGCCTACTTCGCTAAACTTATTCTAACTGAGACACCATACCTAGTACTTGATCCTAATATGATTAAGTCCGAATAGAGGAAGTTGCAATCACTCTTCTTTACGTCGACATAGAAGAATTAAGGAGTTAAAGTAGAAAGAGATAATTGCCAAGGGACTATAGGTCATAGCCTCCCTAATAGAGATAGCACTGCTAGCATATCTCATTTGATAAAAAAACCATACATGAAGTATTTATTAAATGGAATGGATTTAAGTACTTTTGTAAAAAGGGCATGAATAATCATTATTTAAAATCCATCATGAGAAAAGAGAAAATGATGGATTATTAATATATAAAATATATCATAGAACGATAGATTAGGTCTTTACAAAAGACAAGGGTTATTTTAAATCTTTTAAATAAACATGGAGTATATTAAGTATTTATAAAAATACATGGACTATATTTTGCGCAGTCTATCATAAGGAAAAATGATATATTTAGGAATTTATAAAAAGACACGGATTATTATAATGATATGAAGCCTATCATAAGTAAATTATTTTGGTAAGGAGAGAAGACTATTCTTTTGTTTGACACATGTCGAGGAGGTGGTTTTTTTATAGCTAAATAAGAGGAGACAGGCCTCGAAAAAAATGATGGTAGAGGTGGTTGTCTGACAACTGAATAATAGGATACAGGCATCGACAAAAGTGATGGAAAAAATAATGCCTCAAATGTTGGATGTTGGGTGCACCTTAAGGAAACAACTGCTCCTCTGTTTTTCTATTTAAGAAGCTGTGATTTTGGGGAAAAGGGGGGAGAGCCTTGGAGGAGAGAAGAAAGGAAAATGTTGACTGGAGAGGAGATCGACCATTACCCTAGGAAATGGACAGAGTGTGGAGCAAGAGCTCCTCAAACGGCAGGGCGTGTGATCTTGTATCGTGTTTGTTCAAGAGGGTTAAGATCTAGAATTCCCAGGATAGGGAGTTCTGATATTATTTTGAATTGCTCCTCCTCGACGATCACAAGTTGAGGTAGGGTTTGGGATCCAAATGGAGGATGCAGCGGTGGTCGAAGTTTCTTCATTCGATCCACCCGATGAGTATTTTGAATTCTCTGAGTATCTTATCGAAGTGAATGGCGATTTTCAAGACCAAGATAATTCCTCCAGCGAGTTGATTGCAATGAAGCTGATCATGATTCTGTTGAAGAAGAACCCAAGGATCCAACAATGGAAGAATCCCAATATGATAAAGTGTGCGAGTTGTTGGAACTAAATCGGTTTGTATGTAGTGCATACAAGAGCATATGAGGTAAGTCTCTTTAAAGCTTTACTTATATCTGTTGCCATGTATTGGATATTTACTTTAGTCTAGATCTATGTTAGCAAAATCTCTATCAGATGAGCTCTTTGGGTGAACAAAGAGTGTCATGTATTGCCTGTACACCTAGCGCCTACTACTTATACTTACTTACAATGGGTGTAGGTCTTTAAAATCCGTTAAAAATTCTATTCGATTGCATTCTAAAGTCTTGATACTTGATTTCAGAAATTTATGTTTCATGAGCAAACCTTCTAAATGAAGTTGCATGATATATAATAACTGGTTTATCTAGTATATCACCATTGATGAATTCATGAAGATTCAAGTTTCAAATATTGGGACGTTGTTCAAAATGCAGTTTTGCTTCCAAGGTCTACGTTTCACCTTAACTGTGGTAGATCGCTGGTTTTTAATGGATGTTTTTCCCCAAGTCTGTGTTTTACCTTAACTGTGGTAGATCGCTGGTTTTTTTATGGATGTTTTTCCCCAAGTCTACGTTTTACCTTAACTATGGTAGATCGCTGGTTTTTATGGATTTTTTTCCCAAGTCTACTTTTTACCTTGACTGTGGTAGATCGTTGGTTTCTGCACTACACAGCCTACGATTTTCCTTGCCTGTGTATGGTTGATCATCCCTTGTATGTTCTTAATTCGTTTATGCATATGCCTGGATAATCTCATATCTGCATTGGGGTATCTTTAGTAGGTATATTTGTTTTATGAATGCTTAGTTCTAACATGGGCATAATTCTAGTGGTTAAATACATGAATCAGTCTAGATCTGCATTGGCAGGAAATGAATTTTCAGTCATGTATGCTTTCTAGATTTGTATTGGGCGTGAATGTTCATCTAGTGGTTGTATGCATTCATTGAATAGTTTATGCACTCGATGTGCATGTATTTATCTGCATGAGAATGCCTTTGACACATGACTGTGTGATATTTTTATATAGCCCAAGTTTCGATTGTAAAACTATCGATTTAGATGTTTTTGTTTCTCCATATATGTTGTTTTATGATGTGAACCAATTCTCTAACAGTTGCCAAGATTTCCTATGGTGAGTGTTGTAGGATGCATTGTTGGAAAATTATACTANCCTTTTATGATATATATATATATATATATATATATATATATATATATATATAATCTTGATGATTTACTAGCACCCAAGGGAAAGACCAGAGGAGGTGTTTCTTTTGAATTTTAAACCATATAGGAAGCATGATAGTTGGGACTCAAACATGTCAATATATAGAGGTATTGTTAGCTAACAAACTATGAAATGAAGACCATGCCTACTCATAGGGTATCTGAAGGTGTTTTTCTTATTATGTGGGTCTTGGTTTGAGGATGTAATGTACTCCATGGTTATATGAGTAACTATAAGAAAGAATATTGACACATAATTTACGATGTAGTTTGTATATTTTTCTATGTGGAATTATAAATAAAGAGGCTGGCTAAAGTTTGGTGGATGTAACCCCAAGCTTTGGGGTGAACCGCGTACATTTGTGTCTGTCTAATTTTCATGTGTCTAAATGTTTTACTTCCTCACATTTTTTGTGTACATGTGATGTTGTTCTGTAACCTTGTTAATGGATTTTTCTACTGTAGAAAATAATCAAGAAAACTTATTATAATGATTTTGGTTCGCACATAGTATTGTTTTAGATGCACTATGATGATGAAAATGCTTGCAGTTTCCAACCAAACCACTAATAGATCAATGCTTGAGTGTTTTGTGAAGATATGCTTTTGGTATGAATGGAAGTGCATCTCATATGATTCATTACTTAGAAAAAAAACCATGAGTAGATCACTTTGCTTAAGATAGATCCATATTGTTAGTCAAAGGTTAATTGTTACACCTAAGAATTCCACCATTAAGGGGATTATTTAATCATGTGAATACTAGAAGGCATAATAAGCATTGTTGGTTTTTGCATTTGCAGGATGGGTGTAAAATTGTCTATGATTGTGTCACAATAAGTTTAGTTCTGACATTATCGAGTTTCATTGGACATGCTTCATTGAAATGCCATGTAAAACCTGCCACTAACATGATTGACTCATTTTGCAGTAATAGTGAAACAAAAAAAAGAAAAACTTTTCCCCTTTTTCACACATAATGGCATCGAGGTATAAGGGGTTTGCTACATATGGTATCAGAGCGAGAGTTGGAACACTTGGGCCTATTTGGGCTCAAAACACTCCTACATATTTCGTTTTGGAACTAATGATTGAGCTTTGCCTTGTGATAAGAGGAATCAACAAGTTTACACTATTCTGCAATACAGGTACCTTAAGATGTACCAAACACAGATATTTATTGACCTTGTAGTTGTGCAGGAGAAGGCGGAACATTTTCTCAAAATCACAACAAAGATGGACCATTACTTTTTCCAATTCAATGTCAGGCCTGATGATGTAAGTACACATGTATCTAGTTAAATTCCTTGATTTAATTTCGAATATGTTTATGAATGGCTAAGACAATTGCTTAGTCTCTATTTGAGTCGCACCAATAAATTTTAATGAAGTATAGAATTCTTCTTAGATAGACTCATGGTCGATGGAAGTAATATAGCAATCTCTATCATGAACAGTAACGGGGGATTTGAATTGCTGAAAAAGATGACTTCTAGAACCACTTTCATAGTTGGATTGGTCGTTAACGACAAGATGTATGTTTAAAAGATTATTAGAATTCCATGTGGAAAGAATAATATGTTGTGATAGGTTACATTGTAAGACACGATGAATATTATAGCATTGAGAGGGTTACCTAATTTCCAATGGAATGCAAGACTGCTAAATATATAATGAAAATTGAGGATTGATTATAAGTCCTCTAAACTTAAGTTAGGATTCATTATTGGTAATAAATAAACATAAGTGGCTCAAAAGAGTATACTCCAAAGTCTTAGAAGTATCATTATGTGAGGGGATATGGTTATATATATATATGTAAATATGCATACATAACTTATCCAAATTCCTTGAGGATAACAAGGTAGCTATAAAAAGGGGACTTGATAAGTTGAGGATTTTAGGAGTAATGGTATTACCCTTGAAAACTCTCCATAATATTTTCCGCAAACTATCACATGTAGTAAAAGGGTTGAAGCACAAAGTTAAGTAATGTTAAAATAGTAGCTATGCTAAAGACATATATTATATTGTCAAGATTATGCAAATATGAATTATATCAAATAAATGTTAGTGGTGTTAAAGCTCCCAATACTGACACAATGTAAAGTATGAAACACCTCTTCACATTTTGAGTTTCATGTAAACCAGGAACAAATAAATTTCACTAAGATTGTAGGGATACATCGGTACATGTTAGTCGAACGACTACGATTGCATAATGAGGTTGGTAACGGAATAATTTGGTTAAGGTGCATTAATTATTATAACCAAAAACAAATTTGATGATTGAGCATTTAGATCAAGGGTAGGAGGAAGTAGTGGTTCTCGAGATTTGGGTCCACTAGTTTTGGACAAAACCCTTTCACCTATATATATACACATAACTATCATGCGACTTGGGTCCTGAATGCTTATGTCATGAGGAAGAAGTATGTTTGGTTATTTTAGTCTAGCTAGTTGCTACACTTGATAAGTGAATGATGAGAGAAGTGAATGTTATTTAGTTTTTAAACTGGTGTGTAACAATAAGTTCTCAGCAAATGAGTGTTAACTTCTTTATCAAAATTTGTTGATTAATTTGCGAATGTTGAACACCATTAGCATACTAAATAGATGCTATATAAAGGTAGAAATTGAATTTCAAAAATTGTTAGGAAGAGAATTCAAGTTAGTTACAATATACCACTGTTATAATGTATCCATTAAATATAATTATTGATGTGTACGAAATTGGGTTATGCACATAAAGGCTATTGAGCTATATATACATTTTCATTGGTGTTTTTATACATTTCACAAAAACGACAACATTCCTTGCAGTATTTCTTCAAGGAAAAGAAAAAGAAAAACTAGACTGCTTATGAACTTGGACCACAATACAACTAAGGTCAATAGCACAATGTGTTGTGCCTAATGTTACGGGTCGTACGGAAGGAGTACACCTATATAAAGGCTCTCATTCTGATGAACTAGAAAAGCGGTAAGATTATGACGTAAGTAGTTGAGGTATGAAATTATGTTAAGCAGATTTACTTTGTTTACTTTGGACAACTAATGTTATTTTCTGTGTCCCTAGCATTGTCACACATGAATGTGGTGTAAAGTGGAATATTCCTTCACTAGCAATTATCCAAGTATAGATGAGTAAGGATGTCTAAAAGAAAACTGATATTGAAAATAATGAATGTTATATGCTAACATTGCAGGATATGCTAGGAACACTATCAGTTGGAGTTGACTGTTACAAAAGTAATTGCTGCCGTAAATCATGAGGCTTCACCAAGATTATGACCATTGCTACAATCAACATGTATTATGGTATGTAAATCCGCCTGTGTATGAAAAATAAAAAATATTTTGAATGCTGCGGGAGCATCATGGTGTTAGGAAAGTAATTGCCACGTGAGCACATTGGTGTTAGGCATATACGCTGCAGGAGAACAATGGTGTTAGGCAAGTGATTGTTGTGTGAACACATTGGTGTTAGGCATATGGTGTGGCAAAAATACCTAGGAAAAATTAGACATCTGGAAGATAGGATGCTATTTGATGTCACTGAGGGGAAAACTTTTAAATAGTGGTTAAAAGGGAGAGTAACCTCAGAAATTGTTCTAAGTCCACATCACAATGGAAAAGAAACTCAAGGGAGATTTTGGAAAACATAACGAAAGAAAAACGTGTTAACAAATATCCAAGTAAATTAGACTGTACATGTTTAATGTGTAATGTGAAGAAAGGATCCCTCTGGTCGAAGACGGAATGACTATCCAAAGGTTGGAGATAAAAACCAACATCCAAAGGGTAGTAATTATATTTTATTGATGAATAAATTTCATTAATTGGGTATTATGATACCAATAAAAACTAGAAAGTGTCCCATAAATTGCAGATTATTACAATGCAAAAGCGATCTATGGCCTATGTTTAAGTTGAATTATAATTTTGTACATGATGTACTGAAAATTGGGCTAGACCCGAACTTGTTGCAGGAAAACTGCAGATCTTGAACGATGGCAACTTGAGAAGGTACGGAAAAATCACAGGGGTCGGGATGAAAAGGATGAAAACAAGAAAAAACAACAGAATGGAAGAAGGAAATTGGTGGAAAACAAGAACACCGAGGACGGTGTTATTTTTAAGGGGGAGAGAATGTAACATCCCTCTCGCATACCCTATAGATTTTGTAATTTTCAAATGTTATTGTACTTGTCTCCAGGTGAGGAGCTCAGGGACAAGGCCCCACCGGAAACAAACCTTGCAACCTATATAAGTTAAAAACTTAGGAGGCACAAAGACAATGACATAACTTAACCATGAGAGATAAGAACATACAATTAAAAGATCCATAAGGGATACCGTGGTCCTACGTATCGGTAGTATTAGAGATAATATCTGTGCCTACCAGGATACCTTCTTCGCTAAACTTATTTTGACTAAGACACCATACCTAGTACTTGATCCTAGTATGATTAAGTCTGAATAGAGGAAGTTGCAATCACTCTTCTTAACATCGACATAGAAGACTTTAGGAGTTAAAGTAGAAAGAGCTAATTGCCAAGGGACTATAGGTCATAGCCTCCTTAAGAGAGATAGCACTGCTATCATATCTTGTTTAATAAAAAAACCATATATGAAGTATTTATTAAATGGAATGGATTTAAGTCCTTTTGTAAAAAGGGCATGAATAATCATTATTTTAAATCCATCATGAGAAAAGAGAAAATGATGGATTATTAATATATAAAATCTATCATAGAACGATAGATTAGGTCTTTACAAAAGACAAGGGTTATTTTAAATCTTTTAAATAGACATGGATTATATTAAGTATTTATAAAAATACATGGACTATTATTTTGCGAAGTCTATCATAAGGAAAAATGATAGATTTAGGTCTTTATAAAAAGACATGGATTATTATAATGATATGAAGCCTATCATAAGTGTAGAAGGGATTTCTCCTTGCTATAGGGGCATGAATGGCTCCCTTCTGTCTATAGGACAGAAGGGTAGGTTCCTACATGTGGAAAATGCAGAAAGAAAAGCAGAACTAAAAGAAAGCAAAGAACAACAAAGAGTATGGATATGAGCCCCTTTGCAAACAAGGTTAGGGCTTCGCCTTGGCTACCTGCAAACAAATATTAAACAGAAATAAACCTGCAAAAAATGTTAGAAATCAAACCTACAAAAAATTAATGTTCAGAAAACAACTAAACTAACAAAGCAAATACATAAACAAGACTATGTTATTCCTCTCCTTTGGTGAAATGGGCCACCATGCCCTGGCTGGAAGAAGCACCTCCCTATCTCACTCAGCAATGGAGGAGCTATGGCTCAATGGGGAAGATGAGTGGAAGGGAGGGGGATGTGGGTGTCTTGAGAGGCAAAGAGGTCTCAAGGTATCCATAGGAAGCATAACAATATGCAAGAGAGGTGTTGTTTGAGAGTGACCCCCACACCTCCTTTTATAGCTCTTTAGGGTATTTTTAGGGTTTTAAGCCCTTAGTCAAGGATTTAGCCCCTTTTTTTGGGCTTTTAGCCCCTTTCGCCCTAACTTTAGCTCCTTTTAGGATTTTAGGCTCCTTTGAGGGGTTTTAGCCCCTTTTTGGAGGCTTTAGCCCCTAGGAGAGTTATTTAGGCTCCTTTTTAGGGTTTTTAAGCCCTTTTACTCATTTTTAATCCTTTTTTAGGGTGTGGGGGTCTAATGGAGTGATACAAAGGTCGTGCATGGGTGTCCTTAGGTGGTGTAGGCCATGTAGAGCTGAGTGAGGGATTTTTTGGGTTAACAATAAGGAAAATATTTTGGTAAGGTGAGAAGACTATTCTTTTGTTTGACACATGCTGGGGAGGTGGTTTTTTGACAGTTGAATAAGAGGAGACAGGCCTCAGAAAAAATGATGGAAGAGGTGGTTGTCTAACAGCTGAATAAGAGGAGACAGGCCTCGGCAAAAGTGATGGCGAAATACTGCCTCGAATGTTGGAAGCTAGGCGCACCTTAAAAAAATGACCACTCCTCCCTCTTTCTATTTAATAAGCTACAATTTTGGGGAAAAGTGGGGGGATCCTTGGAGGAGAGAAGAAAGGAAAATGTTGACTGGAGAGGAGATTGACCATTATCCTAGGAAATGGATAGAGTGTGGAGCAATAACTCCTCAAACCGCAGGGCATGCGATCTCGTATCACGTTTGTTCAAGAGGGTTAAGATCTAGAATGGATAGGATAGGCAAGTATGATATTATTTTGAATTGCTCCTCCTTGATGACCACAAGTTGAGTTAGGGTTTGGGATCCAAATGGATGATGTAGGGGTGGTCGAAGTTTCTTCATTCGATCCACCCGATGAGGATTCTGAATGCTCTGAGTATGTTATCGAAGTGAATGGCGATTTTCAAGACCAGAATAATTCCTCCAGTGAGTTGATCGCAACGAAGCTGATCCTGATTCTGTTGAAGAAGAACCGAATGATCCAGCAATGGAATAATCCCGATATGATAAAGTGTGTGAGTTGTTGGCACTAAATTGGTTTGTAAATTGGTTTGTATGCAGTGCATACAAGAGCATATGAGGTAATTCTCTTTAAATTTTTACTTATATCTACTGCCATGTATTGGAGATTTACTTTATTCTAGATCTATGCTAGCAAAATCTCTATCGGATGAGCTCTTTGGGTGAACAAAGAGTGTCATGTATTTCCTGTAAACCTAGCACCTACTACTTATCCTTACTTACAATGGGCGTAGTCCTTTAAACTTCATTACAAATTATATTTGACTACATTCTAAAGTCTTGATACTTGATTTCAGAAATTTATGTTTCATGAGAAAACCTTATAGATGAAGTTGCATGATATATAATAACTGGTTTATCTAGTATATCACCATTGATGAATTCATGAAGATTCAAGTTTCAAATATTGGGATGTTGTTCGAAATGGAGGTTTACTTCCCATTTCTGTGTTTCACCTTAACTGTGGTAGATCGTTGGTTTTTAATGGATGTTTTTCCCCAAGTATGCAATTTACCTTAACTGTGGTAGATCGCTGGTTTTTTTTATGGATTTTTTCCCCCAAGTCTGCGTTTTACCTTAACTGTGGTATATTGCTAGTTTTTATGGATGTTTTCCCCAAGTCTACGTTTTACCTTGAATGTGGTAGATCGCTGGTTTTTGCACTACATAGCCTTCGATTTTCCTTTCCTGTGTATGGTTGATCATCCCTTGTATGTTCTTAATTAATTTACGCATATGCCTGAATAATCTCAGATCTACTTTGGGGTAGCTTTAGTAGGTATATGTATTTTATGAATTCTTAGATCTACCATGGGTGTAATTCTAGTGGTTAAATACATGAATCAGTCTAGATCTGCATTGGTAGGAAATGGATTTCTAGTCATGTATGCATTCCATATTTGTATTGGGCGTGAATGTTCATCTAGAGGTTGTATGCATTCATTGAATAGTTTATGCACTCGATGTGCATGTATTTATCCGCATGAGAATGCCTTTGACACATGACTGTGTGATATATTTATATAGCCCAAGTTTCACTTGTAAAACTGTTGATTTAGATTTTTTTGTGTCTCCATGTGTGTTGCTTTATGATGTGAACTAATTCTCTAACAATTGCCAAGATTTCCTATGGTCGGTATTGTAGGATGCGTTGTTGGAAAAGTATACTATATATGTATGAGAAACCTTTTACGATTTTTATGTGTGTGTGTGTGTGTGTGTGTGTGTGTGTGTGTGTGTGTGTGTGTGTATAATCTTCATTATTTACTAGAACCCAAGGGAAAGACCGGAGGAGGTGTTGCTTTTTAATTTTAAAGCAGATAGGAAGCATGATAGTTGGGACTTAATCATGTCAGTATATAGAGGCATTGTTAGCTAACAAACTTTGAAATAAAGACCATGCCTACTTATAGGGTATCCGAAGGTGTTTTTCTTATTATGTGGGTCTCAGTTTGAGGATGTAATGTACTCCATGGTTATATGAGTAACTATGAGAAAGAATATTGACACATCATTTACGATGTAGTTTGTATATTTTTCTATTTGGAAATGTAAATAAAGAGGGTGGATAAAGTTTGGTGGATGTAACCCCACGGTTGTGGGTGAACCACATACATTTGTGTCTATCTCATGTTCATGTATCTGAATGTTTTACTTCCTCACATTTTTTTGTGTAGATGTGATACTATTCTGTAACCTTGTTAATGGATTTTGCTACTGTAGAAGATAATCAATAAAAGTTATTATAATGATTTTGGTCTGTAGATAGTATTGTTTTAAATGCACTATGATGATGAAAATGCTTGTAGTTTCCAACCAAACCATTAATAGATCAATGGTTGAGTGTTTTGTAAAGATATGATTTTGGTATGAATGGAAGTGTATCTCATACGATTCATTACTTAGAAACAAAACCATAAGTAGATCACTTTGCTTAAGAGAGATCCATATTGTTAGTCAAAGGTTAATTGTTACACCTAAGCATTCTTCCATTGAGGGGATTATTTAATCATGTGAATACTATAAGGCATAATAAGCATGTTTGGTTTTTGCATTTATAAGATGGGTGTAAAATTGTCAATGATTGTGTTACAATATGTTTAGTTCTGACATTATCGAATTTGATTGGACATGCTTCATTGAAATGCCATGTAAAATCTGCCACTAACATGATTGACTCATTTTTTAGTAACAACGAAACAAAAAAAAGAAAAACTTTACCCCTTTTTCACACATAATGGCATCAAGGTATAAGGAGTTTGTTACAAAAATTCAATGGAAGAGAAATCTGAAAGTGTTTGAGGGGATAACCGCTGATTGATCTAGTTGTAGCTTTTAAGTTGAATATCATACTGCTGAGAGCAGAGTATTTTATTGAGATATTGAACTAGTCAGTTGACAAGGGCTTCTACTATTTTCATTCTCCACTAGTTCTCAGCCAAGAAGACCAAGAACATGCTCGAGGGTCCTGAGGAAGCATTGTTTGAGCGCTCTCCAGGAGATTGGTAGGGAGGAATGGCCTCCTAAAGCTGTTGTCATCTTTTCCTCAACATGTTCTATGTTATTTTATTTTATGGTTTTAGTTAAATAAATATTATTTTAACTATTGTATGAATGTTAAAAGTTTAGAGTTTGTAAAATGTCAGATTTAGTATTCTTATTAGATTTTTATAGAAATGAAATTGGTATAGGGATTAGTGAAATAGAATGAGGATAAATTTTTAAACTCTGTTTTTCCCCACCTAGAAACCAGGTCGTACTCTAGCACAGTTAGAATGCTATAAGTAGATGAAAGAATTCTTAAGAGAAAGAAAATCATAGATAGGATTTTGTATATGTAGATAGTTGAGTAAAATTTATTTCAATGTTTAAAATATTATGAAAAATAGTGTTTTGGTTAATTTTTGTTTACTGTTTTTACTTAGTATAACTAAATGAGAATATAGGAAAAGAAATAGTAAACTACACTAGAGTTACAGTAATAGTATACTGATACAAATAAAAGTTTATAGAAGATAACACTTAAGTATATACACAAGTTATTAACCTTACAATATATCTTTTAAACTATTTACTAAATTTTAAACTATTACTTAATACAAATCAGCTTAGGGTTATGTGTATAGTCTCTTTATTTATGAAAAATAAATAGAGTTACAGAGTTAAATTCCTATTTCTTATAGAGCTCGGAATATTTCTAAATTACATAATAGTAAATAAATAAATGTAAATATAAACATTAAATGAAATAAAACTAGGAATTGCATAAATAGGAGCAAATTATTTTAAAAGAACATGCTTATAACCTATGAAATAAGAATTTCAGCGTCAAAACCCTAGCAACTAATTTATCCTTTTATAAATCAATTTATTTAAAGTTTTAACGATTTATATTTTTAACTATGTAAGCAAACTTAACAAGAAGACTATAAATCATGCCCTGGACTGTTTACAGTCTTATCTGAAAATAAACATCCTTTATAAACAGTAATTTAAACATCTAATTTCCAAGTTGACAAATCATAACAACATGAGACAGAGTTCCAAGATTTACAAAGTCTTCTAAATAAAACCAACTGTATTTACATTGTCGATCCATAAGGATAAAAAGAAACTTAACAAAAATACAAATCACGACTCAAGGGACGGAATTACCCAGCTTAACAGCAAGGGTTTGCAAGTGAACTAGAAAGTAACATCATACTAAAATCCCTTAACTAATGAGAAACTGAAACAGGATTCCAAGCATCGTGTTTCTCCCTCAACAACCCTCATTGCAAGTAGGGTAAAACCCATGTTTGAAATCAGGGCTTACTGGTTGGGCCACGAGTCAACTAAAGTCGCACATTGTTTTCTTTTCACCAAAGCTTGGATTTGTCATGGGTTCCTACAAGTAGTACGATACCGAGCTATTAGTATAATGCTCAACTTGTAAGTTTAAAACCCTAACTATATTAATAAAATGATAAAGAGTTTCCCAATTAAAACTGATTTATTTTACCTATAAGTAGAAGAGATTTTATGCAGTGAAGAAGCTGTCACTAGCTTTACCAATTTGCATAGAGGAGTAATCAACCCCTACACCAACCTGGAGTGGAGACAGTATTGGCAATTTCAACTTTATTAACCCAAAAAATCCCTCACTCAGCTCTACATGGCCTACACCACCCAAGGACACCCATACACGACCTTTGTAACACCCCATTAGACCCTCACACCCTAAAAAAGGCTTAAAAACCCCAAAAAGGAGCCTAAATAACTCTCATAGGGGATAAAGCCTCCAAAAAGGGGCTAAAACCCCTCAAAGTAGCCTAAAACCCTAAAAGGCGCTAAAGCTAGGGCAAAAGGGGCTAAAATCCCCAAAAAGGGGCTAAAGCCCTGACTAAGGGCTTAAAACCCTAAAAGTCCTCCAAAAAGCTATAAAAGGAGGGTGGGGGGTCACTCTCAAACAACACCTCTCTTGCATACTGTTATGCTGCTCGTGGATGCGTTGAGACCTCTTGGCCTCTCAAGACACCAACATCCCCCTCTCTTCCACTTATCTTCCCATTGAGCCATAGCTCTTCCATTGCTGAGTGAGATAGGGAGGTGCTTCCAGCCAGGGCATGGTGGCCCATTTCACCAAAGGAGAGGTATAACATCATTTTGTTTATGTATTTTCTTTGTTATCTTAGTTGTTTTCTGACCACCATTTGTTTGTAGGTTTGATTTCTAACATGTTTGCGTGTTTATTGTGGCTTAATAGTTTTTTGCAGGTAGCTAAGGAGGAGCCCTAACCTTGTTAGTAGAGGGGCTCACGGCCATTTTCTTTCTATCATTTGCTTCTCTTTTTGTTCAGTTTCTTTTCTACATTTTCCACACACATGAACCTACCCTTCCATCTTATAGATGGAAGGGAGCCATTCCTACCCCTGTAGCAAGGAGAAATCCCTGCTACAGAACTACCAACCATACCAGGTCGATCCCACAGGATCCCCGATTTAGTTTTTTCAAATTTCAAGTTTCTTTAGTTTATGCACTAGTTTTTAAAATTTCTTGTCAAATCTAGTTTATATCTAGTTTATTTCGAGTTTTTATTGTCGCAAAAGCCTCTGCAAAGAAAATTCGAGTCAATTTGGCCATAGTACAAGTTACTGTCGACCAGATCTGACTCGGGATCATAAAAACCACAAATCTAGGGTAGGTCACACTTATTGGGACTAAATAGGGGATGAGGTCGCTCTTTTAGGCCTCACAGGCATGACTAGGTCATCGTTTTCTACCCGAAATGTGCGCCTTCACTCAAACAGGGAGGCCGCTTCTGTCTGTGAAATCTGTGTGACCCCCTTGCCCGTTTCTAGAAAACTTTTGACCCCCTCGCCCAAATCAACCTGAAACGTGTGGTTTGTCAATCAGTACTTAATTTTCAGTTTAATAGGGATTTCCAGTGTTGCTCAGCAGCCTCTATCCAGCACAGTAGTTCAATTTATGTTTCTGTTTTAATTTACTACAATTTCATGAACAAATAAAGTGTAAATTCAAAAAAAATTAATTGCTTAATCAACATAGCCTAACTAAAATTGAATTAAAATCAAGTCTTTCTTACCCTTCCTCTTCTACCTAGTCATCACCCTTCAGTGTATTCTGGGATACGATGAAGGGCATAGCTTGTATAGTCCTAGGACCTTCACTGAATATTGTTCTAAACCATAAAAAATGGATGACCTAGAAGGTAGAGGGGGTAGAGAAGGAGGGCTTCTCATGGCGCTAAGCGTCCTCCCTATTGACCAAGCTTGCATCCAGGAGGTTACCTATGGATCTACGGATGGGCTTAGTCCCATTTTGTTGAGAGCCCAGAACCTTCTCTTGGTCTGAGAGGAATATAGGTGTAAGGTAGTCACCTAGTTAGGCTGTCAAATTCAGGGTTAAAAATGTATCTGTTTTCAAATTTCTGATTATTCACTTCTTGCACAACAATGATATGAACTCTATGACATATTCATAAACCACTTGCATCCACTTGATAAACAAAAAAACATAAAAACATATACACCATACCACTAAATCAACCCAACTCAGTTCATGACGCTGAGAGAGCCTTAAAATTTATCAATTTACACTAAGTTCAAAAAATATGCAGTCTTTGAGGACATAAGTCCCTGACTGCTTCAACCATGGGAAGCAATTGGGCTCAACCCAAAAACTCATTGTGAGGAGTACCACGAGAACCCCAAAGTAGCTGCCCATTGAGAGGAATTGCCAAGAAAAACGGGCAACGACCCCCACCGATTGAGTAGAAACACCCATGAATAAAAAGCCAAGCATTGTCTTCTGGTAGTCTTGGTGGCTGAGTGACCACCTATAGCCAATAGGAAGCCATTGAAACCGAGGTCCAAACATCTAACACAATTGATCCCCCACGCTCTTCCTCACGCCTAAGAGGTGAACCACCACCATTTGGGACATTAAACCGACACTTTTGAAACCATTCTCAGTGATCTCCCACACCATCAAAAGGCCACATAGCCTCTGATTCAGATTCAGATTCATACTAGTCTGAACTAGACCTCCATACTGCACCATCAAGCCCCATGGCTGGTGCAAATCCAGTTCCAATTTTTGGCATAGCCATAGCAAGTGGACCCATGTCCACACCACAACCTATCACCAAAAACCCTGTAGGTGGCCCAAGCACAGTCATGCAAACTCTTATCAGTTAGCTGCCACCACCCATAGTGACTAGCCAAGCTGGCCCACTTGCAACACACAGGGGCATTGGCCCTTCCACACACACTGCCCCTCCTTCCACACACGGGGGCAGTGGACTATCCACTTACATTGCCCCTACTATCATACATGGGGGAAATGTTGCCTCCATTCACACTATCCCTCATGTCATACCTGGCGACAGTGGCCCGTCAACTCACACTGTCCCCCCCACCACACTTGCGAGCATTGGCCCATCTAAAACGGTGCCACCACAAGTGCCCCCAGCCATGCAAGTGCATTATGCACCTACAAACCCCACCACCATACCTCCCCCATCCCACATCAACTTGGGGTCAAATATGCCTTTCATGGCTCGTATTAACTTGCTTGATTTGGCTTGATTAACAAACGACCCCATTCACCATCAATATTTTTGGCCTCCAATGCCAACTAAGCTGCCATCAGACATCCCCAAGTTTGAAGGCAAGGCAAGGGAATGTCCACAAAACCACATTATGACATTCCATCTATGGTGCTTGTCCAATAGCATCGTAGACAACTCCATCAGGCTGAGGATATTCCAATGCACCCTTACAGGTGCCGTAGCCAAATGGTACATTGAGCTACTGCGGGCCAAATACCAAGATTTCAATTCCCTAAGTTTCATGTTCCTACAGTATTTCCAACTCCCCGTCAGATATGAAAAAGGGGTAGAGATCATGTTATCCTATCGCCAAAGCACTGTGACACATATAACCGACCACATCCATGAGTGGCGGCGACGTCGCAGCTTATGTAAAATCCAACTTGACGACGGGATCTTCTTGGATTGGTTCCTCAACACCTTGCTCTTGCCCATAGAAAAGGACGTTGCATCCAAACGTCCCTAATCCGAAGAAGAGGCCATATTGAAATCCCAACAGTTTGACCTGATCTACGCTTAGTCTAGATACCTTTACACTGTCATTCCAGATGCTCCCCATCTAGGTACCTCCTATTGGGATGCACCAAGGGCGTCCCATGCTATAGATGGCATCATAGGCTCAGTCTCCCAACAGCCACAGCACCATCCGACACCACCTATAGCTCCACCACAACCAAGCAATACTACTAGTGTTGCTTACCAGAACCAAACTCCAGACTATGCCAGAATGATGTCCTAGTCCGGAGCAACAACTTCCTATGCACAACCTGCGCCACCTCAATAGAATCGAGCCATGGATTGGCCAACACAGCAGTACACGGGGAAAATTCCCACATTTGTGGCACCGCCACCCCCACAAATCTACTATGAACCGCCAGTGCAAGCAATTCAATACCCCACCCCCGCTCCACCCGCTTCATTGGGACAAGTGTTCACAAGACAAAAACCGTCCTAACCATCCTGCCCCCAACAATCAACAAGGGCAAGCTAGAAATAATTGACCCTGAAACCAAGCCAATAACCAACTGTAGGGAGGCGTTCAACAACCAAATCCTCCCAACAATGCCACAGTGAACCGAACCGCGCAAAACCCCCCATGATCAAATGCACCTAGACGCAACGCCCCTTTGCACACAAACCAACCATGCACATTATGTGACGTCTATGGGCACTACACATTTGAGTGTCCTCTCATGGGTCACGCTAAGCAAGCCATTTAGAACAAGGCCCAACAGGTCACCAATGCTACGAACCAAACCCAACCCAACCCGGCACCACAAGGACCTCCCCCCATGGTGCTTCAAAAACCACTACAAGTTCAAGGATTGGTGGAAACTACACCCACTCCCTAGGCCAATCCCAATGCTCCAGGGGCACCTCCCACAGTAGAAACAGGTGTCCACCACCTGCTAGCCATGACGACTGAAGAGGTTAACCTACAAACCAGATAGAATCAGTATGGTACCACCACCAAACCTACTGACACATCAGCGGCATCTACATCCAAAACAGTCAACCTACCTCTTCAGTTACCCCCATTCCCCCACCCCCCATACACCGAGTGGCCAATAATGCCACAGCTAGAGCTGTTGTTAGCTATAGCATTGTGGATGATTTGGCCCAAACACCAATGGCCATGTCTGCGTTGGAGGTACTCAAAACATGCCCAACGCAGTGAAAAGAGTTACTAGCTACCCTTGGGGCCATAGACCCCTCCAACTCCAAGTTGATCACATTCGACATGGAGAATGGAGAACTCCGCATGCCATCCACCATTGCCTTCCAAATCCCAGTGTCTATCTAGAATTCGGTCATGCACCGATGCATAGTGGATGAGGGGTCATCCACGTGCATTATGTCCACCCTGGTTTGGCAGAAACTTGGATCCCCAATTCTGCAACCATCCTCCACAACTTTGTGGGCTTATGATGGCCATCCCACTAAATCCTAAGGAATCCTCCCCCATGTCCCCATCACATTAGTTGAGAAGACAATTTTGATCGACATAGAGGTCGTCAATGTTCAACTGGACTATAAAATTCTCCTTGGAAGAAGTTATATGTACGGCATGAGAGTGGTCGCATCAACTGTCTTTTGTCTCATGATGTTCCCTCACGAAGGGAAGATCGTGATGGTTGATCAACTCACTTATCATGATCTGCAAGGGTTAACGGCACCCGCCAATGTTATCCCTACCATCACCACCATTGAGCCACAAGGGACAACTACACATGCCAGTGTCATCCCTACAATCAATACCATGGTTGACAACACACCAGCCTCCCCATTGTTGAATGTGGGTCCTGGGTTGTTTGTCGATACCACCATGATGGCTCATTTCCCCTTAGTGTCACCACCACTGACACAAAATGAGACTGTAGACTTGTCCATGGTCTCATCTAGCGCCATTGCACCCAAAAAATAAGCGCAGCCGCAGCCCCGACCCTAACCCCAACATCGTCCACAACTGCAACACCAACATCAGCCGCAACATCATCCACAGCAGCAGCATTTCACACAGCTGCAACCACAACTGTATCCCCACATGCAACCATCAGGGTGTGATCTAGGCTCATTGCCAGTCCATACGATTCCCTTCCTCTTTCCCCCACCTGGGGTCATGAGCAAGCCAATAATGGCCACCTTAAGCCTACCTAACTTCACATTGGGAATTCTGATATGGTATCTCGATCCACCAGCTCAACCACCAATGCCCCAGGATTTTTTAACCCTGGTGTAACCCATTGCGGTCAAGTCTCACCCTCCACCCGGCCCTCCAAAGCCAACCACTGTACCCGCACCCACACCTCCCCACCCAAAAAGGGCCAGGGGCAAGAATGCGAAACCTACCGCAGAGCCGTGATAAGTCATGCCTTGCGCCATATGCGAGCCACAGGGACACCCAACTCAGAATTGCCCTGAAATCCCAATTATCCATGCACATTTAGATGCCATGGATACAAATGAAAACATCCCCGTGATTGAATTACCAACCACGCCGATAGTTAGAAACAAGGAATTGAGAATAAACCATGCTTGTGCCCTCTACGGTTTGTATGGACATTACTCTCACCATTTTCAAGAATTGCTTGAATTTTGAATGGCTCTAGATGACCTCTGTCAACGTTCCCTTGAGTCTAAAATCACCTTGATCAAATAAGTTCAACCCCCACCACCTTCTTCAGACACCATGCCCATTTACATGATGTCCAGTTCAACTGACTTGCTTATCTCCAACCCAACGATGGTCCATCAAACCTGTCTCTTCCTTGCTTCAGCAATGATGAGGAGATACTTGAAGCTATGACCGCCCCAGAATACCCATGGCACGACATGCACCATCACTCGTTCTTCCTCCCTGGAGAAATTGTGTTACCGTCTGACCATTTTTTCGTGGAGACCAAAGATTTCATCCATGGGAAATTCAACTGGTTCAAGAACCCCATCCTGGCACTAGACGCCTTCGAAGAAGTGAAGATGGCCAACATTTCACCCACCATCAAAATCAACATCCCAATCAATTCTGAGATTTTTGAAGAAATCATGCTGGGGGCATCTTTCTCCCCGGAAGAGGTCGCTACCTACAAAGCTCTTTTCCAAGAATTCTGCGACATCTTCACCTGGTCATACACTGAAATGCCTGGCTTAGATCCATCCATCGTAGAACACCACATCGACAGATGGCTCGATGTGGCCCCTGTACGCCAAAAGAAGCTGCCCATCCATCCTTCCAAAGTGGTCGTCGTGAAAGCCGAGATAGAGAAGTTACCCACAACCAGCTTCATCTACCCCATTGCGTACACCACTTGGGATTCTAATCCTGTTCCTATGAATAAAAAATAGTGTACCATTCACATTTGCACAAACTTCCATGACCTCAATGGGGCGTGTCCGAAAGATAGCTTCCCAACACCCTTCATCGATCAGATCATTGATGCATGTGCCGGACATGAGGCCTTCTCCTTCATGGACAGATTTTCCAGCTATAACCAAATCCATATCAAGAAAGAATACCATTATAAAATGGTTTTCACAGCCCCATGGGGCACATTCACATATTGAGTCATGCCCTTTGGCCTGAAAAATGCTATAGCCACCTTCCAGTGCACCATGACATATTGTTTCCACGATCTAATTCACATCATCTTGGTCTACCTAGATGATCTTACTGCTCGATCACCAAAACAAGAACAACATATAGATGACTTGCAGCAAGTCTTTCTACATTGTCGCAAGTACAAAATTCACCTAAATCCTCTCAAGTGCATTTTCTATGTCCCAACAGGCCGTCTACTTGGATTCATCATATCTCACAAAGGGATAATGGTAGATCCCCCCAAGGTTCAAGCTATCCTTGATCTTCCTTCCCCAAAAACTCAAGACCAACTATAGAGCCTCCAAGGCAAGCCCAAATTCCTCTGTCGCTTTGTACCAGAGTATGAAACAAAATCTTACATATTCATTCACCTGCTCCACACAAAAATCCCCTTTGTTTGGGATCAGCAAGCACAATAATTGTTTGATGCACTCAAACAAGCCCCGGCTTCTGCACCATTACTTTCAGCACCATATTTCACCTGAGAATTCATTCTCTATGTGTCATCCTTAGACAACGCCATTGCTAGAGTCTTGGTCCAAGAAGACGATGCTCGCCATGAGCACGTGATTTACTACATCAGTCAGAAGCTAACAAGACCCCCACTACGATATTCACCCGAGGAGAAATTGGCCCTCACCATCATCTTCTCGCCTTAGAAGTTGCACCACTACATCACCACAAACCATACTCATGTAGTGGCTGATTCAAACCCAAGGCGATACCTCTTAAGCCGCCACCTTCTACAAGGTCGAGTAGCTAAGTGAGTAGTCTTCCTCTAAGAATTCGACTTAAAGTTTGTTTCCTCGAAAAGCACAAAGGCAGTCGTGCTAGCCACACTCATGAACGATCTGCCCCCACTAACCGTGTCATCACCACCCAAGGATGATCTCCCTAATGATTTCCTATTTTTCATATCCACGGATGACCCATGGTATGGGGACATCCTTCTTTATTTACGAACACAAAAGTTCGCAACACACTTAAACTATGAGGATAGGTGATGCATCCGACATCAAGCCATTTTCCACTTGCTGATAGGAGATGTCCTATATCATTGAGGCATTGATACCATCCTACCTCATTTCCTCACCCATGATGAGGTCAAGACCATCCTTAATGACTGTCATAGTGGAGGATGTGGTGGCCACCTTTTAGGCCTGGAAACTGTCCAGAATATTTTACGCGTCGACTATTTTTGGCCCTCCATCTTCACTGATTACATAGAGGCAGTCAAGCATTGCCACATCTGTCAGCTCTTTTCCCCAAAGGCAAGAACACCCCTGCACCGTTACACCCCATAGTCATAGTTAGGCCCTTCTACAAATGGGAAATCGACTTCATGACAATCAACCCTTTTTCGACTAATGGTCATAAATACATCATTATGGTAGACGATTAATTCACTAAGTGGGCAGAGGTCATGCCCACATTTGATTGCAAAGCTGAAACCAAAACACGCTTCTTCTTAACCATGTTATCTCATGATTTGGTGTTCCTAAGCAATTAGTCTCAGACCATGGAGCACACTTTCAAGATGCCGTATGGGCTGAATTGTCAACCATGTTGAAACTTGAACACCAGTACTCATCTTCCTACTACACCCAGGGCAACAGCCAAGTTGAAGTAGTTAACAAGATCATCAAAACAATGCTCCAAAGGATGGTGGGAAACCATAAAACCAATTGGCATCACATGCTCTTCTCCTCCCTATGGGCTTATCACACATCCATAAAAACCACAACTAATTTTATCCCTTTCCTCTTAGTACATGGCATTGAATTAGTGCTCCCTATAGAGTACCAAATCCCATCACTCCACCTCACAGTAGAAATTCTCCCTGACACTACGCCTTTAGAAGAATGAATCCTCCAACTCGAGCAAATCATATAAGACCATCGAGCTGACCTCCAAGCCATTGAAGCAGCAAAAATGTGGTCAAAGGTCCATTATGACTCCCATGTCCACCCTCGTACCTTCAGTGAAGGGGATATGGTTCTAGTCTACAACCAACCCAATGATAAGCTGGGAAAAGAAAAGTTCGATTCGATGTGGTATGGCCCATACATCACCCACCATTGTCTTGGAAATGGGGCATACACCCTTATTGACTCTGAGGGACAACTCTTGGAGAACCCCCGCAACAGGATCTACCTTAAGATATTTTACGCTTAACATCGCCAATGAGTCGCTTCATTTTCTTTTCTTGTTTTTCAACATTTTTTACCACAAGTCAGGGGAAACACCATTAGCTACTAATCCAAAGTCACCCGGAACCTGTTTGAGACACCTCTCACAACTCTGGGCCCAAATTTCCATCTTCTTATGAGACCATCATTTCATGTTGAACAAATAAATTTCGGGACCATTTCCCAAAAGTAGCCTCAATTTACGAGCCATAGCATGACGATGCAAGTGTCTACGGACCTATACTTGTATCACTCTTTCCTACCACTACAAATGCGGGTTATCGGGCCACCGCCCATTAAGGGTCACCATTTTTCTTCTTATTTTGTATTTTAATGCATGGTTGTCTTATCCATTCATCGCACCTTAAGTGGACCTCTGGACCATTGTCCACAAAGCGATTTATTTTTCTTGCATGTATTTGGCATATAAGTGCCCACGGACTTGCACTCATATCACATGTAGTCAAGTCCATCCACCACAACTCACATGCAGCTCTCCTGACCTCTGTCCAAGAGCCTCCTTGGTTTGCGTGCCTCTGTCGCGCTGACTCGCGAGCCTCTGCTGCGATCTATCCTGCACATGTATTGGTATGTTTGAGATCCTTCTACTCTGTCCATAATGCGTGGATGACCTTTGGACCACTGTCCACCATATCGACATGGGGCATTGCCTGTGCCACCGCAATCGGTTGACAGTACTGGAGTTTCGCATAAGCTCTTTTCTGACTCCTAAAAACAATTTAAAGATAGCCAAGCATAGCTGCTTCCTTTCCTGTTCACTAAAGTATATGAAAGGGCATCTACATCGTCTTGTTTACCTCCTTTTATGGACTATGTAGACCATCAAATGAAAAGGACCGCCTTGGCATATTCAAGTAAAGAACATTCCCCTCTACATACTTTTATGCTTTCTCGGGCAGAGGGGCCACACCTTATGAAAAATATCGCTATGGGTTGTCGTTAAGATATTTTCCAGCCTTCTCATCAAGAAAATATTACCGAGCAAAATTGGTTTCGTTCATGCTCGTAAAAGTATCTGAATGACCGTCCAGTGAGTATAGGTTTAACCTTTTCCAGCCTGATTGGACTACCAATGGTAAAGAAGTCTCTCATCCCCTACAGGATGGGGGAGCTATCCTATGTATACTTTTATCCTTTTTCGATCACATGATACTACCAACTAAAAAGATCCCCCCACTGGAGTCTTCTTCGTGCTTTCAGAATCTCTAAAATTGAAAGCACCATCGAGCATTTACCTTCTTGGGCCCGCCAAAAATCCACGAGATCGTACCATAACGATGTCTCTAGACACCACCCCATGAAAATAGTTTGGCATCATTCCCACTTTGGGTCACCTTTGTTCAAAGTACTCTGCAATGTGTCTTCCTTGGACCCCATCAATATCAAAAGTGTCCACCTCCCCCAAGTATTTCCCATCTGTAGTGACATTCCCAGTATTACAGCTATGATCCCAATCCCATGAGTCAGTTTCATTTGCTGCCTGGTCCACCTTGCCGTCATACTCTGAACAAAGGAAGCTTGCGTCTACCACACTCCCCCTACCCCTGTTCAATTATTTCCCTCCCCCTTCCCCCCCATTCAATGGGTCAATCTGCAGATTGTCTCACACCTTTCGGTTATCTCCCTCGTGCTTCTGATCAAGGAAACATCATTGCCTTGACTAGGGGCAGGTCTCCCTCTGTCGATGACAACACACATATTCTAGAGGATAGACCCAGAGGTCCCTATACCTTGGTTTCATTAACGTCATTAATGAGTTCCTTGGACCACTTGAGAGGAGTCCTTAGTCCCTCTCAGGATGGTTGTTCTCACATGCTCGACTCCAACTACATCATCACACCGTTCAGATTTATATAGGGTTTGTTCTGTGCAGTGTTTGGTTGAATACCTTGGATGTCACCTGACTCTAGCACATTGATGAGTCTATTTGAGGGACCTAAACAGGTTATGTCCCTTGTGATTTCTTGGTTGCATTGGAGATAGTGTTCAGAAGCCCCACCAATGCTTCTATATAGATTTATGATTGATGCAGCATACTTGTACCATAGAGACTCTGACTCTAAATCAATGAGTCCATACAACTATGTACCATCCCATATCCAGCAGGCCGTCAGTCATGCAGATATAGCATTCCATGAGAATTTCATGGGTCCAATGTAGCATTTCTTCATATCAGTATTGTATTTAGCCTCACATTGAGGCAACCACTCTGTATCATCACTTGTATATGTTCGGCTCTTGTATTTTAGAGCATAGATCAAATTATTCTTTTGAAATTGTCACGAGCATGGGGATTCCCGCCTCATCCATATACATGTCACACATTTTTGTATCTCACCCATTAATGGGAACCATATTAATACAAAAACCAAAAGCCACCATGCCCCAGCCCTAGAAGCACTACCTCTACGCAGCAAATCCTATGATGTACATCATCCATACGATGAGCTCCGACCCTCACACATCAAGGGGCAATCTGTTAACCCAAAAAATCCCTCACTGAGCTCTACATGGCCTACACCACCCAAGGACACCCATACACAACCTTCGTAACACCCCATTAGACCCCCATAACCTCAAAAAGGCTTAAAAATGAGTAAAATGGCTTAAAAACCACAAAAAGGAGCCTAAATAACTCTCTTAGGGGCTAAATCCTCCAAAAAGGGGCTAAAACCCCTCAAAGGAGCCTAAAACCCTAAAAGGAGCTAAATTTATGGTGGAAGGGGCTAAAAGCCCAAAAAAGGGGCTAAAGCCCTGATCAAGGGATTATAACCCTAAAAGTCCCCAAAAAAGCTATAAAAGGAGGGTGGGGTCACTCTCAAACAACAACTCTATTGCATATTGTTATGCTTCCCATGGATGCCTTGAGACCTCTTTGCTTCTCAAGCCACCCACATCCCCTCTCTTCCACTCATCTTCCCATTGAGCCATAGCTCTTCCATTGCTGAGAAAGATAGGGAGGTGCTTCCAGCTAGGGAATGGTGGCCCATTTCACCAAAGGAGAGGTATAACATCATTTTGTTTATGTATTTGCTTTGTTAGTTTAGTTGTTTTCTGACCACCATTTGTTTGCAGGTTTGATTTCTAACCTATTTGCAGGTAGCCAAGGCGGATCCCTAACCTTGTTTGCAGAGCGGCTCACGACCATTTTCTTTCTGTCATTTGCTTCTCTTTCTGTTCAATTTATTTTCTACATTTTCCACATGCAGGAACCTACCCTTCCATCTTATAGACGGAAGGGAGCCATTCCTACCCCTATAGAAAGGAGAAATACCTGCTACAAACTCCACAAGCCATGATGAGATACAAGCAAGACAGAACTGAAACCATGGATAAGCCGAGAACCAAACACAAAAACCAATAACCACTCGCGCAGTGAAACTCCCAACCATGAAGTTCTAGAGCTTAAGACGGAGTAACGAGACTACAACAACAACGAACTCAAGCCACAGAGAAAGCAAGCAGAGGAACAGCCTCTCATGGCTCTCAAGAAAAATACACAGAGCACCCCGCAGGCCAACGAAAACCTTGGAGTAAAAATGATAGGTGAATAGGGTTTTCCAGCATTTTAAGTCACCAATCCATGGACGGGAGCAGACCACGTGCCCTCCAAATATTTTAACCACGCATGGGTCTAGTCTATAGTCAATCTGCGTTCCAATAATTCAATTTGTTATTGAAATGATTATAACAAACTATGCACACTAGTATGTAGTATATATGTATACACACACACACACACACACATATATATATATATATATATATGTTCATTAATGAGAACATAAACTATATCATTGTAAGTGATGGTATCAAGGTTATGTTAATTGTTAAAATGATTTTTATAATGTTGACTTCGCCATGGGTACAATCCCAAAGTCGACCATACAATAAACATTTCCAAATAACAATTTGTATATTCACTTTGCAAAACGATTTTAATATATTTATATATATTATATGCAGCTTAGACTAGACTATTGGCAATCGATGTTTTAAAGTTAGTTTTAATTGCTAATAACTAGTATATGTCTTTTGACTATAGACTAAGGTGTTTTAAACCATGTCAAAATTCATTCATGAGGTTTGACCTTAGTGTGAGTTTTTACAAATAATATTTTGTATGCTCAACTTGCCAATGATAATAATAATGAATCCTATCATTATTTACAAAGACAGATTTTTATTGTTTATGTTTAGTTGGTTCTAACATAGTGAAATAATCTTTGTCATATTGTTTCACTTGATTTAGACCTCAAATTAGAAGTTCTAGGTAGTAAAATCTACCATAGTAGTTATTAAACACCACATCTTAATAAAAGTGAGGCAACAATATGATAGTAATTTTACTATGGTGTAAACCATGTACAAGGTTTATAATTTATAGGAATAACACTAATAATGTATTTACCTATGATTTAGATTTTATAAAAGTGGTATTAGTTAATATTCCATCTTAGGATGATGTATCTAGTTACAAGAACCAAACTTATAATGTCATGGAAATTTTCAGGTAGAAGATTTCTACAAGATACAAGTAACAATTATATTGGAGAATTATAAAATAAGGGGTATTGTATATAGTTACAATAATACAAGCAGTAAAGCAATAGTTTAAGTACTGAATTCTATAACTTGATGCTTAGCATACTTATATACAAATAGCAGGTTAAAGTCCATGACTAGTAAGAAAAAGACAAAATAGAAACATGCACTTTAATGGAAATCTTTACTATCGAGATTGATAGGAGTACCTCCACGAATAAGAGACAGTACATTTAAACATAACATCAATGATATAAACATGTTAAAATAAAAGTAAATGTATGATGAAGAACTTGAGCTCTAAGCTCACAGTAAGTATCTTTTGTTTCTCTATGTATGATAAAGATAATGATCTGGCAGATTATTCCTATGTAAAGATCCAATATGGTACATGGTTCATAGAAGCCACGTAGATCAGAGGTGGGAAGAGCATATTCTTCCACAACGGTGGATGTCCAGCCACTAATTTATCTGCGGGGTCACTGGGAAGCTTTTCCCCTTCCGCAACGGCGGGGCTCGAAAGCCTTTCCTCTTCCGCAACGGCGGGGCTCACAAAGTCTTATCCCTTCCGCAACGGCGAAATCTTAATGGACGTTCGGACGGATCGAAAGATGGAACGAGTCGGCAGCCGCAATGGCGGAAACTGAAGTGACTAAATCCTCTGACTCGAAAACCAGCCAGTATCCGATTGAGACCGTTGGAGCCCATTGCTTATCCTCTTCCACAACGGCGAAGCACGGTTGACTAAAACTTCCAGCAGTTCAGTTAAGTATGGTTTCGCAGGTCAGATCCTTGGCATGGTAGGATATTCACTGCTTATTCGTAACAGTTGGCAAGCTTTTCTTGGTAGATATGCCACAACTGGAATAATGATGAAAGGCATATGAACAACCTTGATGCCGCATTTCTTGGAATATGAACAGCCTTGATGCCGCGTTTCCTGGAATGTGAACAGTCGCATTTCTTTGAGCGTTTTGGCTCATTTGTAACAGCAAAGATGAGTAATAAAGGAGACTCAGTTCGTTGAGAGCAAGGGAGAGGCAACTGTTTTCTCGGTAATGAGAAACTTGGAGAGAGCATTATGTTGTTCCTTTTGAAGTCAACCATTCTCAGTTATACTTGGCTTCTTTTGACTGTTGAAGTCCAGTTTTGTAACTTTCAGTGAGGAGGTCTTGAAGACTTTACTGTTAATGTCCAGTTTTTGTGATTGTAAAGAGTCAATTGTTTTCTCTGTTTAGCTGGTTGTTCTTTGTTTTTGAAGGACAATTTGTATTAGTCCAGAGAAGAGGTCTTGTAGACTTTTTTCCATACTGCTGAAATTGGATTGCAGAGTCCAGAACCATTTGTACCATTTTTTAAAATCCATTAATTGGATCGGTTCCCATTGGAGAGGGACCCGGAGACGTAGCCCACTGGAGGGGGTGAACTCCGTTATCAACTTCTGTTTGTGATTCTGGTTCTGTGTTTTCTACTTGGAATCTGTTTATCAGTCTTGTTTTTCATTCCTGTTCTGAGCATTTAATTTCTGTTCATGTTGTCCCTTTAATTAACCTGTTGCACGCATTCTTTTACAACAAAATTTTAGTGCACTAAAGTTGAGGTCCTACGGATTAGATAACGATCTTTATATCTAAACTTGAATACTGTATTGGAAATAAAAACAATAGAAGACAATTACTTTACCTCATTAGAGCTTGCTTAAGAATAATCAGTTTATTTACTAGCATATTAACATGAAAACAGAAATACTTCTTGCTACCTTGTGAACTAAACTCCTACTTGATCGATCGTTACCCGTTGAACTTGTAAGAACCAGCAGTCCATCTACGTTAGCATAACACTAAGTAAGCCCAAGTTTTCAAAGATAGATTTCACCTACTTGCCAAAAAGTAACATTATCAGTAAGGCTAAAAGAAATATGGATGTAGGTCATTCTTATATACTTTATGGAAATGAAAGTTATATGAGTTTTTGTATTATGAAACTAATTAATATTATCTATTAAATTGTTTCATTTTCCGCTAACCGCTAGTAGTTAGTAAACTGCGTTATCAGACATTTTATTATATCTTAAAAATTTTAAATTTTTATGAAATTTTGGGGTTATGACATGTGGTATCAAAGCACAAGGTTCAAACACTAGGCCTTGATGAAGCTCAACTTGCTTATATGAAACAGTGTATTAAATCATTTTGTTGATGTTGTTTTCTTTTAATGTTATTCAACAAAGAAATTTGTTTCTGAGTTTAACAACATGTATGGAAAGATTAAAGGAATATGCGAAAGAGGAATCTCCCTTTACTGAACAATAAAACTTACAAAGAAACTCTATACAAGAAGACATAACCACTAATTCCTCAAAACTTTTACAAACATTAAAAGAATTAAAATCCGAAATGGAATCTGTTCAGAAAGAAAATTAGAGGATTCTGAGAGCTCAAGAGGAGTTGAATCAGATCCCAACAAAAAGATTTCAAACTGAGGGAAGGGGTAAAAGATCCGATTCAGAAGATATAAGTTACCAACATAAGTATAAAAAGATTAAACAGACTAAAAATGAAAGCAGCCCATCTTTCGAAGTGTTTGTTGATCAACGTAATTTTCATTCTACTAGTGATAGTAGTGAGGATAACCGCTTTACTAGAAAGAGAAAATATAAACCATATGAATAGGGGGGAAGAAGTGGAATCCTGGTTATCTGGGATGAAGAAGTACTTTCAGATTTATAACTATTCTAACCAATTGAAGGCTAGAATGGCTATCTATAATCTTTTAGGGAAAGCTGATATATGGTAGCAAGATTTAAAGAGAGTGAAAGGAATAAAAGAGAAGAACATAAATTAGAGTACCTTCAAGAAGTAATTTAAACATAAATTTTTATCTGAACAGTACTATGAAGAAAGAGCTAAAGAATTCTATGAGCTTAAACTAGGTACAATGACTACAGAATATTTGAACACTAAGTTTTTAAGTCTGCTTAGGTATGTTCCATACCTTGTAGATGAAAAACTAAAGGTACAGCGGTTTCTCAGCTGTCTACCTTATCACATAAAGGGTAGGATTGAGTATGAAAATCCAAAAACTCTGGAAGAAGCTATGAGGAAAGCCAATTTCTTTTATGAACAGAATAGGAAAAAGGAGAATATGGCCAACTGGAAGGCCAAAAAGAATAATAATTATGATCAAAAGAAAAAAGAGTTTGTGCCCAATTGGAATTCCAAAAATAATAAGGCCAAAAATTTTACTAATAAGAATTTCCAAGGGAATAAGAATAATTCACCAAACAATCAAAACAATCAAAAGAGTAAAGAGTCTGCTAATAATCATGGTAATTACATGAAAAAATTTGAACAAAAAGAACCCATAAAGTGTTGGGAGTGTAATGGCCCACATTATGCCTCATTTTTGTCCTAATCAAAAAAATACTATCAGTAATATCCATACAATACAGGAGGATATGACTGTGGAAGATTTAGCGAGGACTATGCCTAGGATCAATGCAACCTTGGAGAATTGACGGGAAGACTATCAAAATTCCATGGTGGAAGTAGAAGGTAAGTTAAACAAAACACCCATAGCTATTTTAATTGATCTAGGAGGTAGTTTAAGTTATATTTCACCTAATTTGGTAGAAAAATGTAAACTGCCTGTTGAAAAGTTTGTAAATTCTTGGTTGGTTCAGTTAGGTATTGGTGCAAAGAGGAAGGTAACTAGTTTTGTAAAGAATTGTGCAATAGTTTGAACCAATTTGAAACTTTTGTAAAGCTTAATGTACTACCTCTGGGTTCTTATGACATACTAATCAGTATGGATTGGTTAGAAAAACATAGGATGATCTTAAACTGCTATGATAAAACCTTTACTTGTATAAATAAAGATGGAAAAATAATAAGTGTAAACGAAATCCTTAGAAAAACAACTATAAGGCAGATTTTTGCTTTGAAACTTAAGAGAGTTGTTAGGAAGGGTTGTAAGGCTTATGCAGTAACAGTAACTAATGAGGAAAATATAAAGAATATAGATAAATTAAAATTGGAGGATATACCAATTTTAAAAGAGTATGCAGATGTATTTTCGGAAGAGATTCCAGGACTGCCTCCGAAAAGGGAACTAGATTTTACCATTGAGCTGGTACCAGGTTCAGTACCCAGCTCAAAGGCCCCTTATCGGATGAACATACTTGAACTTAATGAATTTAAGTCACAATTAAAAGAACTTATTGACAAGAAGTATATTCAATCCAGTGTGTCTCCCTGGGGGGCACCTGTCATCTTCGTTAAGAAAAAGGACGGAACTCTACGACTTTGCATAGACTACCGTCAGTTGAATAAGATGACTATTAAAAATAGATACCCATTGCCTCGCATAGATGATCTATTTGATCAACTATGTGGAGACACGGTGTTTTCGAAAATTGATTTAAGGTCTGGATATCACCAAGTTAGGAGTAAAGATGAAGACATATTTAAAACACCTTTTAGGAATCGATATGGCCATTACAAGTTTTTCATCATGCCATTCGGGCTTACTAACGCCCCAACTATTTTTATGTGTTTAATGAATAATGTAATGCATAAATATCTGGATAAGTTTGTGGTCGTGTTTATTAATGACATATTAATCTATTCAAAATATGAAGAAGAACATAAAGGACATTTAAAAATTGTTTTGCAAGAGTTACAAGATCATCAACTCTTTGCAAAGTTTAGTAAATGCAATTTCTTTAAGGATAAAATCCAGTACTTAGGTCATGTGGTGACTAAGGATGGAATTTCGGTGGATCCCGAAAAGATAAAGGCGATTGAAGATTGGCCAATTCCTAGAGATGTAACTGATGTTTGATCCTTCATGGGAATTACCAGAGGTTCATTGAAGGGTTATCGAGAATCACAAATCCGATAACCTCTTTGCAAAAGGAGGGAAAGAAATTTGATTGGAATCAAAAGTGTGAGCAGAGTTTTAAAAGTTAAAAACTTTATTAACCAGCACACCTATTTTAAGAATAGTTGATGCAAATAAATATTTTGTAGCATGTACCGACGCCTGCAATGATGGTTTAGGTGGATTATTGACTCAAGAAGGGCATGTTATTGCTTATGAATATAGGAAATTAAAAATTCATGAAAAGAATTATGCAACTTATGAATTGGAATTAGCTACTGTCATACATGCTCTAAAGATGTGGCATCATCATTAATTGGAATAAAATTTATTCTAATGATCGATAATAAAGGACTAAAATATCTGTTAGATCAGCCTAATCTGAATGCTAGACAAGCCAGGTGGCTAGCTTTTCTAAGTGAGTATGATTTCGAAATTCAGCACATTAAAGGAAAAGAAAATAAAGTTGTTGATGCATTAAGTAGAAATGCAAGGCTGAACTTTGCAGCAATTATTAGCACTTATACAATAGATATGGAAGAACAGCTTAAAGCAGTTTTAGAACAAGATGAAATTTACCAAAAATTACAAGCAAAAATGAAAGAAAATCCAACAGAAATTTTAAGTAAAGGGTACAACTTGAATGAAAAAATATTTTTACTGTATAAAAACAGAATGTATGTACCTAATGTACCTAAAGTTAAGTTATTAATTTTAGATGGAATCCATAAAACTCCATACTCAGGCCATCCGGGTTATCAGAAGACTATAACTATGTTAAGAAAATAATATTTTGGCAGAACATGAAGACTGAACTGGCAGAATATATCGCTAGGTGTTTTGAATGTTAGCAAGTAAAAACTGAACATCAACACCCAGCTGGATTACTTTAGCCATTTCCCATTCCTAGCTGGAAATGGAAGATAAATAGTCTTGATTTTGTTACTGGACTGCCTAAAAATCAGAATTTAAATGATTCTATAATGGTAGTAGTTGATAAATTAACTAAAGCAGCCCATTTTATACCTGTAAAAACTACGTATAATGCTGCAAACATAGTGGATATCTTTTTAAAGAAAATTTTTCGACTGCATGGGAAACCGAAAGTTATAATCTCAGATCGAGACACTAAATTTATAGGTAAATTTTCAAAATCTTTGTTTAAAGGATTAAATACTACACTAAATTTTAGTACTTTGTTCCATCCTCAAACTAATGGATAGACTAAAAGAGTAAACCAAGTACTGGAAGATTTACTAAGAATGTATGTAAAAGATCAGCCAGGTAAATGGGAGGATTATTTGCACCTAGTGGAATTTGCTTATAATAATAAATGGAAGATCAAGCTTCAGCCAAGTTTAGTCCTTTCAAAATATTGTATGGAAGAAAGTGTAACACTCCTATCTCTTGGAGTAATCCAGTGGACAGATTAGTATTAGGTCCTGAATTATTGAAAGAAATGGAAGAAATTGTAAAGCAGGTACAAGGTAATCTGAAAATTGTGCAAGATCGACAAAAAAATTAAGCAAACCTTAAAATAACTCCAAAAGAGTTTCAGGTAGGTGAACATGTGTTCATCAAGTGAGACCCAAAAAGAGCTCTCTGAGGTTGGTTAGTTTTGCAAAACTAGCACCTCGTTACTGTGGTCCTTATGAAATACTATCAAGGATTGGATAGGTAGCTTATCATATAGCCTTACGACCAAATTTAAGAGTTCATAATGTTTTTCACATTTTTGTATTAAATAAATATGTTCATGATGCTACTCATGTCGTTAACTGGAATGATGTACAGGTGGAACTAGAAGGAGATTTTCGAGTGGAACCGGACTGTATCCTCGAGTGGAGGGAGATCACACTTCGGCAATGCACCATTGGTCTGGTGAAGGTGCAATGCAAGCACCTTAGTCCAGAGGAAGCCACCTGGGAATTGGAAAGTCATATGCGGGATGCATATCCAATTCTGTTCTAGGGAAATTCTGAGGATGAGGAATAAATAACATCAAGGACGATGTTATGATTTAAGGGGGTGTGTAAGTCACATGCCCCAATTTTGCAAAAACAGTTTTATATTATTTGACGAACAATATGTTAAATTTTATCCTAATTTGTAATTGATGACCCGGTGGGGTCAAGGATATTTAATGTAAATTTTGAATATTTTTTTTATAAATAAATAAAGGAGACAACAGCTTAGGAGAGCTGTTAAAAGAGTATTTACTGGTCAAATTGGTGGAGGAGTCTGGGTGGAGAGAAAACTGACATGTGGCAGCATCCTCAAACCACTTCCAACTATTGCAGGTGAAAACCTCCCTACATTTGTGGTCATGAATCCCAAAGAAAGTGGAATCAAAGTAGGTGGCTCAATGAATCAAAACTAACGCAATAGACCTAGAAAATATTTATAAAAATTCTCGTTGAAGAGAGCTCAGGCTACTCATTCTAGAGAAGTGATCTTTCAGGTTGAATGAATGTACTTCATAGAAATTAAATGGAAGGGAAATCTATAAAGTGTTTGAGGGGATAACTACTGATTGATCTAGCTGCAGATTTTAAGCTGGAGATCATACTGCTAAGAGCAGAGTGTTTTATTGAGATATTGAACTAGTCAGTTGACAGAGGGTTCTACTGTTTTCATTCTCCACCAGTTCTCAACCAAGAAGACCAAGAACAGGCTCGGGGGTCCTGAGGAAGCATTGTTTGAGCGCTCTCTAGGAGATTGGTAGGGAGGAACGACCTCCTAAAGCTGTTGTCATCTTATCCTCAACAGGTTCTATGTTATTTTATTTTATGGTTTTAGTTAAATAAATATTAGTTTAACTGTTGTATGAATGTTAAAAGTTCAGAGTCTGTAAAATGCTAAATTTAGTATTCTTATTAGATTTTTATAGAAATGAAATTGGTTTAGGGATTAGTGAAATAGAATGAGAATAAATTTCTAAACTGTGTTTTTCCCCATCTGGAAACTAGGTCGTACTCTAGCACAGTTAGAATGCTATAAGTAGATGAAAGAATTCGTAAGAGAACGAAAATAGTAGATAGGATTTTGTATCTATAGATAGTTGAGTAAAATTTATTTCAATGTTTAAAATATTATGAAAAACAGCGTTATGGTTAACTTGTGTTTACTGTTTTTACTTAGTATAACTAAATAAGAATGCAAGAAGATAAATAATAAACTGCACTAGAGTTGCAGTAATAGTATACTAATACAAATAAAAGTTTATAGAAGATAAGAGTTAAGTATATACACAAGTTATTAACCTTATAGTATATCTTTTAAACTATTTACTAAATTTTAAACTATTACTTAATACAAACCAGCTTAGGGTTATGTGTATAATCTCTTTATTTATGAAAAATAAATAGAGTTACAGAGTTAACCTCCTATTTCTTACAGATCTTGGAATATTTCTAAATTACAGAATAATAAATAAATAAATGTAAATATAAACATTAAACGAAATAAAACTAAGAATTACATAAATAGGAGAAAACTATTTTAAACGAATAGGCTTATAACCTGTGAAAGAAGAATCTGAGGGTCGAAACCCTAGCAACTAATTTATCCTTTTATAAATCAATCTATTTAAAGTTTTAACCATTCATATTTTTAACTATGTAAGCAAACTTAACAAGAAGACTATAAATCATGCCGTGGACTGTTTACAGTCTTATCTGAAAATAAACATCCTTTATAAACAGTAATTTAAACATATAATTTTTCAAGTTAACAAATCATAACAACATGAGACAGAGATCCAATATTTACAAAGTATTCTTCATAAAACCAACCATATTTACATTGTTGGGCCATAAGGCTAAAAATAAACTTAACAAAAATACAAATCACGGCTCAAGGGCCGGTATTACCCAGCTTAACAGTAAGGGTTTGCAAGTGAACTGGAAAGTAACATCATACTAAAATACCTTAAATAACGAGAAACCAAAACAAGCTTCCAAGCATCGTGTTTCTCCCTCAACAACCCTCATTGCAAGTAGCGTAAAACCCATATTTGAAATTAGGGCTTACCGGTTGGGTCACGAGTACACTGAAGCTGGCCATTGTTTTCTTTTCACCAAAGCCTAGAGCTGTCATGGGTTCCTGCAAGTATCACAATATCGATCGATTAGTATAATGCTCAGCTTGTAAGTTTAAAACCCTAACTATATTAATAAAATGGAAAAGAGTTTCCCATTTAAAACTGAGTTATTTTACCTGTAAGTAGAAGAGATTTTGAGCAGCGAAGAAGCTTTCACCAGCTTTACCAATTTGCAAAGAGGAGTAATCAACCCCTATGCCGACCTAGAGTGGAGACAATATTAACAAGTTTAACTCCACAAGTCGTGATGAGATACAAGCAAGACAAAACTGAAACCATGGACAAGCTGAGAGGCAAACACAAAAACCAGTAACCACTCACGCAGTGAAACTCCCAACCATGAAGTTCTGGAACTTAATACTGAGTAATGAGATTGCAGCAGCAATGAAATCAAGTAATGGAGCAAGCAAGCAAAGGAATAGCCTGTCATGGCTATCAAGAAAAATACACAGAGCAGCCCATAGTCCAGCGAAACCCTCAGAGTAAAAAAGAGAGGTGAATAGAGTTTTCTAGCCTTTCAAGTCACCAATGCATGGACGGGAGCAGACCACGTGCCCTCCAAATCTTTTAACCACGCATGGGTCTAGTCTATAGTCAATTTGTGTTCCAATTTATCATTTTGTTATTGCAATGATCAAAACAAACTATGCACACAACTATGGAGTGTATATATATATGTTCGTTAATGAAAACATAAACTATATCATTGTAAACGATAGTATCGAGGTTTATGTTAGTTGTTAAAATGATTTTATAACGTTGACTTTTCCATTGGTACAATCCCAAAGTCGACCATACAATAAAAATTTCCAAATAATAATTTGTATATTCACTTTGCAAAACGATTTTAATATATTTATCATCAGAGGAAATTTCAACTCAAAATGGGCCTTTTAATTTTAACTCAAATTCCATGTCATCACGTGTTAGCCAATGAAATTGATTTATATTTGAAATACCATATAGGTCTTAAACACTTTTTAAATATAAATTTGGGGATAGGTATCATAAAAAAAACTATTTTTTTTGTTTGTATTTTCAACATATCTCCCCGTGTTTTTACTCAAATTTCGATCGGGAGAGCTAGTTGGATGCAGAATTAAATTTCGCGTCCAACGAGTACCCACTCGGCATGCTTTTGATGGACCCTGCTACCCCAAAAACAAGAAATACCTAAAAAATGTGATTATGACATCATCATCACATTTTTTAGATATTTCTTGTTTTTGGGGTAGAGCGATTCGTCGAAAGTATACCGAGTGATACTCGTTGGATGCGGAATTAAATTACGCATCCAACGAGCTCTCCCAATCGAAATTTGAGTAAAAACACAGGGAGATATGTTGAAAATACAAACAAAAAAAGTAGTTTTTTTATGATACCTATCCCCAAATTTATATTAAAAAAGTGTTAAAGACCTATACGGTATTTCAAATTTAAATCAATTTCATTGGCTAACACATGATGACATGGAATTTGAGTTAAATTTAAAAGGCCCATTTTGAGTTGAAATTTCCTCTAATGTAGGGAGGAACGGCCTCCTAAATTTGTTGTCATCTTGTCCTCAACAGGTTCTATGTTATTTTATTTTACGGTTCTAGTTAAATAAATATTAGTTTAACTGTTGTATGAATGTTAAAAGTTCATAGTTTGTATAATGCTAGATTTAGTATTCTTATTAGATTGTTATAGAAATGAAATTGGTTTAGGGATTAGTGAAATAGAATGAGAATAGATTTCTAAAATGTTTTTTTTTCCACTTGGAAACCAGGTCGTACTCTAGCGCAGTTAGAATTCTATAAGTAGATGAAAGAACTATTAAGAGAACGAAAATAGTAGATAGGATTTTGTATCTATAGATAGTTGAGTAAAATTTATTTCAATGTTTAAAATATTATGAAAAACAATGTTATGGTTAATTTTTGTTTACTGTTTTTACTTAGTATAACTAAATAAGAATGCATGAAAAGAAATAGTAAACTACACTAGAGTTATAGTAATAGTATACTGATACAAATAAAAGTTTATAGAAGATAACAGCTAAGTATTTACACAAGTTATTAACCTTACAATATATCTTTTAAACTATTAACTAATACAAACCAGATTAAGGTTATGTGTATAATCTCTTTATTTATGATAAATAAACAGAGTTACAGAGTTAACCTCCTATTTCTTACAAAGCTTGGAATATTTCTAAATTATAGAATAGTAAATAAATAAATGTAAATATAAACATTAAACGAAATAAAACTAAGAATTGCATAAATAGGAGCAAATTATTTTAAACGAATAGGCTTATAACCTGTGAAAGAAGAATCTGAGGGTCGAAACCCTAGCAACTAATTTATCCTTTTATAAATCAATCTATTTAAAGTTTTAACCATTTATATTTTAAACTATGTAAGCAAACTTAACAAGAAGACTATAAATCGTGTCATGGACTTTTTACAGTCTTATCTGAAAATAAACATCCTTTATAAATAGTAATTTAAACATATAATTTCCAGGTTAACAAATCATAAGAACATGAGACAGAGCTCCAAGATTTACAAAGTCTTCTTCATAAAACCAACTATATTTACATTGTCGGGCTGTAAGGCTAAAAAGAAACTTAACAAAAATACAAATCACGGCTCAAGGGCCGATATTACCCAGCTTAACAGCAAGGGTTTGCAAGTGAACTGGAAAGTATCATCATACTAAAATCCCTTAACTAACGAGAAACTGAAACAGGCTTCCAAGCATCATGTTTCTTCCTCAACAACCCTCATTGCAAGTAGGGTAAAACCCATGTTTGAAATCAGGGCTTACCGGCTGGGCCACAAGTCCACTGAAGCTGACCATTGTTTTCTTTTCACCAAAGCTTGGAGTTGTCATGGATTCCTGCAAGTAGCACGATACCGAGCTATTAGTATAATGCTCAGCTTATAAGTTTAAAACCCTAACTGTATTAATAAAATGACAAAGAGTTTCCCATTTAAAACTGAGTTATTTTACCTATAAGTAGAAGAGATTCCGACTAGTGAAGAAGCTGTCACTAGCTTTACCAATTTGCACAAAGGAGTAATCAACCCCTACGATGACTTGGAGTGGAGATAGTATTAACAAGTTTAACTACACAAGCCATGATGAGATACAGGCAAGACAAAACTGAAACCATGGACAGACCGAGAGCCAAACATAAAAACCAATAACCACTCACGCAGTGAAACTCCCAACCCTGAAGTTCTGGAACTTAATACTGAGTAACGAGACTACAACAGCAATGAACTCAAGCCATAGAGCAAGCAAGCAAAGGAACAGCCTCTCATGGATGTCAAGAAAATACACAGAGCACCCTGTAGGCCAGCGAAACCCTTGTAGTAAAAATGACAGGTGAATAGGGTTTTCAAGCCTTTTAAGTCACCAATGCATGGACAGGAGTAGACCATGTTCCCTCCAAATATTTAACCATGCATGG
>LPNX011093068.1:94799-107665 GCA_001517045.1 Pseudotsuga menziesii | reverse complement strand
AAAACGATTTTAATATATTTATATATATTATATGCAGCTCAGACTAGACTATTGGAAATCGATGGTTTAAAGTTGGTTTTAATTGCTAATAACTAGTATATGTTATTTGTCTATAGACTAAGGTGTTTTAAACCATGTCAAATAATCAATCATGAGGTTTGACCTTAGTGTGAGTTTTTACAAATAATATTTTGTATGCTCAACTTGCCAATGATAATAATAATTAATCCTATCATTATTTAAAAAGACAGTTTTTATTGTTTATGTTTACTTGGTTCTAGCATAGTATAATAATCTTTGTCATATTATTTCACTTGATTTAGACCTCAGATTAGAAGTTCGAGGTAGTAAAATCTACCATAGTAGTTATTTAAGTACACTACATCTTAATAAAAGTGAGGCAACATTATGATAGTAATTTTACTATGGTGTAAACCATGTACAAGGTTTATAATTTATAGGAATAACACTAATAATGTATTTACCTATGATTTAGACTTTATAAAAGTGGTAGTAGGTAATATTCCATCTTAGGATGATGTATCTAGTTACAAGAACCAAATTGATAATTTCATGGAAATTTCCAAATAGAAGATTTCTATAGGATACAAGTAACAATTATATTGGAACATTATAAAATAAGGGGTATTGTATATAGTTACAATAATACAAGCAGTAAAGCAATAGTTTAAGTACTAAAGTCTATAACTTGATGCTTAGCATACTTACATACAAATAACAGGTTATTAAATTCCATGGCTAGTAAGAAAAAGACAAGCATGTACTCTAATGGAAATCTTTACTATTGAGATTGATAGGAGTACCTCCATGAATAAGAGACAATACATTTAAACATAACATTAGTGACATAAGCATGTTAAAATAAAAGTAAATGTATGACGAAGAACTTGAGCTCTAAGCTCACAGTAAGTATCTTTTGTTTCGCTAAGTATGATAAAGATAATGATCTTTATATCCAAACTTGAATACTGTCTTAGAAATAAAAATAGTAGAAGACAATTACTTTACCTCATCATAGCTTGCTTAAAAATAATCAGTTTATTTACGAGCATATTAACATGCAAACAGAAATACTTCTTGCTACCTTATGAATTAAACTCCTACTTGATCGATCGTTACCTGTTGAACCTACAAGAACCAACAGTCCATTTTTGTTAGCATAACGCTAAGTAATCCCAAGTTTTCAAAGATATATTTCACCTGCTTGCCAAAAAGTAACATTATCAGTAAGGCTAAAAGAAATCTGGGCGTAGGTCATTCTTATATACTTTATGGAAATGAAAGTTATATGAGTTATTGTATTATGAAACTAATTAATATTAGTTGCTAAACTGTTTCATTCTCTGCTAACCGCTAGTAGTTAGTAAACTACGTTATCAGACATTTTATGTTATCTTAAAAATTTTAAATTTTTATGAAATTTTGGGGTTATGACAACATCCTCGAACGGAATGTCCATTAAACAACATCTCGGTATATAAGAGAATCCAACAAATAACTTCCCATCCTTTCCTGGATTGCAAGCCATCTATAAGAGTGGGGATGTAGCTGAAACATCTAGGACGCCTCCTTGGAGACCTAGGGACCAACCAACATATCCAAACTTTTCACCACAACCTCTACTCTATTATTCTCTGTATCAACCACCTCAACAGTGGAACAATTCTAGCTAGAAAAATTGGCCATATTAGTATCCTCCTCCTCAATTTCCACAACAAAAATATTGGTCAAAAGGATGGAGAGGACAACCATATCCCCAGCCACAACCTGTTCCTACACCTAATCATCGTTATCCTCAGAATCAAACAAATTTCCAGCAACTACTGCCTGGATTTGTACCTCTAGTTCATTTTATTGCAAAACAACTTCATAACTTTCAGAATTCAAATCCTCCTCTACTGACATGGTTACCTGCATGGCCGATACCTAACCCTAACAATAAACCAACTCAAGATCTTAACAACATTGAGTTGAAAAATCTTCCCTCATACCTTATCTCGACTATACATGTACATGAAATTCAATTACGATCGAGAAGAGTTGTGAATAATAAACCCAAGTCATCAGTGATCATTAAGGAACCAAAAAAAGAAGAAGAAGATTCAAGTGAACCCATGAATGATGCTATTTTGAAGGATGTGACCATTCCCAAGGTTCCAATACACACCCATCCTCCACAAGAAACTTTTAAGGAGCAAATAATTCCTCCATTTCCAGAAATATTAGTAATAGAAAAACCTATAGTTCATCCGGACTATAACATTTTGAATGAATTAAAGAACACTTCTATTAAGATCCCTCTATTTCAAGCTATCAAAGATATACCAATCTATACTAAGGTAATAAAATAACTATGTATTAAATTCCCAGGAAAGAAGTGAAAGGACCCCATTACAATTCATGTTATAGAAGAAATGTCTGAATGTATGATAGGTCAGTCCTGGATTGCAAAATATACAAATTGAGGAGCCCCAGTAGTGACTGTAATTATAAACAATGCCTCCATAGAGAATACATTAATCGATTTAGGATCCGCTATTAACATGATGACCACCATAGTTTTAGAATTTTTACAGTTATGACAATTTCTTCGACCTACCCCTTCCATCCTAGAACTAGCAAATTGCACTATGGTAAAACCTGTTGGACTCCTGGATGACATTATTGTATCAATAGCTTCATGGGAATACCTTGTCGACTTTATGATCGTAGAATCAAAGGATCATTCTAAAGGACATCCTATTATATTGGGAATACCATGGTTAGCTACCAAAAATGCTTTTATAGGGTGTAGGGATGGAGAGATGACTATTTCCAATGGGTTGTCCACACAAAAACTTATCTTATACCCACCAGCACAACCAATAACTGAAAATTCATCGTGGTTAAATTGTTATTTTGGGGATGAAGACTTTGATTATCTCTCCCTTCCTAGTGATTTTTCTTTAGCACTTCAGGAGTAGACCACTAAGAATGTATTAAACCAATTTGTCTCTTCAACAACTTGACAGATTTCCCTCAGTCCTTTGCTCAACTCGATCATATTTTGGATATGAGTTTCAAGAGAATATCACTCTCTCAATGTTTACAAAAACACCATGTGTCTTCACAATTGAAGAGCATACAGGACCGTATACCATACCTTGTGAGGTTGTCCCTGAAAAATTCTTACATATAAACATCGTATTAAGTGAAAACCAGCAAACACATCTACTTAAAGTTATTAAGAAACAAGCTGGAGAATTCACATGGGAATACACCGATATGAAGGGTATACACCTCGATACCTATATTCACCATATTTATATGGATCCAAGCATGTAACCTGTAAGGAATCCACAGAGGAGGATGAATCCTGCTCTAAAGGATATAGTAAAAGAAGAATTACAAAAACTCCTCACTGCTAGTTTTATCTATCCTATTTCTGACAGTAAATGGGTATCTCCTTTAGTAGTAGTACCAAAGAAAGTTACAAGGAAATGGCATATTTGGTTGATTTTAGGGAACTGAACAAAGCTACTTTGAAAGACTAATTTCCTTTTCCTTTTATTGATCGAGTGTTATATACGCTATCAGGTAAATAATACTTTTCCTTTATTGACAGATATAGTAGATACAATCAAATTATAATAGCACTTGAAGATCAAGATAAGACCACTTTTACATGCCCTTGGGGAACATTTGCTTATCGAGTCTTTCCATTTGGATTATGTAATGCACCTGCCACTTTTCACCGAGCAGTCTTAGGAATTTTCTCTGATCTTATACATGACTATGTTAAGTATATATGGATGATTTCACAACCTATGGTAACACCTTTCAAGAAGCTCTTGACAACCTAGAGAAAGTTCTGATCTGATGTCAAGAGACAAAACTAGCCCTTAGTCATGAAAAGTGTAAAATGTTACTGATAGAAGGTATAGTTTTAGGACACCATATTTCTTCCCAAGGAATTAAGGTAGACCCTACTAAGATCGAAGTAATAGTTGGCCTTCCCTCTCCAAAACCATAGAAAGAGGTAAGAAGTTTCCTTGGTCATGCAAGCTATTACTGTTGCTTTATTGAAAATTTTACTAAAATATTGGCACCAATGTTTAAGTTACTTACAAAGGACACATAATTCCGGTGGACAGAATCCTATCAAAATTTTTTTTAAATATTAAAAACTAAACTATCGGTGGCACAAATACTTAGGGGTCTTGATTGGTCCCTTCCTTTTCACATATCTACCGATGCCTCTGATACGACCATAGGAGGAGTCCTTGGCCAAAAAGAAGGACAAGCACCTTATGCCATCTACTATATTAGCAAAAATATGACCCCTTCCAAATTAAATTATATCGTTACCGAAAATTAATTTTTCGCAGTAGTTTATTCTATTAATAAATTTCGTCATTATATCACAGGTTGTGAATTTTTTTTGCATACCAATCACTACACCATTAGATTTATAATGAATAAACCAATTACCAATGGTAGAGTGACTCGGTGGCTTCTTTTATTGCAATAATTTAACATTACCGTCATTGATCGACCTGGTAAAGAAAATCTTGTAGCATATTTACTTTCCCGTATTCAACATGAAGATGGTACTAAACCAACTGACGACACTTTTCCTGATGAGCATTTATTTGTTGTATCTATTCAAACCCCTTGGTTTGCGGATATTTCCAATTATCTAGAAACGTGGAAAATACCAAACCATTTGTCTCCAAATGAGAAGTGTTGTATTATAGTTCATAGTTCTAATTATTCTTGGGTTGATAACGATCTCTTTCGCACTGGTCTTGATATTATTATTTGACGATGTGTATGGGAGGATGAAATGACAAACATCCTCCATGAATTCCATGATGGACCATGTAGAGGACATTTTTCTGATAAGAGGATGGCATATAAATTCTTACATTCTGGTTATTATTGGCCAAGCATTTCTAAGGATTCTTCCAAATATGTTAAAGGATGCGATAGTTTCCAAATAATGAGTAGACCTACGTCATCTGATCAAATGCATTTACAACCCCAAGTCATGATTGAACCTTTTGAGAAATGGGCTCTTGATTTTGTAGGACCAATCTCTCCCATGTCTCATAAAAATAAATATATCTTAGTTTGTATGGACTATGTCACCAAGTGGGTAGAAGCTAAAGCTTTATTTAGAGCCATAGAGAAATCAGTGGTAGAATTTATATATGAAGAAATATTCACTCAGTTTGGTGTACCTAGAGAAATTGTCATATATCAAGTTACTAAGTTTACTTATAAATTAATGAAAGAAATTATTACAAAATATGGCATCTGACATTACAAATATTCACCTTATCACCCTCAAGCTAATGGTCAGGTAGAATCAACTAATAAATTATTAGAATCCATATTAACTAATACTATTCAATTACATCATAAAGATTGGGCAGATAGACTTTTAGAGGATTTATGGGCCTATAGGATAACATGGAGAAACACTGCTGGACATACCCCCTATGAGTGAGTGTATGGTAAACAAGTCCTTTTACCTATTGAGTTTCAAGTTAAAACTTTTTGTATGGGAGCACAATTAGGCATGAATTTGGACGAGGCACAGAAACAATGAATATTACAAATTAATGAGTTAGATGAAATTAGGTAAGATGCACTTCAAAGAACAACGTTAATACAGAAGCATTGAAAAACATGGCATGATAAATTTGAAGCAAAAGCAGTTTAATACTGGAGATTGGGCACTACTGTTCAATTCACGATTTAAAATTTTTTAAGGGCAATTAACTATCCGTTGGATGGGTCCATACAAAGTAGTTATATCTTCTGACAATGGATTAGTAAAAATTAAAACAATTGATGGCTCATAAATTTCCCTTGTAGTAAATGGACATAGACTTAGGCTCTATCACCAACCGACATCTAAACAGGATTTCATACAAAATGTTTTGCAACAAAATGAAATGGAATTAGTTGAAGGGGAAACTATTCCTCCTCCTCCTGATCCTTGAAATTTTTTTGGGCTATTATCATTTATATATATGTACATATGTGCTTGTTGCTTTGAATAAATAAGGGTCATTTCTAGTAGATCGTATATACAAGACTCTTTCGTTTTTATGTCTTTATGAATAAATTGAATCATCTAGCAAGTTGTTTTGCAATGATTACAAGTATTCTATCTCTATAAGCAACATATTGGGTATTACTTGGAAAAGGGAAGTATGTTAAATATTCATCAGGTATTTTAACTTTTCATGGGGTACTTCTTGGAATTTTCATCTTATAGTTAAAATTAAAAATTTTGCAATCTTGTGTATATCATACTTAGCCAATTCTGTTATGATTCATATAGTTTTTGGTATTTTGATTGAGACATGTATATTTCTGATTTATTCTTTTAAACGGTTGCTTGATGAGACCCACTTTCATTATCATCACTAGAAGAAAATGAGAAATTAATGACTAAAAAAATGATTAAAATCAGGCTATAAATGACTATTTTTGAGTCAGTGACTAATAGTAGCAAATTACCACTATCTTATAGCTAGTCGTATTTCACTAGTCATTAATAGCTTGACTTAGTAGTCATTGATTTGGTCATTGATAGACAATGATTTAGTCATTGATAGTCAATGATTTAGTCATTGTTTTAGTCATTGATAGTTAATGATTTAGTCATTGATTTAGTCACAGATTTAGTCATTGATTTAGTCACTGAGTTAATCATTGATTTAGTCACTGATTTAGTCACTGATTGCAACCATTAATGACCAAATAAACTACTAGATGTTAACATATTAATGACTAAGCTAAATACGACTAAGATACGAGAAATTAGCTACTAATAGTCATATAGATGTGAATTTAGTCGTTTTTGTAGTCACAAATTTATGATAGGGCACGGAGGAATCGAACCACCAACCTCCTTCCTATAATTAGGCAGGTGCTCTACCATTGAGCTAGCACCCTTTAAGAAGTTGTTATTGCTTGACAATGATGATATTCAAACAAATTTATGATAGATATCAATCTACAAACTACATAATTATTACTATTACAACTTACCAGTAACTAGTATTTACGAAAGTAGTCATTTACGCAATGGAGAATTGTAAATAAGAAGGAGCTGCGTTGGATGATTTCAAAAATCTCGACGTTTCGATCCCAACTATGGGAAGGGTAAGGAAGTTGCTATGTCCCCATTACACCAATCACAGCAAGCATGCCTCGCTCCAAAGAAAACTGCACTTGGGATTCATGTGAATCCCTTGGTGCAAATGACATGGTCAAAACATTTATCTTCAAAAGTTAAGCACCCCATCTTTCCACCTAAGCATTGGCATAAGGATTTAAGATAAGGGCATATCCTCAAACTCCATAAATCATTGCAAAAACAAAATACAAAAATTATCACCAAAATTTGCCACCCGTGCATATATATAGTTGTCATTAATAATCTTAACCAGCTCAGGGAGGTATTTCACAATTAATATTCACCAATATCATTTGTAAACTTGCTAGAGAAGCCAAGTTTGTTCACCTGCTCTCTTGTTTCTCAAAGTCCATTCGTTTTAGCTCGAAGCTTGAGGTAGACTTGATTTATGTTCATAACTCACCTATTGACATAATTATTTCTACAAGATTTAATATTTGTATTTTCATTTTTTATTGTAGGATATTTATTATTTAAAATGTCAAAAGCACAAGGAATAGGGAAGCTACCTTATAATGGGAACTTGAAGAAAGTCCCAACCCTTGGAAAGATGCAGATCCAATGTTGCTCACGGATACAAATCATTTCATTAGATTCCAAGACGACCTTGAGTGCCCAAATACATGTATAGAATGTTCGTCAATGAAGACTTCCATAAAGACCATGATGACTTAGAGGTTTTTTGAAATATCAGAAAGCACATCCTTTACTTGATTGCCGCCAAACCAATAATATTACCATATAACGATGTTGTCAAGTCGATATTCAAACACATTAATCTTGGAATGAGATCAGTCGTAAGTGAAGGTAGGGTTTCCATAGCTTATTTACAACCCTATTCATTCAAAATAATGTTCAAGCTGAAGAAAATTCAAGTGCTATTGAACAAAACATTTCTGGATGAGTACAGAGCCAAGGAATTCAATCTAGTAAAAAAATTGAAAGATTGGTGGACTGAATATAAGGCCTTCTTAGAAAAGAATAATTGGATTTATTCTACACAATACTTGAGATACCCATATCGGTTTATGAAAACCATGATTTTATGTTATATGGCGAGGAGGGATCCTCTCATTTTAAAATAGAATGGAATCTATTGGCGCATCGTGTAGTAGACACGTGGCATGATTTCAATTGGGTGAGCATCTTGTCTGTCAATCTATTGTGCTTCACTAGGGCCATTAAAAAGGTATAAGGATACAAAAACCAGAGTATTTACATGTAATATTACATATTAGATGCAGTTTGTTCCTATAATCTGAGGTTTAAAGGACAAAAATAACAATTTGACTACAAACACCCGTAAATATGAGTGTGGCTTACATTGCAGACCATTAAGAATAGTAGTCCCTTTCATTGAATTCATATAGGAATAGATAATTATGTTATTGACACCATCATGAGTGCAGGCTAAGATATAAGCTATGTAGGTAGATAGATAGAGATGAATAGATAGATAATTTATTAATGTCCAACTAATGGCCACAAAAGTATGTCAATGGGACTGCTGAGTATAACGATGTCATTATAAAGCAGGAGTACCAAATGGTCTCTTATAAAAGGCAAGAAGCAGTAAAGTAAAATAATGTAGAACAGAGTGTTAAGTCTATTTTGAAGCATAAGAAACATGAAAACCCTCAACCTCGAGCACAGGAGGCTACCTTGGGTGGAGATGTACAACAATAAAAGGTCTAGGGGAAAGAAATATAAAACTAATGAGGTAGGTCTATCATGGAATAGACCCATCTCTCCCAAGTCCTAAGATCGGAGGCTGAACAAACGAAACTCAAAATAGTATATTGTCTAGAGGAAGAACTAGTGGAAGGTCTGAACCCCCACTGCACTGCTATCTAGAGATATTTGATCTTCAGGCGCCAGGTTGCAGGGTTGTTGCAAAGCACAAAACCTGAAATTGTGTTGGATTTATATGTTTCATAAAGGGAATCTATTAAAATAATGATAAAAGAGCAGCTGAAAACTAGGGAAGAAAGGTTAAAAGAAGTTCAAATAATGAAATTTGGTTTTTAACCACTAACCATTTATATCATTATTCAGAATTAATTAAATATTGAAAATGCAGATGTTTAAAACATACATTTTCTTCATTTAGATCTGGGATAACCAATTTCATCGCCGTCTCAACCTGAAATTTAAAAGCAAATATATGAGTATTTTATGAATAGTTTGTAAAAAGAGAGAACAGAAACATCAGAGAGTTCTTATTTTATGTCTATAAAAAAACAGTATTGTAATAACAACTAGAGATAATAGATTTATACAGATGCGTATACATTTATGGGACAGAAAGGGATTATTTTACCTCTTGCTTTGAAAGAAACCTTCTGTTGTCAATGTCACAAAATTTAAATGCCAACTCACAAAAGAGGTGAAACTTTGGTTGCTTCAAGATAAATGTTGATAAAAATATGAACTGCAAGTGTAGAACTGAAACAATATAAGGTACTATTGAAAAACTGATCCTCAAGCACATTAATACTTCATATGCTATACAAAATGGCAATTGATATCAAACCTTCATAATTTTCATCCTAGTATAATGTGTTCATATTACATCAGTGACTACTGAATAGTAAATAGAGAAGAGTTGGATTTTTATTTGCTTTTAGCAAAATATGTTAAAACACCAGATAATCATACTGGCAAGGGTTATACTGTAATGAAAAACTCATGTTGGGTCTAGAATAAGATCATGAAATATCTATCTTTCATAATAGGTTTCAAACTTTCATGCCATAGATTTTATAAAAGTTCACATCTCCCTAAGGTTCTATCAATGCTAGAAGAAAATGATCTAATCCTTTTTTGAAAGACAGATCTAGGTGATATGATACTGAAAAGTATGCAAGAAACTCTTGTCTTAACAGGACTATGGGAACTCTCACATTGTCTTTTTTAATTACACAACAAACTTGTTTATGTCAACAGTTTCCGTAGAGGTCAAGGATAAACAAATTGAGAACCCATGGCTAATCTCACTATGCCATTAAGAACCCATTTGTATGGCTTTAATCCTTAACGATAAAGAAAACCATATCCATGATCCTTAAAAAGAATTCATTTGCTTGAATCTGTTGACAAACTCCAATACTTTAATCCATTTTAAATTTCATTCTTCATGTTAATACAATAAGCATTTTGAATGAACTGAAAGGCAATCTAAAATCCATGCAGTCATAAGGATACAGGTCAAGTTTAGAAAGTAAAATATTTTATGTGAACATAATGTTCCAAGGATGAAAACTAAAATAAAGTAAGATGCACCTTGACAAAAGATTCTGACAAGCTTATTATGACTATACAAGCAAGAACACATTCATAATCCATGTGTCAAAACATACAGAAGGACAAGTTATATGTGTTTTCTTATTGGATTCAGAAATCTAACCACAACAAGCAGCCAAATAAGATTAATCACAATAAGGAGAACAACATCATACCTCCCTGAATGTAATTGCCCCCTATTTTTCCAAATCAATGTAGTGGAAAATCTGCAAAATGCCCAAAATAGAAAGGTTTTAAAAGTTCAATCCTATGTTGAAATAATAACACAGATTCATTAAATATGGCGCTCTCTATGGAGAGCTATTAAATTCACTTTTTTAAAAGTAATGTGCTCTTTTTTGGTTTAACAAATTGCAGTATAACTCAAAAGCACCTACAAAATTATTATTCAATCAGGATTCAGCACATACCTGAAACAAGAAACTAATTCGATCCAAATTATCAAGGGAAGAATATGTCAACTATGTTAGTGAAATAATGGTATACTAGTTGAATTTTAATACTAGCCACTGAGGAATATAAAAACTAATATATGAACAAATAAACATCCAAATAAAATTACTAATCTTATCAGATTCCAACATATAACAGTGATATCTAAGAATGTACTCTCTTGAGATTGGAGCTAAATCAGATATGCTGACACTGTCTATGTAGGAGGCATAATCTTTATATCAGCAACCTGAACCATTGCCTTATGCACCTTGATATACTCTTTCTTGTGCAGCAATGTAATATGAGATTCATCTGCACAATGGCCTAAGTTGTGATCACAGTGCTGCAAGGGAACCTTGATAATAGAAAATCATTCAGTGGAACAAGCTGTGGAATTAATAGTATTAATTTTCATTTTTTTAACATGACATTTATCATTTTATGTGTTCTCCTTCAGAGGACAATATGCGATATTTCAATGTGATGATTCTTGGAACTTCTCAGTCTCCATTTGAAGATAAATTGATTTTATCTCTTTATTCAATTATGTGCAAGAGATTCCAGTCAAAATATGCTCTAGACATGGTTCTGATCAGATTTAATGTTGCTTCCTACTTTTTAGTTGTTTAGTATGGCTCAGGGTGTGAACAGTGTTCGTATCAAAGCTCTTTTGAGGCATTGTAGAAAGTTTGGAGGTTCTCAGTTTTGATATATCATTGGTCAACATAAACTAAAACTTCATTTGTTATTACATGAAAATAAAGTGAATATCTTTTTTTCCCCTATAAATTCAAATTTCAGTAGTTATACACAATTGTTTTTTTCAAATGGAAAAAATTTCCTCATGAGTCATCATATTTATAGAGAGTACTTATATTGCTAGGTCTGATTCGAAGATTGCTATGTCGTGTTCTCATGGTGTTCCATATCCGTCAGCAACTAATTCAAAGATATTGACCAATACATGTGTAGAATCATCCAAATTTTTGCTCATAGTGCTATGTTTAGTCATATGAGAACAACTCACCCTAATTAAAAAATAGAGGGTAAAAAACATGCAAAATATCAAGAGAAATTGAGAGGGGCTGCTTAGGTAAATAGCTTCACCTCTTCTAATATGTCAAAATATGGTCCTAGAAGAAGGAAGCATGGTCCCTCCATTGACTGCTCAATCTGTAAGCTACATGCAATGACTGAAACAGCCCATTTTGTTAGTTGACCTACTTCTTTATTTAGCTCCCTGTACATGTGGATATGTAAAAAGAAATAGAAATATGAAATCAATGCTTGAACTGATCTTACCCTTGCTTGAATATATATGTCAATGTCGTTGGTGCTGCACGAAATCCATCCTAGTACCTCCTGAGAGTCTCCATAGACCGTCACAGCTTTGATGCCAATCACCCAAGAAATTTCAAGCAAAGTGCTAAATGCAGTGAGTTCTGCTCTGTAGTTGATGGATTTTCCAAGTCCCAGCTTAAAAGATAATCTCTCTCCTGTTGGAAGAAAGGGCCACTCTCCATCCCTGCTGAGTCCTGGCTTCCCTTGAAGTTGAGGTGCCCCGTCAAAATAGTTGCGTGGTATAGTGGGGTCATACTCTGGATGAATGATGGATCGGTTAGAGCTTGATGAGATTCTGCTGGCCTTCAACCTGTAGAAAATATTGTAGATGTTTGGGACTTTGTTCTGAAAGTGGTTCTAATTTTGAGCAATCCAAATGGACCACAAGACCCCCAATGCTAGTCCTTTGTGCTCTTCCCCTGCTGAAGCAATCCAATTGGTTTATTGGAGTGAAATAAATGAGTAAAGAGGATGCGCTATGTGAGCATGTAAAAAATATGAGCATAATCTCCTAGTTCGCATCTATTCAGTAATAAATAAATGATCAGAGAAAATAATGTCATCCAAGAAT